>JAVSCE010007760.1:0-77824 GCA_032199065.1 Smutsia gigantea
AATCCTCATAGGCAGAGCTGAGACCTTTCTTAGACAACTGTTTTGAATCCTCTTTCAAGCACAGCTGAAGGAGAGCTCCGACCTTGGAATTCTAATCTAATGCTGTGGCTACAATTTCATTTTAACTTGGAAAAGTTTTAAGGCAGAAGTATAAACCTTTGAGTGTAGATTTTTAGACTGTTCCCTTTGGCTTGCTGAGTAACCTCAGCTTTGGCCCCGTGATGGAGCTTTCTGTCGGAGCACAGCCTCTTGGAGCAGGGTCCTCAGATCTCTTACTAGTAACTGTCGCTTGGATTCTGTGAATGTGTGCCTGACTCCAGGTCGAGAGCAAGAAACCTGAGCAGCTCTTTCTCACAGGATGACTCCAGACCTCTGTGAAGAAGTGATACTCAACAGATTTCAGTAAACTCAGAACTAGCTTGCTCAAGTGTTCATTTGTTGTAATATAAGGTAATAGAGAAGAAAGAGATGGGAGTTCGGAGTCAGACAAACAGATTTGAAATCTGGCTTTGCCTTTGTTGTCGCTTGACCATTGGCAAGTGTTTTAATATTTCTGAATCTATAAAATGCAGATAATAACAGGATGGTCAGGGGACTTGAAATAATAGATGCAAAAGTGCTTTGTTCCCATATTACTCAATAAATGGTATGGTGGGTGACCGTGATGATG
Organism: Smutsia gigantea; assembly: GCA_032199065.1. Lineage (NCBI taxonomy): Eukaryota > Metazoa > Chordata > Mammalia > Pholidota > Manidae > Smutsia > Smutsia gigantea. The sequence goes on from JAVSCE010007760.1 coordinate 671, forward strand.
GTCAGTTTTTCACACTGGAACAAGTGATTTTGATCCCAACTTTGAGTAACAGAGATGTGCACATGCCCAGGTTTCGGTGTGAATGCCAGCACCACACCTGTGGGGAGACGTGTGATCGCTGTTGTGCTGGGTACCATCAGAGGCGCTGGCGGCCTGCCACGTGGGAGCAGAGTAATGCGTGTGAAGGTGAGCACGCAGGGAGGGGTGCCAGAGGCTCGGCCCTGCTCAAGGCTTCCCTCCATTTCCCCTTGAAGACTGTTTTCCGTGCTTGGGAAGAGTGTGGATGACAGTCTGAGGGACTCAGGCCTGCCTACTGCAATGAAAAACCGGTAGGCTGGAGGTAACAGTGCCTCACTCTAAATTCAGATATAAATATGAGAGCAAAATAACAACAAGAATCATTAATAAGCATTGACTGTGTATGCAAGATGGGGCCGAGTGCCTCCACTAATAAATTTTAAACCCTTACCACTTCTTAGAACGTGATACTGGATCAGAATCTTAACAATTTTGAGGACTGAGGTCTGGAGGTGGTGAGATTGGCATTAAACAGAGAGCTAGACTCCCTTAGGAAGCAGGGGGCATGGGTGGGACACAGTCACAGGACGAGGCGGGTGGAGGGTGGAGGGGACCAGGGAGGGAGGTGAAAAGGCCAGAGGCTGCTTTTCATTATAGGTGTAATGTAAAATAAGAAAATCATTTTTAACAAGCAAGCCCTAAAACATTCAACTGAAGATCCTTTTTAAACTGACCTTCTCAGGAGGCCACATATTTATTCCAACTGCTGCAAGCATTTTTTGTAACTTTCAGTTATTGGCTTTGGAGACTGTGGCCTATTTTTCCTGAATTTTCTTAGCACTGGAAGATGGGTTTGCTTTTTTGAATGAACAAAAGGTGTTTGGATCCAGGTTTGTTGAACTGGGTAGGTAAGAGAATCCGTGTTTCATATTTTTTAGCCAGGTTTTTTTTGTAATTCTTAACAGCTAAGACTGATGATCTCTATGACCAGCAACTTACTTGAGAGGCATTTCCAGTGAGTTCTTTGAGAGATTCTAACTGTTGGAAGGTTTGATGCTGCCCCAGGCAAATGGCTCGGATGCATCTCTAGGTCCAGGGATGTCACTCTGCTGGCCATTCTCACTTTATATTTCATAGCTGACAGGTTCCTTCTCCCACTTCCCCATTCCTCACCCCCAGATAATGGGACTAGAAAGAGGAAAAGGAAATAACCAGGGGCTGTTTCTTCCAGGACTTTCAGGCTCTGGTTTAGGATACTTTGATTGAATAAGTACTATCACATGAACTCCCAACATTAGCAATTTCATTAGTTTTCCAGAATAATGGAGCCCTTCAGTGAATGCCATGCTTTACTCCAGCACATATAAAAACAGTTTTTAAAATTTTCTTTCATGAGTTTTTAACCTTTTTAAACTTGTCCAAATGGTTAAGAATTACAAAAACAGCATATGGAAAACTCAGACCTATTAAGATACATTCCTTAGGTGCTTTTCTAAATTCCGTTTGAATTTGTGCAGTTCAAAATAAACAGACTTCTTGAGAAATGTAGTGGGTACAAATGCCTTGAAATTTTTTTTTATCATGGCACTGCTGGGAAATTAAAAATAAGAAAAATGATTATTTTGTTAAAAATAGGATAATTTGTCTAATTTCTGATTTAGTCTTCTTCCCTAATATATCTATTTGCCTGGGAACTTGACTGTAACATACGAATTCCTGGAAAAACTTGGAAAATTTGATCTAGGTGGAATATAATGAATACATGTTCTGCCTAAGAAAGAATAAGAATTTTTTTATGTTAAATTTTTTTTCGTCTTGGCAGTAATAAAAATCTTAAATGGCTTTTAACTTATATTTTCTAATTTTAGAAGTATTATATATTACTGGTAGATAACTTGGAAATGATAGAAAGTAAATTACTACAATTTTAGTATTCAAAGAGAACTACTATTAGTATTTTGGTAGATATTTTAGGTTTTTTTAGGCATACTTTAAATACTCCAGATTATACCATATGTACAATTTTATGTTCTGATCTTCTTTCACTGGATATTTTTAGATATTTCACCTATATTACTAAAAACTCTTTGAAATCCTTTTGATGGCTCATAATATTGTTACCCTATGGGTTCAACTGTATTCAACAAGTGTTTCTTGAGTACCCACTCTGTGGTATCTAAGTATAGGCACATCCCTTAATCTCTCTAAGCCTCAGCCTCCCATCTGGGCTATGGACATAATAGCACCTACCTTAGATAGTTGTGGAGCAGATTAAATGAGATAATGCATGTAAAACACTTCTTGTAGTGTACCAAGAACTCAGTTATTCCTGTTAGTAGTCATAATAGCAATAATAGTAATATTCTGTGTGCACATGAAGCTCAATTGGCATTTTGGTTTATCTTAATTTGTTGTAATTATGTGACTTTTTTAATATCACATAAAAGAAGCTGTAAATTGCATATTGTTATAGGTCGGTCTTTGTGTAAAAATGTCTAAATTTTCTACCAGGAGAGTCCCTAATGTTCTAGAATAGACTTTATTGTAGGTCAACGAACAGTAGTACTCTCTGGGGGAATTTAAGTGTCCCATAGTAATGATGGAATATTGACTTAGTATGCTTTTTTTCAGCATGCAACTGTCATGGCCATGCCATCGACTGTTACTATGATCCAGAGGTTGAGAGGCAGCAGGCAAGCTTGAATATTCAAGGCATCTATGCAGGTGGCGGGGTCTGCATTAATTGTCAGGTGAGGCACTGTTTAAATCAAACTAGATGTGTCATCAGAGGAAGGGAGTATTCAGTAAGCCCTGCTCCAAAAAGGTATCAAGAAATCATTCTGCAACTGAAAGTATTTTCTGAGACCATCTCTCTACTTTTGTACACAAGAGGCCTCATTAGCTGGATGTAATTTAAAGATTGTAGAGAAAATGGACCTAGGCAGGTTTTCCCAAACTTGATTAGATTCTTCATTTAGGTTTTTGCCTAAATGGAGAGAATTCCTCTCATCCTTTCTGCTATCCATTTTGTGGCAGAAAGGCCGTAAGATGGGAGGGTATATAGGTATCAACTTCCATGCTGACTCTAAATCTGACTTTCAAGTAGATTCTGAATCTATGCTCAGGAATCTATACTGCGGAAGTATGTCATGATCAATTAATGGTGTCTGCTATCAGTACTGAATAAAAAACACTGGTTTGTCATCCCTTCTATAGGATTCTTGGGTCCACTGGAGTTTAGCTAAGAGGAGTATATGGCAGAGGAGAGTATATATCTATCTGCACTGAGATATTTATTAAAAATTGTGTAAAGTGTTCATGAATTTAGTCTATGTTGTCACTCTGTCTTGTGTGCTTAAGAGTGTTGTTGTTAATGTTGCCATTAAAGAGGCACTCTTTTCTTGAGATGCCCACTTAATCTGAAATGAAGGCAAAACACCCTTACAGAGACCCACCATTCTCTACTTATCTCCTACTCTACGTATTTGATATCATATCATTGCAGATAATTAAAGTACAAGTAAAATTTAATTCATAGGTTTATTGACTTAAAATAAGTCAATAGATTTTTAAAGTCACAGATTCTTTGACAAATCACAAGGTTTCATGCAAAGTGAAATATCTCAGGATCTTCTTAAGGCTGTGTACTACAAGACCCTCGGGTGATTCGTATGCCCATTAAAGTTGCAGAAGCATCGGGCTAGGATGTATAGGTGGAATCCTTTCTCCAGAGAAGGATCAAGCCCCTTCAGTGTGTCTTTAAAATACCTTTTTTCTTCTCTTCCTTCTCTCAGTGATACTATATTTTGTACTTTGCGGTTCCAGAAAACCATCAATATAGTCCTTTTATTTCATAGTGCTTCTGCAAAAGCATTTTCTTTTTGCATATGAAATTATTGAAATATTTAGGCTCATTGCATTTTTTCAACTTAAACTTAAAATGCCCTTAAGTTAGATATTAAGTTAATATAATTAAACTTTTTTTATTGATGTGAAATATACATATCATAAAATCTACCATTTTAACCATGTCAGTGTACATTTAAGCATAATTACCTTTTTTAATATTAAATTCATAATCGAAGAACAAGGAGAGATTTCTGCTTCTTTTATGTTTCGGTAGTTCCCACAGGACCCAACCCATCTGTAGATAACAACTATAGACTGTAGGCAAAATACAAAAACAAGCAAACAAAAACCCAGAAAAGCCTATCCAATCCAAATAGTTATATGAAGGCACGGAGGAGTAAATATGAGCAGGAAGATAATGGAGAGGTGTTGCCGTTTAGCAAAGGGATCAGTATAGTGTGTGTTACATGTTTTTATGACTTTTAGCCAGAGGTCAGGCCAAAGTTGGTGCCATGTGGTGTGGCTAACATTCCTGTAGAAAATATGGGGTCTTTCTGGCCTGAAGAACAAGAGGCAGAGCTTGGGAAAACCACAACTTTTGGAAAAGGAGTGGGGAATTCAGGAAGAAAGAAATTAAGAAAGAGAAAATCCCTAATTCTCTGTGTAAATTCTTCCCAAGTTTCTGACTGAGCCCTGAACCATTCATGCACAGGATGGATTTCAGCCAAGACTAAAATAATTTATTTGAGATTTGAGTTACCTCTCAAGAATTAGAGTTTGCAGTTTGAGTAAAGTCAAGATAATTGTCTCATAAAATAGCAACATATTCTTTATAAAGAAATATTACAAATTCCAGAGTTTCTACAACATAATATTTACAATGTCGAGGATACAATCCAAAAACTTTTGGCATTTGAAGAGCCAAAAATGTGACCCATTCTCAAGGAAAAAAACAATCAATAGAGACCAAGATGACCCAGATGTTGAAATAAGTAGTTAACAGAGTTTACAGCCACTATCATAACTATGCTAAAGGATATAAATGAAAATATGTTCACAATGAATGAAAAGATAAGAAATATCAGTGGAGAAATAAAAACTATAAAAGGAACTACATGAAAATGTATATTTTTATTAAATTAAAATTCACTGGTTGGGCTCAATAGCAGAATGGGAATAATAGAAGAGAACATCTGTAAATTTGTAGATAGAGGAATAGAAATTATCCAGTCATAAGAGGAGAAAGAAAAATACTTTTTAAAAAGTAAACAGAAATTGGTAAATTTGTTGGACAATATCAGAAGGTCTAACACACATGTAATTGGAGTCCCAGGAGGGAGAAGAGAGGATGAAGTTAAAGAAAAAAAGAAAAAGAAGAGGAAGAAGAAGGAGGAGGAAGGGAAGGGAGAACAAGAGGAGGAAGCGGAGAAGCAATGACAGGAAATTCCTCAAATTTTGCCACAGACTGAGATTCAAGAGGCTTATTGAATCTCAAGTTGGATAAATACAAGGGAAACTACTCCTGGGCCTAAGAAAGTCAAACTGCTGAAAACCAAAGACAAAGTGAAACTTTTGAAAGTGGATAGAGAAAAACAATACATTATGGTGATTGTGGACTTTTCATTAGCAACCGTAAAGACCCTAAGGTCGTGGAACAATATGTTTAAAATGCTAGAAGAAAAAAAAAACTGTCATCTCAGAATTCTGTATTTAGGAAAAATATTCTTTAAGAAGGAAAGCAAAACAAAAAAATGTTTCACTGATAAAATAAAACTAAGAAAACTTACTGCCCAGGAGACCTGCCTGGCCAGAAATGCTAAAGGAAGTTGTTCAGGTTAAATGGAAACTCAGAACTTCAGGAGGAAATGAAGAGTAGCAGAATGGTAAATATCTAGACAAATATGAAGGTTTATTTAAAAATTTTTCTTTAAAAACATATAGGGATACTGAAAGCAAAAATAATATTATTCTGTGGGACTTATAATGTGTGTAGATAATATATATATGAACCTATAGCATAAATAACAGGGAGCACAGTATAGTTTCTGCAGGTCTCATGAAGTGTTACATGATTAGCCCTAGTCAGGCTGTGAGAAGTTACGATGTACCTTGTAATCCCTAAAGCAACTAATAACAAAATAATGCAAAGAGATATAGCTAAAAGGTTAGTAATAAATAAATTTATATGAATTTTTAATTTTTAAAAATATTGGAATTATTCAAAGGGAGCAAAAATGGAACAGAAGGGTGAAACACACACACAGAACAAAATAAGGAGCAAACAAATGTGAGAACGGTAGACCTGTTTTCCAAACCATTTTAATAAACAGATTAAGTGTTCATTGACTAAGGACCCCCAATTGAAAGGTAGATGTTATTAGACTGCATAAGAAAGCGAGACTCAACTATATTCTGCTTATAAGAGGTGAACTTTAAATATAAAGACATGGATAGGTTGAAAGTAAATGAATAGGGAAAAATATGTATGATACAAACAATGAGCATTAGAAGGATAGAGTGGTGATATTAATGTCAGATAAATTAGACTTCAGTATTAACATCAGCATTAACAGAGGTAAATAGGGATATTTTGTAATTATAAAAGGGTCAATTCATCATGGAGACATAGTAATCATAGTAACAGCTTTAAAATACATGAAGCAAAATTTAACAGAATTATAGGGAAAAATAGACCATTTCATGATAATGGAGATTTAAAAACTATCCTAGCAGCAACTGATAGAACTAGATTTAAAAAATCAGTAAAGATGTATGAACAATATTGTCAAACACCTTGTCTTGACAGATACAGAACACCATGCCAACAACTGCAAACTCCACATTATTTTCAAGTGCACGTGATAGTTCACCAATATAAACCATAATATGACTCTGGGCCATTATACAAGTCTCACTACATTTAAGTGATTGAAATCCTATAGTTTATTTTCTGACTAAAATGTAGGTAAATTAGAAATCAATAACAATAAGATCACCGGAAAATTTCCAATGTTTGAAACAACACGCTTCTAAATAATCCATAGTCAAAGAAGAAATCACAAGGGAAATCAGAAAAGATTTTAAACTAAATAACAATGAAAACAAAACACAGAAAAACTTGAGGGATGCAGCTACAATATTACTTAAAGAGAAATTCACAGCTTCAAATGCTCATGTTAGAATACAAAGTCTAAAATCAAGGACCCACAGTAGTTCTAACTTGAGAAGCAAGTAAAAGAAGAGCAAAATAACCCAAAATAAGTAGAAGGAAGAAAAGAAGAGCAGAATTCAACAAAGAGAGAACAAGCAAACAATAGAGAAAATTAAGCCAAAAGCTGGCTTTTTGAAAAGGTCAACAGCTATACCTTTAACAAAAGAACACGAAGAAAGAGAAGGGAATCCCAAGTCATAAATATCATATACAAAAGTGGGCTTATCCCTAGAGCGGCTACAGACATGAAAAAGGAAAATGGTACTGTGAACAACTTTATACCAACAATTGACAACCTAGCTTAACTGGACAAATTTCTTGAAAATTACAATGTATTAAAACGGATACAAGATTAGGCAGAACATTTGCATAGATTTGTATCTACAAAAGAGATTGAATTATCAAAACTTTCTGACAAAAAAAGTGCTGGACCAGATAGTTTTACTGGCAAATTCTATTAAACATTTAAGAATGTTTAATACTATGAATAAATATAAAGAAACACCAATTTTGACATAAGACTTTCAGAAAACAGAGGAGAGAACACTTCAAACTGGTTTGGCAAGGCCAGTATAACTTTATTACCGAAACCTGACCAGCATTACCAACGATAAAATTGCTGATCTGCATCTCTTATGAACATCATATATTTAAAAATATTTAACAAAGTATTAGGAAATAGAATTCGGCAATATATTATAAGGACAATACATTATGACAAGTAATGTTTATTCCAGGAAAGCAAGGTTGATTGAGCATTCACAAATCAATCTATGTAATAGCCATTGATTAGAATAAAAGGGAATAATCATGTGAAATACCATTAGAAAATCAATATCCATTTTATGATAAAAGCTCTTAGCAAGGTAGGAATAAAAGGGAATTTCTGTAATTGATACAGGGCATTTATGAAAAACCTACAACTAACATCATATTCTTCTAAAGATGAGGAACAAAGTAAGGATGCTTGCTTTTCACCACTTCTGTTAAACAGTGCCCTGAACGTCTTCATCATTGCAGTAAGGCAAGGAAAAAGAAATAAACGGTATTAAGATTAGAAAGGAAGAAGTAGAATTGCCTCTATTTGCAGATGACATGACTGTGTATTTTAAAAATCCTGAGGAATATACAAAGCTGAGAGAAATTTAGAAAGACCTAAATAAATGGAAAGATATAACATATTTATATTGGAAGACTCAATATTATTATGATATCAATTCTTCCTGAATTGGTGTAAAGATTTAATGCAGTATTTTTTATAGACATTTTTCTTCTGGGAATTACTTTTTTTTGGCAATTCTATTCTAAAATTTATGTGGTTATATAAACAACCTAGATTACCCAATTACCGTAGATTATCTTGAAGAAGCAGAATAGAGCTGGAGGATTCTTCTTACTTCAAGACTAATTATTAAAGTACAGTAATTAAAATGGTGTGATACAGACGTAAGGATAGACAAATAGAACAATGTAACAGAATAGGAAGTGCAGAAACAGACCTATTTTCAGAAATGCAGAAATGAGGACCATTTCAATGAAATTTGGGACAGGCAAATCTAAGCAATAGTGAAAACAATCAGAATGGTGTTTGACTCTAGGGAGCTGCTGGTGATGGGGATTAACTGGAGGGGTGTGTGAACTTTCTGGGTTGATGGTAGTGTTCTATATCTAGATGCAGATTTAGGTTTCACAGATGTGGACATCTGTCATAACTCTGAATGTACAATTAAGAGTTTTGTCCTTGTATGTAAAATACACTAAAAAAACCTATAAACAAAGACTGAACTCCAGTTAATTATATGAATGCTCAAGTTTTAAGGGGAAGTGACTGATACTTAGAATTTAATTTGAAATGCATAAAACATAAATTGGGCTAGTAGGTAAATAGAGGAATGAGTAGTGGATACTATGTGATAAAGAAAGAGCAGTTAATTGTTAATGGTAAACTGTACATACAGGGTGTTTGCTGTAAAACTTGAAATTTTCCATAATAAAATATTGGGGGAAAGAGCAATGAAAGAAGGTGGCAAGGAACACAACGTTTTTTGACGGACTCCTTGATTTCTTTCTCTTTGATAAAATATTGATGTTCTTAATTAAGGTTGAAGATTACCTATGTTGGCAGAGACACTGCTTGAAGATCCTTTATCTCCACTAACTAAAATGGTGTCTTTAGCTTCCTTCATGGGACACAAGTTTGGATCTGTCTTGAGCTTGCCCCCTAGCTGTTTGTGTCCTTAAAGTGTTGGTCTCACTATTTCCAAATTGTCTTCCTGAACATGCACACCACACAAAGTGAAGAGACAGCATCAGGAAACAGCACATATGGCTACATTCCCTCCTGCAACAGATCCACAAAATGAGTGAAAAGATATAAAACAAGCCAAATTCTCTCTCCTTCCAGAATCCACAAACAGCATGAAAAAGAGCGTTATCAATAGGCCAGGAATTTCAAGAGATTCCAGGAAGATAGAAAGCAGAGATGCAGACAGGAAGGAGAACACAGCTGGGGCTGTTGGAATGATTTGGCGCTACTCCAAGAGGCAACAGACAGAATAAATCAACTGTAGAGCTGCATTCAAACCTATAAAACATTAATGAAATTTTTAAAGAAGAACTGTATGGAGAAGCAGAGTGTGTTTCCAGGCTCGTTATTATAAATATACTATTTTCCAAAACCAATCTACAGATCCAGTGTAATCACCATCAGAGTAACAACAGGAGTTTTTTAAATGAAGATTGACAGACTGATTCTAAAGTCCTTATTGATAAAAGACTGAATGAAAATAGACACATAGTTTAAAAAGATGAGCAATTATGGGGGATATTTGTCTTCTGAGATATCGGAACATGCCATGAAGTTGTATTGCTTGGGTGTGAACTCAGTGCAGGGATAACCAGTTCAATGGGGTCTAGGAAAGAATCTAGAAACAAATTCATGTAGATGTTAAAATTTGGTTTATGATGAAATTGGCATTTCTAATGGAAGAGAAAGATGGGCATTACATAAATGATTATGGGATAATTGGCTCTTCATTATACAGAGGGACACGGGGAGTCCAGACGAGGAAGGGAGGAGGGTCAACGGCTTGGTTAGCTGCGAGGTGACACTTCCAGGTGAAGTTTGAATTTGCTGGTGGAAGACTCTGTCTGTCAGAAAGCCAGCTGTCTTAGCTCAGGCTGCTGGAACAAAGACACCACACACTGGGGGCCTAACCAACAGACATTTATTTCTCACAGTTCTAGAGGCTGGGGAATCCAGGACCCTGGTCCTGGCAGATGTGGTATCAGGTGGGGACCTTCCTCACGGTTGGCAGGTGGCTGCCTTGTATCCTCACATGGCGAAGAGCAGAGAGAGAGAGAGGAAGTTCTTTCGTGTCTCATTTCATAAGGTCACTGACCCCATCGTGAAGACGCCACCCCAAGACCCCCTCTCCAAATCCTGTCACACTGCGGATCAGACTTTAATGTATGAATTGTCGGGGCACAAACCCTCAGTCCCACAGTACTGACTGTACTAACGTAGTACCAACAGTTATCCTGGCTGTTTGCCACCTTCTCTGTGCAGCGCTGGGAATGGGAGAATGGCAGATATCTGCAGTCAGCTCTGGGCTGGTGAGAGAAGTGGGACTGTCCTAGGCAGGCTGGGCCTGGAGAATTCTGGCTCTCAAGCAGCCAGTGTGTGAGCGCGCCAGCTTGCTGTCTTACAGGGCAAACCGTTACCAGAGATGGCTATTTTCTCATGCGGTACTGATTTCATTTTTATTTCTTGAGTTTGCTATTTTAAGTATTGGCTTAGGGTATGTGACATTGTAACATAGGGTGGCAGTTCCCCGGGGTGTGGCATTTGAGCACAAACCTGAAAGAACAAGGCAAGAATCTTCCCGAGGACAGCATTGCAGGCCGAGGGGATGGCAGGCAAAGGCCTGAGAGGGGCAAGGGGCCCCGTGCGACTGGAGGGGAGGGGACAGGGGAGGCGAGTCAGAGAGGTAGCAGAGGCCAGATCAAGTCGGCCGTAGGAAGGAAAAGCACATGGGGGCTTCCAGGGAGAGTGTGGTCTACAGTGTACCAGCCAGTGGTCTCCATGTGCTGGAGGCTCACAGAAGTGGAAGCCAGCAGCAAGTGTTGTAGGTGGGCTCAAGGAATTGAGAGACAGAGAAAGATGGGGTTTATACAGATTGGAAAGCACTTTGGAAAAAGTTCTGCTTGGAGGAATTAGGACCTAAGAATTATTAGAGCCAGGCCCGGGGTTTGCAGGTGACCAGCCTCTCTAGGTGTCAAAGGAGGTGGTAGGTGGGGGCGGGCTTCCCTCCTGCATGGAGTCCACAGGCATCTGCCCCATGTGGCCTGGGCAGCCGAGGTTTTCTCACATTAAATGTCAGGCAGATGCACATCCACTCCTCCCGGTGAGAGCGCCTCCCCCAGCACCTGCGATATAGGAACTGCAGAGCCACCGCTGGCCTCAGGCCTCCGTCTGGCCTCGGCGCTGTCGTGGCCATGGGGTCCGAGTGTCGTTGTCCTCAGGGTGTGGCACAGGCCCCAGAGAGCCGCACAGGCATTATTCCATCTGCAGGGTGATCTGTTGCTCTCTTCTGGTCATCTGTTGCTTTCTTTGTATCTTAAAAATCTAACTTCTCTGTGGCAGGTGCTTCATTAGCCAAAACCTGTGATAGAGGGGAGAGCCTGGACCACCCACTTCAGAGAACTTTTCCTCCTTCCCTGTTCCCCTGGGAAATAACTGGGGAGCTGAGGTTAACCTGGTGTCTTGTCTATTATAAGCCACAGAGGCAGGCAGCGGAGAGGTTAATGACATTTGATGGAAGGAAGGGTGGAGGACAGCTGTTTCTTATTTGCCCAGAGTGTTTACACATGTAAATGTTAAACCAGAGAAGTGGCCACTATGATTTTAGACCTCAGTGTTAAAGTGAATTCAGATTTTAGCCCACAGGACAAGGAGTGTAATTAATAAAGGTCTGTAATTAATAAAATCATCTAAAACGGGGGAGAGGATACAGAAAAGGGTCTTTGTTCTCCCCTCTCGGTTCCCATGCAGACTCTTTTTGGGTCAAAGTGTGTTATAGCTGTTTTTTTTGTTTTAGCTTCCTATTGCCTTTCCTTTCATTAATGAAAAAAACACTGCCCTCCTAATTGTTTCCAAATTAGAGAGTGAGAGAGGCAGAATTGAGTTAGATCCGTGGGTATAGTTCTTGGAAATTGATGTTACATGTTGGGTAATTTGATCTTGTGGCAATTACAAGGGTTAACCATGAAATATAAAAAGCCACTCAGTGTCGTACTTTAAAATGAGCTCTGTGTGTGAGACTCATGCCTACATTTTCCATTCACGTAACAGAAATGTCTGGAAAATGGTTTCATGACTAAAGTTCAGATAAAATTGGGGTGACAAGAGAAGGGCATCTGTATATGCGATTTCTTCTAAAACTAGAGAAGATAAAAATACACACATGACCCTTTATTCCTCGGGCTAAATCTAAGGATGATTTCTTAAGCATTTCATCACTGCTTCTGGCTGAGACTGAAGAGTGATGCTCCTGAGTGTTTGTCTCACTCAGATGTCAGGTGCTTCATTAAGCAAATCCCGTGGGAGAGGTGAACACCCCGGATGTCCATCATGGAATTTACCCTCATTTCCCCTTCCAGTGGGAAAAAAACTCCAGAGCCAAGTTTCAGTTAGCGCCCCTGGTAAATCTTGGAATCTCAAGGTCAAGATCAAGGCTTATTTTTTTAGTGACTTTGAAATTACAATTGTAATTCAAAACAACAGAATAATTTCACTGGATGAATGGCACAAAATAAGGACATTTCCTGTACTCTTCCTTCTAAGTTGTTTTTATTTCTTCCTAGCATAACACAGCTGGTGTAAACTGTGAAACGTGTGCAAAGGGTTATTACCGTCCCTCTGGTGTTCCACTTGACGCCCCCCATGGCTGCACCCGTAAGTTTCATTTCAGTGTGGTCTCTCAGACTTTATATGCTGTACAGCTTCTGGGAGGTCGTCGGGCTAAAATCTGAGCGGGTAGTGGTTCCCTTTCTTCCCTCTATCTTCATAGTATTGGCTCTAATCCTTAGTAGCTGTGTGACCTCAGACAGTTACATCATCTCTCTGAGCCTCAGATTTCTTACATATCAATGGAAATGAAAATATATTCCCTAATATTAAATTAAATGCCATCAAAAGCACCTAGGAAAATACTAAGCTTTGGGCCTGTTACATATGAGGTCTGCAACAAATGTGGATTCTTCTGTTTTCGGTTGTTTTGGCATGTTTCTTCAATCTCCAGTAATCTCAAATTTTTGTCAGAATTAACATCAAGACAACATAGTACTGGTTTCACAAGGATTTAATAACATCATAATATTTCAAATAGCTACAATTTATTGAGCATTTGCTATATGCAAGGCATTGCCCAAATACTTTCACAGATCTGTTATTTAATTATCACAGCTAACTTAGGACATTGTGTTAGTGTTCTGATTTGTAGATGGGGGAGACCCAAGAGCCTGAGTATCAAGTATTTTGGCCCAGGTGACAGAACCACTACCTGGGTGATCCAGGGTGTTGTTCATATCTGCCTGATGCCCCTGTGTGACACCACATCCACCGCACAGAAAAATGCCACTGCCTTTTCCCTGTGGAATTATCGGTCATAAGTCAGATCATAGGTTTTGCCCTCCTTGTGTAACCTTCTTGGTTCTTTTATGTTCTCTGGCTGTCGCACTTGGAAAACAATTCCAGTCCTAAAGTTGGCCTCTGTGGTCAGCATCCCCCCAACTTCATTTATCATATCGTTACTGTGTGAGAGCATCCAGAGTCCAAAGGATGTGTAAACTCTGGTGTGCCTCTTTCTCGGGCATTCTTGGTTGTCCAAAGCATGTTCCAGTTTCCTTTCCCTCTTCTACGTCATCCCATGAAGTAAGTCCACCACTTTTCTGTGCCCATAAAAATAGGCATTGGCAAAGGGGAAAGGGACATTTCAAATGCAGTCATAACCTTCTTAGGAATCTCAGGTCTCCACCACTTTTCTAGTTTCTTCTTTCATCATTGAAGTGGTCTCACAGAGACCTTGGAGGCTTAGCAAAGAATCCACAGAACACAAAAATCCTAAGCAAATTAAGCAAAGGACAACAGGAGAAGCCAGGCTGGAGGGATGTGTGATGCTCCCAGCTTCTCCACTCTCCTGGTTCCTCATGGGGCATGTACTTAGCTGAGCTGTGGCAGTATTTTTGTTGCCTAAGGTGTGGACCTGCCAGGTCAAGGGAAGCTCCCAAGTTGGGGGTTATTAAGCCTCCTGTAGCCCAAGCCTGTCTCTCTGGAATGCAAACCTATCAGTCATGTTGGATGCAAAAACGGCCTTCTGTCAGCTGTACCACTCCAATGTAACATTTGGGTCATGGATGCAATCTTCCTATGCTGTCCACAGGTTATATATCAGTACCTAGGCATCCCGCATGTGTGTCAGCATCATAGCTGTGTGATGACCTCCGTGTGGGCATTCACAGTTGGCTCATAGCCAGAAGAGGCTGTGCCCAACAGATGTGGCCAGAGCCATAGCACACTCCCACACAGTCCCCCCGATTGTATGTCGTGTGCGCTTTGCCTCTTACACAGTGAGATGGGCAATGCTCAGTGTAATACACTACATTCTTGAGGCTTCTCGGTGTGGACACTCCGTGTGAGAGCCCATGAAGTCCAGTCATGAGAACCATAGAGCAGGTATGAAGTGGAAAACAGGCTCTGCCTTTTTAAGAATAAGTGTGGGTATTCTATGGACCAGTGATAAAGTATTAAACATTGCCTGAGAAGTCCTGGGACATGTGTGCCTTATTAAGTGCAGAAGGGCCAGATCCCTTGTAACCCAAGATCTCTCTCAGCTTGCAGCTGTAACCCCGAGTTCACGGATGGCTGCGAGCAGGGCTCAGGACGCTGCACTTGCAAGCCCAGTTTCCAGGGGGCCAACTGTGAGAAGTGTGCGCCCGGGTATTATGACTTCCCGTTTTGCTGGAGTGAGTATCTGCTTCGCAAGTGCAGGGTCCCCTCTTGGCACCCAGCAGGGCTTGGGCAATAACACTGAGGCCGTGGCAGGCCAGGCTGGGGTGGTGGGGGGCAGGGCCCAGCTAGACTGCATTCATGTATATTATGAACGTGTCCCCAAAAGTTGGGAACATAAAATTCATATGAGTACATTTTAAAGTCTTATTTATCTCCAAAGTGTTAGACTGTATCAGACACATTACCATTTCAATAAGTCAAAAGGGTCAAATATTGGCAATTTCGACTTACCACACTAATCTGTGTGTGTGATTTTCTTCATAAACCTAGAAGAAATGTCAAGGGCTTCCAGATGTTCATTTGCATGGATAATGTGTGTGCCATGTGTTGGGTGGCCAGGGAGATGTGTTGCCCCTTTCCCATTGTACAATAGACCCCGTTATCATCGGCCTCCACCCCACCTGATCTAAGTGAACATTGCAGCGTCTCAGAGAGAAAATATACATATGTGAGAAATGTCATAGAACATAAAGCAGGAGAGTATGTAATCAGCTATGCAAACTGTGACAAGGGCCATGGTTCTGGCTGTTATGCAACAGTGTAAAGACTGCACTTCTGTGTTAGGACAAAGAGACATCGTCTCACAAGGGGGCACCTCAGCCCCACCTCACAAGCATGCACCACAGGAGAAGCATACTGAGCTGCAGGGGATGGAGGCAGGACACATGTGAACAGACAACTGTGTGTCCTGGCTCACCCCTTGCTGCCCCAGGGTAACTGTTAAATCAGCACCTACTTTCCCTGTCATGTATCCTGGTTTGAAGGATAAATTATATGATCATCTTATATTTAAAGGAACCAGTTTTTAAGCCCAAACACAGTAACACTGTATTGGCGCTTAATCAGTTTTGGAATCTGTCATTGGAGAGAGGCTGAGCAGCAAATGCATCTACCTTTTTAGTGAAAAATGAAGCCAGAAACAATGTTATGGTATAAAAAAATTTTTAGGGAAAAAAACTTGAAAGAAAACATTTTTTAAAACTAGTCTCAATTTTACATTAAACCAATAAAGATGCTAAAGAAACCAAGCACATCCCTACTCAGACTGAGTCTCAACTATTGTGAGCACAAAATATCCATTTTTGCTCATTAATAAACAAATCAGAAGGCCTGTCAAGTCTGGTTTCAATTACTTGATGCATTTTAAATGTGGAAATACTGTCTCTCTTTAGTCTGCACATGCTGTTTTTTCACTAAATTAGAGACGGCTTCTTCCTAGTTAGTGCAATTTCATGTTTTACTTTACTGTCTCCTTAATCCTTCTCTGTGTTTTTAATTTTTTTTAATAAACCATTTTTCTAGGAATCCCTGTTTTCCCTATTCCTACTCCAAGTCCAGAAGATCCAGTAGCTGGAGATATAAGAGGCAAGTAACATCTCTTTTGGTTTAACTTCAATGAAGATATGCTCAGTGGTTCTTTCCCACCTCCTATGCACACTGCTATGTCCAAGTCCAGATCATCCTAACTGTGGTGTGACAGGGGCCTCATAGATGTCTCCTCTTGGGGCTCCTGGCCACTGTCATTCTCTACTCGAGTCTGTCCTTTGCAGTGACGTTACCTGATTCCAAGGAAACTAAACAGGCTTGAATTATATATCACAAACTTGCTCAAAAGTCTTCCGTGGCTGTCAGTTGCCTGTTGTCTTATTTCGGTTCTCCATAAGGAAACCCTGAGAAAGAATTTGAGGGCAAACAGTTTATTTGGGAGGTGATCCCAGAAACAGCAGTAAGGCTGTGAGTCAGGGACTGAAGGCCGCCCCTGTGAGGGCGCTTTGGTGTCAGATCCTTCCGGT
Organism: Smutsia gigantea; assembly: GCA_032199065.1. Classification (NCBI taxonomy): domain Eukaryota; kingdom Metazoa; phylum Chordata; class Mammalia; order Pholidota; family Manidae; genus Smutsia; species Smutsia gigantea. The sequence continues at coordinate 17,613 of JAVSCE010007760.1, forward strand.
GTGCCTGGAGCACCAGCCCTCTAAGCATAGGAGACAGCATTGAACTTGCTCGGCATTACGCAACTGCAGGGTGACTTCAGTTACCTGCCATCAGCGGAGGGCTGTCTCTGGGCCATTAACTCCCTGGTCCTGCAGCTAGAAAAGTCCCTGTGGGCAGAGTGGCAGGGCTGCGCAGTGAACAGCCTCTGGGGTGGAGAGGTGAGTAGCAAGAGGGCGTGAGTGCTACACCTGCCTGACCACTTCTTCTGCACGGGTTTTATGATCATCTGTTTTGTGAACAGCGCCGTTTCTGGTTGTTGGGGACTTAGCAGTGAGCAGAATGGAAAAAAATTCCCAGCTCTTCTGTGGTTTATATTCCAGTGAGGGGACTCATACAATAACATAAATAATATATAAACCACTTAACAAGTACAATGCCTACTATGCTAGATAGTGATATGCAGGGTTGTGTCCTACCCAAGGGTGCTACTTTTAAGGGGTGAGCCCTTCACATTATAGGCATAAACTAACTCAGAGGAGAACATTCCAGGTCTTGAGGTTCAATTCTGGGGCTGTGTGCCATTTTCTGTGTATCCCTATAATGACACACATAGAAACGCACATCCTTAGAAGGACATGGTCGCAGCAACATACATGCATAACACAAGCATGCAGCCTGGGACTGTGCCCTGTCTGGGTCATGCTCACAGCGCCCGCTGAGTTGGCTTCTCCTCCCCCAGGGTGCCAGGAGAGGCCTGATGCTCACATGCTCATTTCACGGGGGTGGAGGTCGAGTGAGGTGTGTGTGCCCCTCCTTCTCGTATGTCCAGGGTGTGGGTGGGCAGAGAAGGGGCGCGTGTGACCAGACAGGGAGATGGTCTCTGGAGCGCTGTCCTTGGCAGAGGGGTTCGGTTTCTGCCACAATGTAACAGCTCAGCAGGCAGCCTTGACCGTGAGTGCGGTAGGAATGAGAGGGCCGAGAGGTTAGAGAATGGGAGGCTTGCAAACTTAAGTGGGATGGTTGGGCCAGGCCTCCTCTAAGAGATAATTAAGCAAGGACCTGATGAGGTTAGAGAATGTGAGGCTTGCAAACTTAAGTAGGATGGTTGGGCCAGGCCTCCTCTAAGAGATAATTAAGCAAGACACCTGCAGGTGTCTGGGAGAAGCATTCAGACACAGGAAAGAGCAAGTGCAAAGCCCTTGGGGCAGGAGCATGGGGGAAGGGGATCAGGTGTTACTTGAACAAAAGAGAGAGCAGATGTGTGAAATGGAGTGGGTGCAGGCCAGAGGGGTAAGGAAGGGATGCGCTAGGGACCCGATCATAGGCCACTGCAAAGACTTAACCTTTGAGCCATGGTGAGTTTTGCGGGGAGAAGTGTCTCTGCATAAGGATCTTTGTAGCTGTTATGCTGTAAACCAGTTGTAGGGGGAGAAGAGAAGTAGGGAGCCATCAAGGGAAGCAATTGTGATAGTCCCTGGGGAAGAGACGTGGTGGCCCAGACCCAGGAGGTTTCAGTGGAGGTGACTAGAAGTGGAGAGATGGTGGACATAATCTGCAGATAGAACCAAGAGGACCTGCCGGGGATGCCGGACTGGAAGTCGGGTGCGAGAGAGAAAGAAGCCGCAGGCGACGCTCCGAGGCCTCTGGTGGAGCAAAGGGAAGGAAGGCCCTGTACCGTTTCCTGAGGTGGGAGAGGCGTAGGGAGAGGGCGGTGTGCGTGGCTGAGGACGGCAGTGGATGCGACGCTGGGGCGCCCTCTTCTGGTTGCTCCTTTCTTTGTGAAATAAGAATCAAGGTCGAGGGCAGGTGAGGATGGGGAAAGAGCTTGGCCTTGAGGAGAGAGAAGGGTGAAGGGGTCACCCCGGAACGTGGGGGAGCGGCAGGGTGCGGGGAAGGTCAGCATCTGGGGACAGCATGAAGGGCTCGCCAGAGGCCACTTACAGCGGGATCAGTGAACCTCCTCTTCTGTTCCTGCCCCTGCCGACCCACCCCCAGCTCCTCTGCCAAACCGCGGGGCTGCGTGTGCACGTGTGGGCTGTTAGCTTGCCCCTCATCAGACGCTTGGTCATATGAGGACAGCTCTCAAGTATAAAAGACTTACCTATTTTACAGAGCTTTTGCTTGACTTCAGTATTTGCTCATAATGAAGGTCATCCCTCAGTTTTTAATTCCCACAGTCCCTACCGCGTATCCTGCCTGAAGAGGGCTCAGCCGACGTTTCCTCAGACGTCTGTTAATTGGCTAGCGTGCAATTTAGTGCCTGAGCCTTGATTAAGCACACATCTCTGTTTTCTTCCACAAGGATTATTTTAGATCTCCATTTACTGTCTGTTTACAGTAATCTTTTTGTTATACCTTTTTCTCCCCAAGTAGACTGGAAAAGAAATTTAATTGAACTTGAAAGGAAGTTCAGCCATCTTTTACAAAATATTAGGGAAGGCCTAGAACACAGCCTTGGGGGAGAGTTTTAATTAATACAGTTAGATCGATTTGGAAATTGCATGCACAGATAGCCACTACAATTTGGTCTTATATTAGCACATTCTAAAAACAGCCAATTCAGGGTCTAAGTCCTTGGGGTGAACATTAAAAGCACAAACGTCTCAACTTCCAGAAGATAGGCAACACTGAATAATACCAAACACCCTCCCATCCCTGAGAATTTAATTCATTAAGACCCATTGATGGTTTCTTGTCTTCTAATACAATGGTCTTACACAAGGCTGTTTTGGAATCCTTTGCTTTTACAAAATATAAATTCCTGTGTATCGCCCCAGATCTTTTATTTTATTATTATGGTATCATTGATAAACACTCTTATGAAGGTTTCACAAGAAAAACAATGCGGTTATTACATTCACCCTTATTATCGAGTCCCTCCCCATACCCCACTGCAGTCACTGTCCATCAGTGTAGTAAGATGCCACAGAGTCCCTATTTCTCTTCTCTGAGCTACACTGTTTTCCCCGTGACCCCACACATATCATGTGCACCAATCATGATACCCCACAATCCCCTTCACCCTCCCTCCCCACCCACCCTCCCAACCCCTCCCCTTTGGTAACCACTAGTCCTTTCTTGGAGTCTGTGAGTCTGCTGCTATTTTGTTCCTTCAGTTTTGCTTCGTTGTTAAAATAATCCCACAACGTTGTTCTTAATCTTTTATCTGAAAGGTTAAGGGTTTAGGAAGAAGGAGAAGGAGTGGGACTTAGCTAAGTCTTGGGGTTATCTATTCTTTTAACCCTTGTAGAAAATCTGTCCAAATGCATGAGACTTTCCTTCCTTGATAAGTAGGGTGAACCGAGTTGAATCTGTGTTTTTCAGGATCTTCCTTGTGAGACCATGTTGCAGATTTACATGCTAATATTATTGATGGAAATGTAGATACTTTAAATATGAGATTGGTTTAAATGTGTGTACTTATCTAGGACATTATCTAGGACATACCTTGAATATGGCTTTTAAAATAAGTTATCAGCTTGTATTCTTAGTATAATAGGAAGAGCATGGGCTTTAGAATCAGGCAGGCCTGGGTTCAGATTCTGTCTCTGCTCTTCTGGCTGTGTGACCTTGGGCAAGTTAGTTAACCCTTCTGAGCATCTATTTCCTCAAGTATAAAAGACTTATGTATTTTACAGAGCTTTTGTTGACGTCAATATTTGCTCATAATGAAGTCAAGCAAAAGCTCTGTATTTTTTTTCTTTTTTTCTTTTATTTTTAATTTAATTTTATTTTTTTAATATAATTTATTTTATTATCATTAATCTACAATTACATGTGCAATATTACGGTTATTAAACTACCCCTTCATCAGGTCCCCCCCACCAACCCCATTACAGTCACTGTCCATCAGCGTAGTGAGATGCTATAGAATCACTACTTGTCTTCTCTGAGTTGTACTGCCCTCCCGTGCCCCCCCAACATTACATCTGCTAATCGTAATGCCCCTTTTTCCCTCTTATCCCTCCCTTCCCGCCCATTTTCCCCAGTCCCTTTCCCTTTGGTAACTATTAGTCCGTTCTTGGGTTCTGTGAGTCTGCTGCTGTTTTGTTCCTTCAGTATTTTTTCTTTGTTCTTATACTCCACATATGAGTGAAATCATTTGATACTTGTCTTTTTCGGTTTGGCTTATTTCACTGAGCATAATACCCTCTAGCTCCATCCATGTTGTTGCAAATGGTAGGATTTGTTTTCTTCTTATGGCTGAATAATATTCCATTGTGTATATGTACCACCTCTTCTTTATCCATTCATCTACTGATGGACACTTAGGTTGCTTCCATTTCTTGGCTATTGTAAATAGTGCTGCAATAAACATAGGGGTGCATCTGTCCTTTTCAAATTGGGCTGCTGCATTCTTAGGGTAAATTCCTAGGAGTGGAATTCCTGGGTCAAATGGTATTTCTATTTTGAGTTTTTTGAGGAACCTCCATACTGCTTTCCACAATGGTTGAACTAATTTGCAGTCCCACCAGCAGTGTAGGAGGGTTCCCTTTTCTCCACATCCTCGCCAACATTTGTTGTTGTTTGTGTTTTGGATGTTGGCCATCCTCACTGGTGTGAGGTGATATCTCATTGTGGTTTTAATCTGCATTTCTCTGATGATTAGCGATGTGGAGCATCTTTTCATGTGCCTGTTGGCCATCTGAATTTCTTCTTTGGAGAAGTGTCTATTCATGTCCTCTGCCCATTTCTTAATTGGATTATTTGCTTTCTGTTTGTTAAGGTGCATGAGTTCTTTATATATTTTGGATGTCAACCCTTTATCAGATACATTTTTTATGAATATATTCTCCCATACTGTAGGATGTCTTTTTGTTCTACTCATGGTGTCCTTTGCTGTACAGAAGCTCTTCAGCTTGATACAGTCCCACTTGTTCATTTTTGCTTTTGTTTCCCTTGCCCGGGGAGATATGTTCATGAAGAAGTTGCTCATGTTTATGTCCAAGAGATTTTTGCCTATGTTTTTTTCTAAGAGTTTTATAGTTTCATGACTTACATTCAGGTCTTTGATCCATCTTGAGTTTACCTTTGTGTATGGGGCTAGACGGTAGTCCAGTTTCATTCTCTTACATGTAGCTGTCCAGTTTTTCCAACACCAGATGCTGAAGAGGCTGTCATCTCCCCATTGCATATCCAAGGCACTTTTATCAAATATTAATTGACTGTATATGTTTGGGTTAATGTTTGGATTTTCTATTCTGTTCCACTGGTCTGTGGGTCTGTTATTGTGCCAATACCAAATTGTATTGATTACTGTGGCTTTGTAGTAGAGCTTGAAGTCAGGGAGTGTAATTCCCCCTGTTTTATTCCTCCTTCTCAGGATTGATTTGGCTATTTGTGGTCTTTTGTGGTTCCATATGAATTTTAGACTTATTTGTTCCAGTTCATTGAAGGAAGCTGTTGGTAGTTTGATAGGGATTGCATTGAATCTGTAGATTGCTTTAGGTAGTATAGCCATTTTGACAATATTTATTCTTCCTAGCCAAGAGCATGGGATGCATTTCCATTTGTTAGTGTCCTCTTTAATTTCTCTTAGGAGTGTCTTGTAGTTTTCAGAGTACAGGTCTTTCACTTCCTTCGTTAGGTTTATTCCTAGGTATTTTATTCTTTTTGATGCAATTGTGAATGGAATTGTTTTTCTGATTTCTCTTTCTGTTAGTTCATCATTAGTGTGTAGGAAAGCAACAGATTTCTGTGTGTTAATTTTGTATCCTGCAACTTTGCTGAATTCAGATATTAGTTCTAGTAGTTTTGGAATGGAATCTTTAGGGTTTTTTATGTACAGTATCAGGTCATCTGCAAATAGTGACAATTTGACTTCTTCTTTACCAATCTGGATGCCTTGTATGTCTTTGTTTTGTCTGATTGCTGTGGCTAGGACCTCCAGTACTATGTTGAATAACAGTGGAGAGAGTGGGCATCCCTGTCTTGTTCCCGATCTTAGATGAAAAGCTTTCAAAGCTCTGTATTTTTAAGAACAATTTATTTATTAAAAACAGTGTGATGTCAGAAGGGGTCCCAAGGTGAGTTCTCACTAAATTTTCAGTATCACAGATGTTTCACTCATCTGTTGTTGTGTAATAAATCACCCCAAACTATATGGCTTAAAACAACACAAGCTACTTCTCACAGTCGTGTAGGTTGGCTGGGTAGTCATTCTGCTGGATTAGCGGAGGGTCTGCTGGGGCTGGGCCCAGATGGGACAGCTGGGGGCCTCTCCATGTGGCCTCATTCGCTGGTCAAGGCAAGCCATGAGGCTCGTGAGCGATTTCAGTAACTAAGGTGCTGGGAGGATGACACAACTAAGGCAGACAATGGGAGGAGGGGGGGGAGTCACTTGTTCAGACTGATTGGGGAAGACCTTCCTAGGAGTTGACTCTAAGAACTCAAGGATGAAAAAGAACAGGAAGGGGCCTTACAGGCAGAGGGAGCGGCCAGAGCAGGGCCTTGAGGAGGGAGGCCCCTGTGCGAGGGAGTGGGAGGTAGCCTGGTGGCAGGGCAGGCCTTGTACCTGGAGATAAAGCAGACAATCCGAGCCTAGTTCCTGAAAGCCATGTCTGCTCGTAGTAGGACTGGATTTATGCTAGTTTTCTTTCTTCTAAAAATTAGAAGGTAGAAATACTTTTAATTCAAGGTTGTCATTAGATGGGGATCTATTAATTTGAAGTTTCACTGTATAAGGCTCAGATTTGGGGGAAAAGTGTTTCTACAGGGTTAGATGTTAAAAGATTATAGCTGTTTTGCAAACTAGTGCCCACCCTAGATGTTTCTTAGGGGCATCTCTGACCTTTCCTGAATATTTGTTTTATTTCCCTTTAAGCTGTAGTCTTCTGGTTTAAGAATGTCTATAAGGCATAGGTAATCATATTCTCAGTTTCCATAACAGAAACCTGGGGGAAGGGGAGCTGATAAAGGAATGGAGGATGGGGGTCCCCTCTGAAAGCCTCCCCCCTTCACAGGGTGTAACTGTAGCCTGGATGGAGTTCTCCCCGAAATATGTGATACCCATGGAAGGTGCCTGTGCCGCCCTGGGGTTGAGGGCCCCCGGTGTGAGACCTGCCGCACGGGTTTCTACTCATTCCCGATCTGCCAAGGTAAGTGGGCAACATGTAGCACAGTGATCTTCAGCTCCACAAGGTAAGTTTTCTCCTGAAGAAATGCAGAGGCTCTCCTGGCAGACCTGTGGCCTGCAGCTTAGTAAATGGGTCCCTGGCTTCTGCCTGTGTGTTACAGGCGACTGTCCTACCATAGCACCTCCCTTTTGTCCTTCCAGCCCTGCCACTCCTCTCCCCGGGGGGCTAAGCACACGGGCTGGGGCAGCTGTCTGGGTGCACATTCCGACTCGGGAGAGGAGGTGGGGTCTGAGCCCTGATTTAGGCACCTGCCAGGTACATGGGGAGGCAGGGCATTCCAGGGACAGGGAGTCTCCCTCCCTGCTGGTCCTGTGTCCTAGGGTCTCATTAGTGAGAGAGTTGGAGGAGGAGGGGTCTGCCCCAGTCCCTGGAGCATAACAGGCATGGAGGAACTGTTGGGCGAGCAAGCGAATGAGTGAATGGATTTGCCCAAGCTCTCCTCTGCCTCCTCCCCACTGCTGGCCTTCGTTCTCCCCCCAGTGGCTGATGAAGGGAAAGGGGGAGAAAGAGGAGGAGATTATCAGTCAGGGCCCAAGACAGGAGTTAAACACTCCAGGTACTGTAAGAAGACCGGGACTGGCCCAAGGTCATTGGGTGCTACCCCAAGTCATTAAGGACTGGCTAAGCAGGCTCTGGGCTGGCTTCCCAGGAGGCTGCTAGAGGAATGGCTGAGTGTGAAGCCCAGTACGTGGTAGCACAGCTCAAGGATAGAAGGACTGTAGTCCTTCTGCCTCCCCAGCAATTCTTGGCCCCCAGGAAGCCAGGCAGGGCACAGAGGCAGAGATGCTCAACAGGCTGCAGGAAAGCAGCCTCCTCCTTACTACCCACCTGTCTAATCTTACTCAAGTGCTTCTTATTTGCAAAACCCAGTTGGCAACCAGACATTCAGAACCCTGCTTCAGGTGAACCCAGGAAATGCTCTTTGTAGCTTCCAGCCTCTGAACACAGTGGGAGGCTAGAATGGGCACTGAGCAATCTCCCCAAGGTCAGCCACACTAAGGAACCATGAGCACGGAACAGAGCAGGAAAAGCCCTCCCCAAGCTGGAGGTAATGCGGTGAAGAGCAAGATTTGCGCTAGCTGTCAACTTGGCCAAGTTCTTTGACCCCTCTGTTCCTCAATTTCCTTGAATAGTGCCTGTCCTAATGCAGTGTGTGGGTTATGCCTGCATTGGTGTGTACCAGGAAGCACTCACTTGCATGGTGACTATTGTTCTTCAACCCTCTTCTTCTGCCCCATGCTTCCCTCTTCATCATTTGAACAGCCTGTAGCCCAATCCCAGTTGGTGTCCTTGTTTGCGTAGTTGTCTGTATGCCATATCCCAAGCCTTCTCTTTTCCTCCTGGCCCCCTGGCATGCCCTGCTCACGGACCTCTATCCTCTGCCTCCACTTCTCAGCCTTTGCCCCTCTGAAGCCACAGAAGCTGTCAGCGGTTCCTGCCTAGAGATTTGGTCACCTGGCAGGTGGGAGGGTGAGGAAAGGAAGGGGAAATCTCTCTTTTCTTTCAACCAGAGAAATTCAGTATTCGAAATTACTGGAATGCCCAGTGCATTTCCTATAGAAACTTCAGTACAGGTGATGCTGTTTGAATCGTGTGAATCATACTAGAGGGAGATTCTGTGTTTAACTGGCTCCATGGTCTAGTGTGGTATCAACCTTTATATGATACTGTTTCTGTGGAAAGATATCCCAAGTCATGGAGCTTTAGAGCACAAGCTGGGTATGCTGACATTTATTTTAAGCTGGAGATGTAGAATCTCTCATTGACAAAGGAAGCAGAGTGGGTCAGAGGCCTTACATTTCAGATGCCCACCAGGGCCAAGCCGAGAGGAACTTAGGTTGGGAGTGGGCAGGATTATGAGTGGTGAAGATGAGTCTATTCAACAAAAGAAGGAGAAGGGTCAGGGCAGGTAGTTCATCTCATTCCCCCCCACCAGATATTTAAACTGGGTCAATCACAAATATGCCCTTTCTAGCCCCTTATTTTGACACTCCCCAGTTATGTCTTAAATTTAAGCTCTTTGGGGCAAGGAGTGGACAAGACCATCTCTTATTTTCTATATAATCTACGGACATTCATGTTAATTCTGTTTCAGCTGCCATCCTTTTAGCAAAAGCAAAATATTCTGTGGCTGACAGTATCTCAAAGGTTTTCTTTTTTCTTCCCCTATGCCAGCCACCGTTGCAGACTCATTGTGGTAGAATTACAGATAGTCCAACCTAGTCATTCCATTGGCAAGGCTGTTAGATTGTGCCTTTGTGTTTATGGATACAAAGGTAAAGAGTAAGATGACATTTTTTAATGCTCCTTTCCACATTCTTCACCATTGAACGAATTCATTTTAAGGCAGGTAGAAAATGCAGGAGTGTGTTCAGGATAAAGCAGAAAGGGGGCTGGACTTTCAGAACCACAGAGCAAGGAGCTCAGTAGACTCTCCAGTAAGACAAAACTTCAGTGAAAAATTATAAAAAATCATTTAAAGGCTCTGGAAATTGTCCTAAGAGCATAGAGCAAATGAAGAAAAATTTATTTAAGAAAATCTAAATCTCAGTAAGAATGAGCCTGTGACATGTGAGGTCTACTTCCTGCCCACAACCACCTCTACTCTGTGGTAAAGAAGTTCTACCCTGGGACAGCTAAGATGATGGGGGTTTACTCTCTTCCAAACTCCCAGTCTGGGAGTACAGTTTCACCCCAGGAGAGGCAGGCTTCTGGCATTTCTCGCTGCCCCCAGGCCTGTGTTGCAGAAGCTCCATGCCAGGCAGGCCCAACAGAGAGGACAAGGCCTTTCTTTCCTCACCTTCTACCCACTTGTATGGTGGAAACTTTATATCAGGCACTGAAGGCAGAGAATACTGGGACCTCAATCCCTCCACCCCAGCTGGCTCAGGGAGGGAGGTTCCAAGCTAGGAGAGGCAAGCTGAGAAGACCAGGAGCTCCCACTCCCACCACCAGGGCCTACTTGTAGAGTTGGAGTGTCAGTTCATGAAATGCGGGTCCTCATCTTCAGCTCCGTAGCACAGGGGTTCTGCACAGCTCGGAGAAAAGGTAGGTCATAATGATAGAGTTCTGAAGCTGTCTGAGGGACTGTTTTAACAGCGTAAAGAACTCCATATCTAAGGGTGTTGTAGAAAACAATGATGATCTTGGTGTGTAGCAATCAAAAGGAGGCTGCTAGCTCTGATACAAACAAAACAGCAGAACAGTCAGAAATTTCACAGAATCAGAGAAAGTGCAGCCAAAAAGAGCTTTCCTGATATCACAGATAAGTCTGGAGTTGGAAAGTTATGTGCATATGTAGAGTGCACCCACCCAAGAAGAATCAGAGCAAAACATGGGAAGACTCAGAAACATCTCCAAGCTACACATACACCCAACAGCACAGGATGGACACTATTTAAGCACGACCTCTAATCAAACACTGACTGAACAAGCTGCTCTGACACAAGGCAGCTCCTAGAGAGTCAGGCTTAAAAAGAATATCATAGCCATCCCTGGCTATCTAGAGCTGTGTAATGGCCAAGGCTGTACCTTCTCAGCAGTGATCAGAGTGGGAAATTCCAAACTAGTACTCCCTGGATGAATGTAGGGAAAAAATGTAAACTCCCCAAACTTGAAGGTATTAGCAGTCTTCAAGCCACACAAACATGTAATGGGAAAGAGTAAAAATGTGACTGGCCAAGAATGTTTAAACACAACATTCAACCAATAAATTTCTTGTACTGACCCAGGGGCGACTCTGAAATATGTAGGTCAGAAGGTAAAAACAAGGAAAAATATGAACAGGAAGAAGAGAGGCTGGACATTGAAGAGGAAATCAACTGCAGAATTAGTTCAGCCAAGTCACTAATCAACCAGCCAAGCATCTAAAAGCAAAAATCCTGGTGGTGGTAGTGGGTCAACAGCCAGAGTTGCTATAATAAACTACCTAAAAATACAGATTTCAAAAAAAATCATGAGATATGCCAAAAAACAAGGAAGTGGGACCCATATACAGGAGAAAAAGCAGGCAATATAAACTACTTTTGAATGGGCTCAGGGGATGGACTTAGCAGATCAAAACAGCTGTTATACATATGTGCAAAGAACTAAAGGAAACCATACTTAATGCATTAAGGGAAGGTAAGATGATAAAATCTTATCAAATGGAGAATATAAATGAAGGGATAGAAATCATTAAAAAGAACCAAATGGAAATGCTGAAGTTGAGAAGTATAACTGAAAAGAAAAGTTTATTAGAGGGATTCAATAGGAGATTTGAGCTGGCAGAAGAATCAGCAAACTTGATGATAGATCAATAGATATTATTCAGTCTGAAAAACAGAGAAAAAGAATGAAGATAAATAAAAAGAGCCTCAGAGAAACATAGGAATCTACTAAATGCATCAACATGTGTGTAATGGGAGGACCAGAAGGAGAGGAGAGAAAGGTAGGGCCAGAACAGAGAGTCAAAGAAATAACGGCAGAAGACTTCCCAAATATGATGAAAAATACTTTCACACCAAAGAGGTTCAGTCAACTCCAAGCAGGGTAAATACAAAGAGATCCACACCCACAGGCACCATAGTTTAAATGTTGAAAGACTAAGAGAAAAATCTTGAAAGCAGCAAAAGAAAATGACTCATCACATGCTAGAAAATCCCAGTTAGAATGTCAGTTGACTTCTCATCTGAAACAATGGGACGTAGAAGGCTGTGGGACCTTAAATTTTAAAGAATTGAAAGTCAAAAATTGTCAACCAAGAATCTTTTTCTTAATAGTTTATTTTGGTATTATTAATCTACAATTACATGTGCAATATTATGGTGATTAAACTACCCCCTTCATCAGGTCTGGCCCACCAACCCCATTACATTCACTGTCCATCAGTGTAGTGAGATACTTAGAGTCACTACTTGTATTCTTTGAGTTGTACAGCCCTCCCTGTGCCCCCCCAACACTGTATCTGCTAATCATACTACTCCTTTTTCCCCCTTGTCCCTCCCTTCCCACCCATCCTCCCCAGTACCTTTCCCTTTGGTAACTATTAGTCCGTTCTTGGGTTCTGTGAGTCTATTGCTGTTTTGTTCCTTCAGTTTTTTCTTTGTTCTTATACTCCACATATGAGTGAAATCATTTGATACTTGTCCTTTTCGGCTTGGCTTATTACACTGAGCATAATACACTCTAGCTCCATCTATGTTGTTGCAAATGGTAGGATTTGTTTTCTTCTTATGGCTGTATAATATTCCATTGTGTATATGTACCACTTCTTCTTTATCCATTCATCTACTGATGGACACTTAGGTTGCTTCCATTTCTTGGGTATTGTAAATAGTGCTGCAATAAACATAGGGGTGCATCTGTCCTTTTCAAATTGGGCTGCTGCATTCTAGGGTAAATTCCTAGGAGTGGAATTCCTGGGTCAAATGGTATTTCTATTTTGAGTTTTTTGAGGAACCTCCATACTGCTTTCCACAATGGTTGAACTAATTTGCAGTCCCACCAGCAGTGTAGGAGGGTTCCCTTTTCTCCACAACCTCGCCAACATTTGTTGTTGCTTGTGTTTTGGATGTTGGCCATCCTCACTGGTGTGAGGTGATATCTCATTGTGGTTTTAATCTGCATTTCTCTGATGATTAGTGATGTGGAGCATCTTTTCATGTGCCTGTTGGCCATCTGAGTTTCTTCTTTGGAGAAGTGTCTATTCATGTCCTCTGCCTATTTCTTAATTGGATTATTTCCTTTATGTTTGTTGAGGTGCGTGAGTTCTTTATATATTTTGGATGTCAACCCCTTATTGGATACGTCATTTATGAATATATTCTCCCATACTGTAGGATGTCTTTTTGTTCTACTGAGGTGTCCTTTGCTGTACAGAAGCTTTTCAGCTTGATATATTCCCACTTGTTCATTTTTGCTTTTGTTTCCCTTGCTGTGGGGGTTATGTTCATAAAGAAGTCGCTCATGTTTATACCCAAGAGATTTTTGCCTATGTTTTTTTCTAAGAGTTTTATGGTTTCATGACTTACATTCAGGTCTTTGATCCACCTTGAGTTTACCTTTGTGTATGGGGCTAGACAGTAGTCCAGTTTCATTCTCTTACATGTAGCTGTCCAGTTTTTCCAACACCAGCTGCTGAAGAGGCTGTCATCTCCCCATTGTATATCCAAGGCTCCTTTATCAAATATTAATTGACTGTGTATGTTTGGGTAAATGTTTGGATTTTCTATTCTGTTCCACTGGTCTGTGGGTCTGTTTTTGTGCCAATACCAAATTGTCTTGATTACTGTGGCTTTGTAGTAGAGCTTGAAGTCAGGGAGTGTAATTTCCCCTGTTTTATTCCTCCTTCTCAGGATTGCTTTGACTATTTGGGGTCTTTTGTGGTTCCATATGAATTTTAGAATTATTTGTTCCAGTTCATTGAAGAAAGCTGTTGGTAGTTTGATAGGGATTGCATTGAATGTGTAGATTGCTTTAGGTAGTATAGCCATTTTGACAATATTCTTCCTAGCCAAGAGCATGGGATGAATTTCCATTTGTTAGTGTCCTCTTTAATTTCTCTTAGGAGTGTCTTGTAGTTTTCAGAGAATAGGTCTTTCACTTCCTTCGTTAGGTTTATTCCTAGGTATTTTATTCATTTTGATGCAATTGTGAATGGATTTGTATTTCTGATTTCTCTTTCTGTTAGTTCATCGTTAGTGTATAGGAAAGCAACAGATTTCTGTGTGTTAATTTTGTATCCTGCAACTTTGCTGAATTCATATATTAGTTCTAGTAGTTTTGGAATGGAGTCTTTAGGGTTTTTTATGTACAGTATCAGGTCATCTGCAAATAGTGACAATTTGACTTCTTCTTTACCATGTGGATGCCTTGTATGTCTTTGTTTTGTCTGATTGCCGTGGCTAGGACCCCCAGTACCATATTGAATAACAGTGGAGAGAGTGGGCATCCCTGTCTTGTTCCTGATCTTAGATGAAAAGCTTTCAGCTTCTCGCTGTTAAGTATGATGTTAGCTGTGGGTTTGTCATATATGGCCCTTATGATGTTGAGGTACTTGCCGTCTATACCCATTTTGTTGAGAGTTTTAATCAGGAATGGATGCTGTATTTTGTCAAATGCTTTTTCAGCATCTGTGGAGATGATCATGTGGTTTTTGTTCTTCTTTTTGTTGATGTGGTGGATGACGTTGATGGATTTTCAAATGTTGTACCATCCTTGCGTCCCTGGGATGAATGCCACTTGATCATGGTGTATGATCCTCTTGATGTATTTTTGAATTCGGTTTGCTAATATTTTGTTGAGTATTTTTGCATCTACGTTCATCAGGGATATTGGTCTGTAATTTTCTTTTTTGGTGAGGTCTTTGCCCGGTTTTGGTATTAGAGTGATGCTGGCTTCATAGAATGAGTTTGGAAGTATTCCCTCCTCTTCTATTTTTTGGAAAACTTTAAGGAGAATCGGTGTTATTTCTTCTCTATATGTCTGGTAGAATTCAGAGGTGAATCCATCTGGTCCTGGGATTTTGTTCTTGGGTAGTTTTTTGATTACTGCTTCAATTTCGTTGCTGATGATTGGTCCATTTAGTTTTTCTGTTTCTTGTTTGGTCAGTTTTGGAAGGTTGTATTTTTCTAAGAAGTTGTCTATTTCCTCTAGGTTTTCCAGCTTGTTAGCATATAGATTCTTATAATATTCCCTTATAATTCTTTGAATTTCTGTGGGGTCTGTCGTTATTTTTCCTTTCTCATTTCTGATTGTGTTTATGTGTGTAGATTCTCTTTTTCTCTTAATGAGTCTGGCTAGGGGTTTATCTATTTTGTTTATTTTTTCAAAGAACCAGCTCTTGGTTCCATTGATTTTTTTCTATTGTTTTATTCTTCTCAATTTTATTTATTTCTTCTCTGATCTTTATTATGTCCCTCCTTCTGGTGACTTTGGGCCTCATTTGTTCTTCTTTTTCCAATTTCACTAATTGTGTCTTTAGACTATTCATTTGGGAATGTTCTTCCTTCTTTAAATAGGCCTGGATTGCAATATACTTTCCTCTTAGAACTGCCTTTGCTGCGTCCCACAGAAGTTGTGGCTTTGTGTTGTTGTTGTCATTAGTCTCCATATATTCTTTGATTTCTGTTTTGATTTGGTCGTTAACCCATTGATTAATTAGGAGAGTGTTGTTAAGTCTCCATGTATTTGTGAGCCTTTTTGATTTCTTTCTAAAATTTATTTCTAGTTTTATACCTTGGTGATCTGAGAAGTTGGTTGGTAGGATTTCAATATTTTTGAAATTACTGAGGTTCTTTTTGTGGCCTAGTATGTGGTCTATTCTGGAAAATGTTCCATGTGCACTTGAGAAGAATGTGTATCCTGTTGCTTTTGGGTGTAGAGTTCTGTAGATGTCTGTTAGGTCCATCTGTTCTAGTGTGTTGTTCAGTGCCTCTGTGTCTTTACTTATTTTCTGTCTGGTTGATCTGTCCTTTGGAGTGAGTGGTGTGTTGAAGTCTCCTAGAATGAATGCACTGCATTCTATTTCACCCTTTAATTCTGTTAGTATTTGTTTCACATATGCCAATGCTCCCGTGTTGGGTGCGTATATATAATGGTTATATTGTCTTGTGGATTGACCCCTTTATCATTATGTAATGTCCTTCTTTATCTCTTGCTACTTTCTTCGTTTTGAAGTCTATTTTGTCTGATACAAGTACTGCAACACCTGCTCTTTTCTCCTTGTTGTTTGCATGAAATATCTTTTTCCATCCCTTCACTTTTAGTCTGTGTATATCTTTGGGTTTGAGGTGAGTTTCTTGTAGGTAGCATATAGATGGGTCTTGCTTTTTTATCCATTCTGTTACTCTGTGTCTTTTGATTGGTGCATTCAGTCCATTTACATTTAGGGTGATTATTGATAGATATGTACTTATTGCCATTGCTGGCTTTAGATTCGTGGTTACCAAAGGTTCAAGGGTTGCTTCTTTATTATCTAACAATCTAACTTAACTTTCTTGTTACGTTATTGTGAACACAGTCTGATGTTCTTTATTTCTCCCCCTTCTTATTCTTCCTCCTTCATTCTTTCTATACTAGGTGTTTTATTCTTTGCCTTTAGTTAGTATTTGGATGGTCTGCTTTCTTTGCTATGATTTTATTTTCTCTGGTGACATCTTTTTAGCCTTAGGTGTGCTTCCCTCTAGAGCAGTTCCTTTAAGATGTCCTGTAGAGGTGGTTTATGGGAGGCAAATTCTCTCAGCTTTCGCTTGTCTGGAAATTGTTTAATCCCTCCGTCAGATTTAAATGATAATCATGCTGGATACAATATTCTTGGTTCAAGGCCCTTCTGTTTCATTACATTAAATATATCATGCTATTTTCTTCTGGCCTGTACTGTTTCTGTTGAGAAGTCTGATGATAGTCTGATGGGTTTTCCTTTGTAGGTGATCTTTTCTCTTTCTCTAGCTGCCTTTAATACTCTGTCCTTATCTCTGATCTTTGCCATTTTAATTATTATGTGTCTTGGTGTTATCTTCCTTGGGTCCGTTGTGTTGGGAGATCTGTGGACTGCGAGACTATTTCCTTCCCCAGCATGGGGAAGTCTTCAGCAATTATTTCTTCAAAAACAATTTCTATCCTTTTTTCTCTCTCTTCCTCCTGTGGTACTCCTATAATACTCATATTGTTCCGTTTGGATTGGTCACACAGTTCTCTTAATATTCTTTCATTCCTAGAGATCCTTTTATCTCTCTCTGCCTCAGCTGCTCTGTATTCCTGTTCTCTGATTTCTATTCCATTAACAGTCTCTTGCATCTCGTCTAGTCTGCTGCTAAGCCCGTTGATGGCTTGTCTCATTTCTGCATTGTCTTTCCTGACTTCCCTCACTTCCTCCCTCAGCTATTGCATATTTCTCTGTAGATCCATCAGCACGGTTATGACTTTTATTCTGAATTATTTTTCAGGAAGATTGTGCATTTCCATCCCTTCAGTCTCCCTCTCTGGTGTTGTCTGGGTCTGGGTGAGCTTGGTCTGTACCATATTCCTCTGTCTTTTCATGGCAATAGAAGTGGTCGCTGGTAGGTGCCACGTATGTCAGCTGGGCTCTTTAAGACTTTAAAAACAAACAAAAAAACCAAAAGAAACCCAAAAAGAAACGAAAAAAAGAAGGAAGAGAAAGAAAAGGGAAAAAAAGAAAGAAAGAAAAGAAAAGAAAAGAAAGGAAAAAGAAAAAAAAGAAAAACCGCCCACCAGGAGTAGATTCTGTAAGGATGCTGTAGGTGGCGGTGTTGCTCCACTATTCCGCACCCGCGGCCGCGCAGCTCCACCGGGCCCTTTGTAGTTCTGGCTGGGGCAGGAACAAATGGAAGTCTGTTGTTCTCTATGTGACGTTTCAGTGTGGCTACTTTTTCCCAGTCGCCAGCCAAGGGGTCCGAAATTGCTCAGGACTGCCAGCCTGCTGGGCTGAGTGTGCTGGGATGATCCTGTGCCCTTGCCTCTTTAAGACCACCAAAAAAAAAGCGCACGCTTTTCTTTTGTCTGGGCGATCCTGCTGCAAGGACCCAGGCACCTTCCCAGCTCAAAGCCTTCACCTTCTGCCTCTCTAATATCTGATATACCGCACGATGTGTGTCAGCGCTCCTGGTGCAGATCACCAGGGCTCGTTATTTTGCAGGCCTGTACTTCTACTCCCTCCCGGCTCTGAGTCCTCTCCTCCTGCCGGTGCGCTGGGGTGGTGGAGTGCTCGGGTCCCGCCGGGACGCAGCTCTGTATCTTACCCGCCTCGTGGGGTGCCGAGTCCTCTCAGGTGCAGATGCAGGCTCTGTGCTGTCCTGTGTCTTCTGGGCTCTTTTTTAGGAATAGTTGTATTTGCTGTATTTTCATAGATATATATGGTTTTGGGAGGAGATTTCTGCCACCCTGCTCATGCCACCATCTTCCTGGAACCTCAACCAAGAATTTTATATACATTTCAATCAAAATTATTTTTCAAAATTAAAGCAAATAAAGACATTCCCAGGTTAACAGAACTCAAGAGAATTCAACGCTAGAATACCTATCTTACAAGAAATACTAATGGAGGTTCTTCAGGCTGAAATTGTGATTCTGAGCAGTTTGTTAGTTTTCTTTACTTCTGCTCCTTGGTCTTGTGGCTTTAGCCTCTTCAATAGTTATAGCCTGAAGTCATGGGGCATTTGGGTGAATTTATTATCTCTCTTTCACCTGGAAACTGTTGCTCAGTAAATTGTAGCAATAATCTGATAAATCCATTTTCACCTGAAGATATTCCTGTGCTAGTTAGTACACAGTGGATAATTCTTTCCCAAACCTCTTCGAGGGGCAAGAAACCACTCTGTCTATACACATTATCTGTAGGATAGGAACAAGGACCAAAGAGCATAAGGAAGACATTTGAGATGCATTCCCTATTTTTATCTTTAATCCATAATCTTGTCTTTACTCTTCTGCCTTAATTCTAACAAGAAGGAAGGAGGGTCCAAATATCAATGTCCTGAGGTTTGACCTAAGCTGGATTTCAACGTGATGATTGCTCTCTTCAGAGTGTGTTGAAAAGCCCTAGAATTTATTAGAGTTTTCATCTAGGTGCAGCGGCACAATCACCCATACTGAATTGAGATGAAAGGGGCCCCCAGATTTAGTTTAAAGCAGGTGTGCTTGTTCAGTACAGTAGATGTATAACAGTTGCACATCCATGTGGCTTAATTTACCGTGGCTTCCTTCAAGAGACTCCGTGATTCTGATTTGTTTGTAGGAACTGTGATCATTTTTAATGTTCTCCCTATTTAAACATAGATTTCTATAATAAACCCCAATCTGTGGCCATTTTTCCACTTTAAAAATTACTGTGTTGTATGTATGTTATAATTATTTGAACTGCAGAAGAGTGTTATTCCTTCTAGATTGTTTATCTGGCTCATGTATCTGGATCAAAAGTGAGAACTAAGCAGTATGATCCTTAAACCCCTATTGCCTCTGTAAAGTAAGAAAGCACTGAAATTCATGCATTTCACTATTAAAAGACTCCCTTAGTCCCTCTCTCGCCTGTTCCTCATTTAAAAAAAATGATTGGGCTGAGTTTGATGACTTGTTTTCTAAGCCAAACCCATGGTGAATTAGAAACATACAATTAGAAGGGGGGGAAATTTGTTACAAGAGCACACTGACAATAAGGGGAGAAGCAGAAAAGCAGACATGAAACCTGAGAAGTATAGCAGTCTGGGACCATTTAATGAAGGCCAAAAAATCTTACCCAACTCAGGAGTTACTGAGGGTATCACTATAAGAAGAAGTTAATGAGCTCTATTATGATGGCTCTGGATCATAGTGATTAAGTTATGTCTGAATACCTGTTACAGAAGGGAGGGAGGTACATAATACACTTTAGTAACAGTACTATTTAGTAAGGGTACTTCTAAAATGAGAATATTTTCATGATTAAAGAGTTAGTCATGACTCCATAGTTTCATGTGACAGACATCTTGACCTCAACTGGCCCAAGTCAAGGAGAAATCATTGGCTGTAATTGAACAATCCACACATATTTGATTTCAGGAAAAGATTGATCCAGGGGCTTAAAAGATGTTGGCAGGGTCTGCTTTTCTCCATCTTTCAACTCTGCCGTTGTGTATATTGGCTTCGTTCTTTGGCTTGGGGTTGTGGTGAGATGGTAGTCAGCAGTTCTTAGACATTGCTGTGGTGTGAACTGTGCCTGCCTCAGAGTCACATGTTGAAGCCATAACCCCCAGTGACTGTATTTGGGGTAAGGAAGTAAATAAGGTTAAATGAGGCCAAAGGATAGAGCAGTAACCTGATAGGGTTAGTGTCCTCATAAGAAGAGACACCACTTTCCCTTCTGCTCTCCCCCCTCCATGTGAGGACACAGCAGGAAAGCAGCTGTGTGCAAGCCAGGGAGAGAGTCCTCACGAGGAACTGAATCAGCTGGCCCCTTGATCTTGGACTTCCCAACCTCTAGAGCTGAGAGAAAATAAATGCCTGTTGCTCAAGACACCCAGTTTAGGGTATTTGTCATGACAGCCCAAGCAGGCTAAGACATTTATTCTTTCAGATTCAAGTCTAGGGTAAGAGCATGCATTCTTCCAGGGCACCTCTGGTTCTGATTGGATCGTGCACCCATTCCTGAGCGAATCCACTTGGCTGTGGAATTCAGTGCTCTGAGTGGCCAAGCCTGAGTCTCCCCACATCCATGGACGTAGAAGTGGGTCACTAGTCTGGGCACTGTGGCTGGAGTAGGGGGAGCAGCAGTTCCCCCACAGCAAAACCGGGTGCCATAACCAAAGCAGGGTGCTGAAACTATGTGTCAGTGAAATCCTCAGCTCTCTGAGAAAACTTGGTTCCCCAAAGTGATCAATCCTATGAGAGATCAGGAAAACCTCTGAGGTTTAACTGTGGCATTTTTCCCCCTAAGAAGATGATACCTGATGTGAAAAGCTCTTTCATGAGCTACTGTGCAAGAAGATAATGCAATATCCCCTGGGATAATGGTTGGGGTCAAGATTTTAAAGAATAAGAATTTATCTTCTTATTTATATTTTTGGTAGAGTTGGTTTGGACCTCTGCTTCCTAAGGTGTACCAAAGCCAGCCAAACTCACTGGTCAGAAGGTGGAACCAGGAAGCTTGAGAGCGAGAAGATGGACTGAGAGCTGCTGCCCAGAGGGGCTTGAGGAAGACCCGCAGGCGCTCTTCTGGCCTCCTGGGCCTGTGTGTAGCCAGTCTCTGCTGGATTCTGTCTGTGGTTCCAAGCTGAGGCTCAAGGGAACGGAAAGGCGCCCCGAGTAGGGCAGATGGGGAGCAGCTACACTGTGTACTCTAGTAACACTCCCCCCACGTGTTTTCCTTGGTTCCTCAGCTCCACCAAGAGGGTGGATGAGGGAGAGAGAAAGTACTGCTCAGGCTATGGAACTCAAGCGGGTGGGGGAAGCAGTTCCTGTCTTAGTGGCCTCAGGTCCCGTCTTAGTGGCCTTACCAAAGCACAGCCAGCCTCAGAGAAGCTCACCGCAAGTTTTGCAGGAAACGCATGGTCCACCTGATTCCTGGTGTGGTGTAGAGGGGCACCTTGAAGTTTGTTGTTCCATTTTTCATCATTAGGTTCTGAAAGATTTGGGAATGCTCCAACATTCCATCTGTGATGGTCTCCCTTCCCTTGCTCTCTCCTTTCTCTAACAGCTTTTGTGATCTTTTCAAAGTTTTCCCTTGGGGCGTGTCTTTGAGGCTAGTGGCTGAAGCTCAGACTTACTGAAACCTGAACTTGGTCTGGCATCAAGATCTGACCCAGTATTTTAATTTCTGATCTTTTTTTAGATGAAGTTGATTGCTTGGCCCATTAATTCTTAGAATCAAATCGACGTGACCCCAAACACTACATTAGATGGTCCAGTATATTCTAGCCAAGAATGTTCGTAGGCTTTGCTCTGTATTGCTTTCAAGATTTAAAATATCATCTTCAAAAGGAATTTAAAAACCCTTCTAAGTTCTTTTCAGCTGCTGTCCTGCATTTATGTTTTGTATTAACTTAATTTACTCCAGAATTCTAAGCACAACACTGTTCTTCTCATTTTAATTTCAACTCACTCAAGTGCCCTGTAGTTTTCTTTTTTTTTTTTTGAGCACCGGATGTGTTTCTATTTATTGGTATCTTTTTTTTTAATATAATTTATTTTATTATCATTAATCTACAATTACATGTGCAGTGTTACAGTTATTAAACTACCCCTTCATCAGGTCCCCCCCACCAACCCCATTACAGTCACTGTCCATCAGTGTAGTGAGATGCTATAGAATCACTACTTGTCTTCTCTGAGTTGTACTGCCCTCCCCGTGCCCCCCCAACATTACATCTGCTAATCGTAATGCCCCTTTTTCCCTCTTATCCCTCCCTTCCCGCCCATTTTCCCCAGTCCCTTTCCCTTTGGTAACTATTAGTCCGTTCTTGGGTTCTGTGAGTCTGCTGCTGTTTTGTTCCTTCAGTTTTTTTCTTTGTTCTTATACTCCACATATGAGTGAAATCATTTGATACTTGTCTTTTTCGGCTTGGCTTATTTCACTGAGCATAATACCCTCTAGCTCCATCCATGTTGTTGCAAATGGTAGGATTTGTTTTCTTCTTATGGCTGAATAATATTCCATTGTGTATATGTACCACCTCTTCTTTATCCATTCATCTACTGATGGACACTTAGGTTGCTTCCATTTCTTGGCTATTGTAAATAGTGCTGCGATAAACATAGGGGTGCATCTGTCTTTTTCAAATTGGGCTGCTGCATTCTTAGGGTAAATTCCTAGGAGTGGAATTCCTGGGTCAAATGGTATTTCTATTTTGAGTTTTTTGAGGAACCTCCATACTGCTTTCCACAATGGTTGAACTAATTTGCAGTCCCACCAGCAGTGTAGGAGGGTTCCCTTTTCTCCACATCCTCGCCAACATTTGTTGTTGTTTGTGTTTTGGATGTTGGCCATCCTCACTGGTGTGAGGTGATATCTCATTGTGGTTTTAATCTGCATTTCTCTGATGATTAGCGATGTGGAGCATCTTTTCATGTGCCTGTTGGCCATCTGAATTTCTTCTTTGGAGAAGTGTCTATTCATGTCCTCTGCCCATTTCTTAATTGGATTATTTGCTTTCTGTTTGTTAAGGTGCATGAGTTCTTTATATATTTTGGATGTCAACCCTTTATCAGATACATTTTTTATGAATATATTCTCCCATACTGTAGGATGTCTTTTTGTTCTAGTGATGGTGTCCTTTGCTGTACAGAAGCTTTTCAGCTTGATATAGTCCCACTTGTTCATTTTTGCTTTTGTTTCCCTTGCCCGGGGAGATATGTTCATGAAGAAGTTGCTCATGTTTCTGTCCAAGAGATTTTTGCCTATGTTTTTTTCTAAGAGTTTTATGGTTTAGTTTTCTTTTTTTATAGGTACAACTCAAATCATAGATAGGAGACCACATTGGAGAACTGTCCTATGTATTTAAAATTTCTGTTTATGTTGCTGTCTGGCTCAGCTCTGTATCTCCAGCTACAGGCTGCAAGGCAGCTCTCTCGTGTGACCTGGTCACTTAGGAGGGTTTACTCTTCCCTCTTCCTCCTCCCACCACATCCCCCCTTTCTTTCCTTCCTCCTCATCCCTCACTTCTGCCTTCCTCTCCTTCTCCATTTTTCTCTTCTCTCCTCTTCTCCCACCCCTTCCACCTCCTTTTCTGGTGCAGTTTGCTAGACAGCAACTAGTCAGCGCTTAGAGCAGAGGCTCAGGGGTGGGGGGTGGGAATGTGGAAACAAATGGTGCTCCCATGACCAGGAACTCAGTGCGTGTGAAGTGCAGCTGCCCCCAGACCTCCAACACAGTGACCCGACCCAGGGCCCAGAACTGTCCCCATTAAACTTTGCTGTATATAGTCTTTGGGTCATGGTGACAGATCTTTCCTTAAAAACTATAAATAGGTTGCCAGCACAAGATTAACCTCCTTCTACTTGTCAGCATGTTCTCTTGAATCAGACCGACCAGCCAAGAGAAGAGGCCAAATGGCGTAGGCTGATGGCGAGTGGTCCTGCAGGGGGAGGTCTCCGGCCTGCGGTGCTCCCGAGAGAGCCCTGCCAGCCTTTCCAAGGGGGGAAACAAAACCCCTGGGGCTGAGCATGGGGAGAAGTAGGGAGCCAGGTTCTGTGCAACTTTGCTTTGATCTGGCCTGTCACTTCGTCCTTCAGTTTCTATCTGGGAGAACTCTGAGGGAGTTGACTGGAAGAAGCCTTAGCATTTTCTGTAGGTTGAATCTACCCAAAGCCCAGTTAACCAGAGAGGTGGATGGTGGGAAGTGCTGTGGAACTGAAGGTTGGCTTTGTGGCTCTGACTGAGGAAGGTGCCAGCGTGCTTTTCCAGCAGAAGGAAAAGCTCCAAAATCATAAGCAAGAAGAGCGTCTCTAAAACAACAAGGAGCTTTTGCCTTGTAACTGACATATTGTCCAGAGTGTGTTGCCTCACTTGGTGAGCTGATTTACGTAGGGAAAAGAGGGCAGAGTCACTCCTAACAATACCTGTCTCACAGCAGTGCAGTGCTGTGAGGTTCAGTAAGAGAATGCATGTCAAGAACCCACACAGGGCTAGAGCCCTGGAAAGATTTCCATAGTTGCTTATTCTTTCATTTAACAAGCATCCATTTGGCTTGTACGAGGGGTCAGAACTCTGCTTGATGCTGGGAGACACAAGGGAGCACACCAGACAAGCTCCCCATCCCCTTGGGCCTTTGTTAGCATTACGTTTGATGGTCTTTGGGCGTAAACATGTCTCAAAGCACAAACAATGAGGAGTAGAAGAGAAGGAACTCCAGACGACTTCGACCAACACAAAGAGCAGTACTAAAGCATTTTCCAAGAGTGAGGAAAGGCTGCCAGTGTTAAGATGTGGGTTTGAAATCTGGCAGCCTTCACGGATAGCTGGATGGAAGTGAGGAGTGTGATGCCAGATGGAGTAATTCACGATTTTAAAACGTACATATGTTGAAGGCTGGGTAACTGTGCCACTTGAGGCTCCCTGGACAACCCCCGAGGCCTTCAAGGCCAGTGTCAGCGTCACTCACGTTGTGCTGGCTGGAGGGGCCACCTCTCTGCTCCGGCTGCTCCAGATGCCATGACTGCCTGCATGCTTGTTTTTCTCTCTGCATTCACTTCCCTGAAGTAGCAGAAAGAGCCTGTGTTCATCAGAGTTTTCCAGAAAAACAGAACCGATAAGATGTATGTGTGTGTGTACATATAGAAGGAGATTTATTTTAAGGAATTGGCTTACATAATTACATAATTGCATAATTGCTGGGGTTGACAAGTCTAAAATCTGCAGGGCAGGCCAAGGCCAGCAGGCTGGAGACCAAGGAAGAGGTGAGGTTGCAGCCTGAGCCCAAAAGCAGTCTGGAGGCAGAATTCCTTCTTCTCTGGGGACCTCAGCCTTTTCTCACAAGGCCTTGAACTGACTGGATGAGGCCCATGCACACTGTGGAGGGCAATCTGCTTTATTCGAGGTCAGCTGATTTTAAATGTTAATCATATCTTAAAAAAACACCTTTATAGCAACACCGAGACTGGTGTGGATGGTGCCCTATAGCCTAGCCAAGATGACATATGATTATGAGCCATCACAGAGCCCAAGAGCACTTCCTCAGTAACCTACCCCTCAGTTAGGGACTGATCTCTGCAGACAAGGCAGGGGTCCATTAAAGAAGGCTGACCCAGCAGTAGGAGATCCGAGCCTTGCACCGCTGGCTGTCAGGAGCTGGCTGGGGGGCGGTAAGCATGTTTCTTCATCTCTCTCATAGTTTTTTGGTGGCCATGGGAGTGGTGGGCATAGTGTGCATCAGATCATGTCAGTGATTTGCTATTTTTAGCTCTTTGAGGTCAGGGAATGTTTGTTTTTCATATTTACCTCCACCCCAACCCGAGTCATGGTTCCAGTGAACACAGTAGGCCTTCAGTCAAAGCCTGCTGGATGGGTGACTATAAAGTAGGAGGGTAGATTGGTGGTGCATTGGGTCAGGCACTACTTAACTGTGCCTCTCTGAACAAGTTACTTGGAGCTCGTATCTGGGCTTTCTGGCCCCACTGTCATGCTCCTGTCTGGTCTCGTCCCCACTGCTCCGGGCCTGACTGAGGTCTTCTCATCCAGCCTGCCAGTGTTCAGCCCTTGGCTCCTACCAGACACCCTGCAGCCCAGTGACTGGACAGTGTGAATGCCAGCCGGGGATTACAGGACAGCGGTGTGACAGGTGTCTCTCAGGAGCAGACGATTTCCCCCACTGCCAAGGTAGGGGAGTTATCAGAATGTTGGAGGGCGGGTTCCTCCTGAAGTGTGTGCAGCCAGCCGCCCAGAGAAGCCTGCAGACTTCTGCAGACCCTGCACTGGCCCCTCCACATGCTTGACCTACATCTGCCTGGTTCATCCCCAGTTCAAGACCATATGTGAAAACACATATATCAGATATGCATCCTCAAAGGAATCCAGAAATGATTTATTCCTAAAATTATTTTAATTCCCATGTGTTATAAATGTGTATATTTTGATTTGCATGTAAATTCTCTGTGTGTTGCACTGTGGCAATGGTGACCCCTTTAATGAGCTGGGTGTGCCTCCCCCTTCCCAGGCATCCTGGCTCTCTCTGGTCCTGGGTCTGGGCACTGGTGTGGGCTGCTCCATATTGGGGGTGGTCTGGAGCGTCCCCCTGGCTGGTGCCAGGGCAGGACCTCTGCTGGGTTTCTGCCTGGGGGTTGTGTCATTACACATTGCTCAGGTGTGAGGGGTGGGATGGGGTGACGTAGAGTCTGTTCAGTGAGGAAAGAGTGAGCGGGGAAGGAAGTGCCGTCCCTGTCGCGAGCCATCCTCGGTCCTCATCCCTCTGTGGCTACAGGAGGCAGAGCCTGCGGCCTGGCTGGCAGAGGGCTCAGAGCGAAGATGCCCTGTCTCGCCGTGCGTGCCAGCACAGCAGTCGCTGACTGGTGCTTCAGGGGCCCCTTTTCCTGGTGAGAAGAGGTGTTTGAGGAAGGCCACACCAGGCCTCCACCAGGGGCGTGTGGTTTCCTCAGACCCCCTCCTGCTCCCGATGGCGCCTTGCATTCAGAGCCACCTGTACAGAGGGCCACGGCTCGACTGGATTCCCCAGAACCTTACTCAGCAGAGTCCTCGAGACCAGGATTCCTTGCTGGTAGAACTGTGGCCAGCAGTCAGAGGGGACAGCTTGCCTTTGGCAAGGGCTGTAGCCCGAGAGTGCCAGGCTGTCCCCGGGTGGTGTGCCCGCCTCCGCTGGGTCAGGCCTGGAAGGGCTGAGGCTGCGGGCAGAGAGGCTGGGCTGCCGGATGTAATTTCTGCAGAGCTACATGCAGGAGTGGGCAGCCCAAGGAGGAGCCGAAGGCCGGGTCAGGCCAGGTTGAAGAACAACAAAGGGCTGGAAGGATGTTGACTGTTACAGAATTCGAGAGAACATCAAAAGAGACAGAGACAGAGAGAGGCATCAAGTCCTCCAGGGAGAGGCTGAAGCAGAGATGAGGACACAAGCACAGGCAAAAAGTCTAGGGAACAGCTTGTAAGAAACGAGATCATGTTATGGGTTTATTTACATTATTGGAAAGCCACACTCAGAGCAGGCTTACCCAAACTCTCTTCATGTCTAATGTGTCATAGCAATACTGAGATATTGCAAGATACCAATTTACTGAAGAGAGTTGATACTGAGCTTGTAATGCTGCATTGGCTAAGGCAGAAAAACATGCTAATTAATTTTAGAAATAATTTTAGTACAGGTGGGAAATAAGGGGGTTGTGATTATTAAAGAATTAAATCTTGGCTAACTAAAAACTGCACTTAACAAATTGTTAACTTTTTAAGGTGCAGTTAAATCTCTTGGTATAATATTGCCCTCTTCTGGACAATCCTAAAGATGCTCAGACCTCTTTCCCCAGGCTCCATCACCAGTTAGCTATGAACTTGCAGTAGTCAGCAGGGGGTGCAGTTGTTCAGTGGCAAGAGGGGTAATTTGGGGATGTGTTTATCTGAATTATATGCAACAACTTTGCTACCCATCTATCAAAGAAAATAAATGTAGATGCTGTATTTTTAAAAACAAGTATAACTTTTAAAACTTGGAACATCAAAACAAACCAAGTGACAAACAAACATTACAACCCCAGGCATTTAAAACATTTCTAAATCATATACAGGCTCCGGCAGTGCCTGTGACCTGGCCGGTACCCTTGACTCTAGTTTGGTAAGTAGAAGATTTTAAAAGAGTTGCAATTCTAAGTGATTTATTCTGATGCTTGTTAAATGTATTAAAGACTAACACATTTGAGAGCTTCCTGAAAGTAAAAAGCACATTAAAATAAGACTTGAACCCAAATTGCTTAAGAGGTCATTGTTCTTTTTCAAAGTATGCATGCGATATTGTGATTTTTTTTTCAAAAACAAAAGAATAAGGTTTATTTAAACTTGAATTCTGGAGTCCTACAGTTTAACTCTTACTGAGGTCACTCAGAGTGTTGCCACCACGGAGCCCTGCACAGAAGCCTGACATAACTAATTAAAGTCAAGAAAATCCAAGGCCAAGTGCACATTCAATAAAGCTGTCTGTGTACAAAATAAGTACAATTTAATTGCTGTTCCTCCAAGCATAATACTGTGGTATTCTGATTAGTTTTCCAAGTACTTTAGAAATGATCTGACCTCTTAGCCTCAGAGCCTGGCAATGCCGGAGAGAGAGGTTCTTGGTGATATTTCTGCAAGGCAGTGACTCTTGATTATTACAAAAGTACTTCCAGAGAAATATAATTCTCTACTGAATTTCAACAACTTAAATATTCAGGTATTTTTACATTTAAATTTCAAGTCCATCCTGTAACAGAATCAACAGATAATGACAATGTTTATAAAAAAGAGTGATCAAAAAAATTTTTTCCTGTATGTTCCAATTTTGTTTTAACCACAAATATGGATTCTTCATATAACAAATAAATGAGTAATAAAACAAAAGCAATCAGCCATCTGTTGAAATCAATCCAGTACTTTTAAATCCCATGGAGACACGCAGTTTACTTTTCATGGCCAAAATATGTTTCTGTGATGAGCTTTGTTCAGAACACGTTTGAAAACAGGCCTTAATTCCAAGATGTCAAATGTTAGCTTGATTTTCTTTCTCAGGGATTTTGCCAGTGCAAGTTTCATGTGGAAAGTCCTACTTGTAGCATCTGCAAACCATTGTATTGGAATCTGGCCGAAGAAAACCCCAATGGGTGTTCAGGTAAGGGTTTTTACTCCTAAAATAATTTACTATATTGTAACTTCCTCTCAATTTTGTGTACCTCAGTGACTGAGCCCACAAAAGAGCTACTTATTTAATCAGTTCAGTTTGTCTGAAATTCTATCTAAATGTTTTGATGTCTTCCCTCTCCCCCACCTTTTGGCAGAACTTCTGTCATTTTCAAAATCTCAGCAAGGGACGTATATTCTGGTTCTACATATATTTTGCTGTTGTGAAGGCAGCTACTTGATAAATGGTTTATACCACCTTGTTTTGATAATCCACTCTTTCTGGTTTAACTTTATTTTCATCTGATGCTTGTATTGAAGCTAGGATAGCCACTGAAAAACACCAGGCTAAGAGTGGCAAAATGGAGTGAATACCCATAAATGGAATATATTCTCATGGAAGCATCAGTAATGACCTTGACCCCCGAATCATCTAAGAATCCCAGGGTGTTGCAGCTTTTGTCTAGAGTGGCCGCAAACCAGCCATCACTCCCTGTAGATGGATGGTACTGATTTCTCACCCCAGAAAGCAGTCCCGTTTTAGGCCTCAGCGGTGCGCCCTGGAACTCTGCAGGAGCCAGCTAACTGCTCGGTGGTATTGCTGGCATGTCGTGTTCCCAGAGCCCTGGCCTGGCCTTTGTGTAACCGTGGTCCAAGGCTGTTTTCTTCTCTTCACAGAATGCCAGTGCCTTGTGGCGGGAACTGTGAGTGGAATTGGAGAGTGTGGGCAGGTAATGCAGGCCGCTTGTTCCTACGATACCAGTAGAACGTTACCGCAATTAATAGTCAAGTGTCTGCAGACGTTAACACCTCTGTAGTTTGGGGCACTTTCAGATCCTCACTGCACTGCTCCATGTTGCTCAATGAGCCGGGTTTACATCTTGAAGGTGAGAGAATCCTGTAATCTTACCAAATTTTGTCATCTGCTCATTGTTCTGCAGCAAGACGGTGACTGTCACTGCAAGTCCCACGTCAGTGGCGATTCCTGTGACACGTGTGAAGATGGATATTTTGCTTTGGAAAAGAGCAATTACTTTGGGTGTCAAGGTAAATACTTCCTGTGGGTCCTGAGTCAAGCTCCAGTGCTGACGGACACAGGCTATCAGGCTAACCTTTTGTCTGAGTTCATTTTCTTCACTCCGACTTTCCGATGGGATGGGACTCAAAAAAACAGTGTCCTGAGAATTTGGCCAAATACTCAGGAGAAACTAGTAATAAATTGCAAATGGGGCTGCGGCTTCTTCTCCTCCACCACACACTGTTGGTTTAATTATAAACAACATAATGGGGATAGAGGGGGAGTCACCTGTTAATATCATCAAAACTTAGTACTTTTGAAGATATATTTCAGCTCACACCACATTGTTAGAGGTAAATAATGCAGCTGTGGGAGCATGCTGCCCGAGGCCGCCCTGCACCTCTTGCCCAGGCCCCCGAGCACACTGTTGACAGTAGCGCTGTGTTGCTGACTCGTGTAGCTCTTAGGCTTCTGTCCCCTTCCTTTGACAGCAACACTGGAGCTGGCCCGTGGGTGTGCCTCCACTTTACGAGTGGGCTTTTAGGGAGAAACGTGCCATCTCAGTTTGGGAGGATCCTACGCATTTCAAACCCCTGCCAGGTGTAACATGTGGCAGAGGAAGGCAGGCCTGGCATGGACCTGCTGATTTCCACTTCTCAGAGGGTGGGGATGCATCCAGTGTGGCGACCCCGTGCTCTTGTTTCCTGACTTCCAGGGTGTCGGTGTGACGTTGGCGGAGCGATCACCCCCATGTGCAGCGGGCCCTCGGGAGTGTGCCAGTGCCGGGAGCATGTCGTGGGGAAGGTGTGCCGGCGGTGAGTCCCGTGGGTGGGGGGCCCTTCTGATACCGATGCTGTGGAAGACCCTCTCAGGGAGTCTGTCTGTGCTGACAGTTCTGGTGAAGAGACGAGTGGTGCTAAGGGGAGGGCAGATGCAGCTGTGCTGCCAGTTAAAATCTGACCCTCTTCGGTGAGCCCAGTTAAAGCAGGAGGTAAGGGCGCCCTAAAAACTTCCACTCTTTAGGTCAGAGGGCGGCCTCACTGGAAAGTTCCCTCAGGTGCAGAAAGCCAGGTGGGCAGTACTGGGGCTGGCGGTATGAGGGTCCCATGCCGGACTTCCGTGTGAGGTCACAGCATACAGGAGCCCGCAGATGGGCGGGTTGCTGGGCCAAGGAGAGTCACGTCCTGCTTCTTCCTCCGGACCCTTGCCTGGGAGGCCGGGTGTGTCACACTGGAGGAGGCGGGACATCAGCTTGGGCGGCAGCTCACTGTCCTTTTGTCCTTCATAGTTAGCCTTCATGTATATATCTGAAACCGTGATCCATCCATGATTTTCCCTCAGTAAAGGGAAGATAAAACTAATTTTTAATATTCTGACTTTTAATCATTCACTGGAAACCCTGTGAAAGGCAATGTCTAACTCTCAAGGACCTTCACTCCTGCATTACCACCAGATAGTGAAGAAATCATGAATGCGGCTGGGGCGAACTGTCTGTCTTCCGTGGGGCACCCCTCTCCCTCCTTGCCCTGGGTGTCGCCAACGTTTGAGTTGTGGAGGTCAGAGACCCCCAGCTGTACTTTCTTCAGTGTGTCTAAATGGCAGCCCCTACTACGTCGCATAATAAAGGGTGCGTAAAGGAGAACCTGCAGATGTCCTCCTGCAGCCTCTGTGTGGAGGGACTGTTTTCCTCTCCCCTCTTCCGGCTGACAAAGTGAGTGGCTCCTCTGCTGAACCAGCCTGAGTGTTTCCTCCTCCCAGTTATGTGGCTGACCGGCTAATTTTCAGGTTGAAGTAATGCAACTGAATACAAATTAAATTACCCAACCTGAGGCAAAAATAGTGACCTTGTTCATCACAGCCAACACATATATATAAAATTTAGAACATACCCTTTGAGTTAGTGGTAAATGATAACTGAGATAAAAGGATCTCAAACCAGCAACATAGATACCATAGTACCTTTTCTCCAGGTTGGTAAATCGTGTGTCCTTTTGTACTAAATTCCTGCCAAGTGTTTGTTTATGCTATTAGCTGAACATTTTTAGTTTCTTACAAGTTGAGAAAGCATTCGAATTCATTTTGTTTTCTAAGTAATGTTTGTGATAATAAATGTGACATATGTTTACTTAAAATGTTTAATAGATACCTGAAAGTAAAAAGACAAAGAAAAATCTTCATTCCACCAACCAGAGATAAACCTGTTTAATGTATTTTGTAGGTCTTTTCTGGCTTTTTCTATGAATACAAGTTGGTATTATATTTTTTTGTATAACTTGTATCACTATCTTAACACGATCATGAACATTTTCTCTCATCTTAGTCTTCAAAAATATTCATGGTTACATATTATTTCATAATTTATTTTATGATTGTACATTTATGTTGTTTTCAAGTTTTCACTATTACAAACATTCTTCTATGTTAATTCTTTGATGCTATATATAAAATCATTCTTTAGAATATATTCCTGGAAGTAGAATCACTGGGTTGTAGGTCTGGGGGGAAAGCATGTTCCTAGACCCAGGTGAATAAACCAGTGAATGAAACCAGTAAAGCCAAAAAAAGTCTAAGGAAAAGATAAAGTGGGAGAAACCCGTTTATTTGCTCACAGGAAACCTGGCCCCGTTCGTCCCTCTCTGGCATCTACTCTCGCTCTTGCATTTCTCTCTGGTCCTGGCGCATGCTGGCCCCTCTACCCCCACTTTCCAGGAGCAACCCCACAGGCGGAGCCCTGGTGACTGACAGGCGCCAGACCAATGACACAGCAGAGGGGAGGAGAGAACAGCTTCTCTCCACCCCTTGTGAACACCTGTTGCTACGGAAATGAACTAAGAAGAGAGCAGCTTCTCTCCACCCCTTTTAATCACCTATTGATATGGAGATGCACTAAAGCCAGGCAAGAGTTCTGGAAATATTGCAATTTTACTCACAGCCCACCCCTCCAGAATTCTCACCATACCGTCTACTTCGTTCCCTTCTTCCACAATGACCCTGTGCAAATGGCTATGAACATTTTCAAGGATCTTGTAAATTACTTTGGAAGAATTATAAGCACACCTAATTCTACTGGCAACATAGGAGCGTGACCTTTTATTTCCTTTGACTAAATGATCTTTATGGCTTTAAATCTACTAACTGCTTTAGTTTGTGACTGGATTGTCAAAATGTGCTATTTTGAAGAATTTGAAGTCGTTTTTTAATAAAAATCACACACATTGGATTATTTTGATCTTTCTTTGGGATTGCTATTGGACTCTTGAAAGGAATCTATTTATAGGGATATAGTTTAAGAGAAAACAAGGCATAGAAAAGTCATTCTATTGACATATATATTTGTGTATATCTGACTTGTAAACTTAGCATAGGAAATAATTTATATCATGCTCACTATTGTATCTGTGATGCTTAGCAATAGTGCTTGGCATATAGACATTAATATTTGTGTAATGAGTGAGCATGAATACAAAATGAATGAACAAATGAGTTTACAATAAATAATCTAACTTGACTTTGCTAAGTTGTTGGCAAACATTTAGAACACATTAAAGGATGCCACCCCTGTGTCGTGCTAATGATTTTCTCATTTACTGCTGGAATGATAAGCATTGGGTGTGTTTTATGTGAACACTTACACAAGTGAAAGTAATGGTTTAGAGAAAAAGTGTGCATGGGCCCTGTCATTTGTCCTTATTTAATGCACTCCATCAATTCGATGGGAGTTCTTTTAGCAGTAGCTGTTGCAATAAAGGCTATTCAGATCATCAACAAACCTAACTTGCTATGTCCACGTTTACTTACCTATAAAAGACCTGAAAACAACTACTATTTCCCGGATTTGCATCATATGAAGTATGAGATTGAAGATGGCAGTACACCTGATGGAAGAGAGCTTCGCTTTGGATTTGATCCTCTGGAGTTTCCGGAGTTCAGCTGGAGAGGCTATGCTCAGATGTCCTCAGTACAGGTGTGTAGCGGCAGGAAACAGCCTCGGTGCGGAGCAGCCCATACTTACCCACAACACTCCCAGTTGAGTCTCCAGAAAGGTGAACTGTCCCCCAGAACTGATTCCAGGATTCTCTCTCTCCAGACACAGAGAGGGTTTGGGGTAGGGTTGGATTATAACTGATCAGCATAGATGTCGATTTCACAGCTCACCGTTACTTTAATTTGGTCACCAAATCAGAAAAATGAAGGGATTAAAGAAAAAATGGTATTTATCTTTGCAATGCAGACTTTTGACATGAAGTTCCCAAATGAGATTAGGCTGTATTTTAGCATGAGAGACACTGTTCTTTAAAGCCATGTGTGGAGAATAAAAATGACTTGACGTAAATAATTCCAATAAAGCTTGTGTTGCTAATTTTTGACCAATGCTTTTCTGTGTTTTTAAAATTCTGAATTACCGTATGAATAGAAACTAAAATAAATGAGGAGTTTTGATTAGTGCTATTTATTTTCCCTTCCTGTATTTTTTCCTTTCCTTCATTCTTCTCCACTGTATCCATCTCTCTTGGCTTTGTATTGGAATAATTTAAAATTTTACATGTTTTCTATTTACCTTTAGCACTTAAAACTTTCTGTAGTCATAGTCTCAGTCAGCCCTTGGAGAAACTGGGACAGTTCAAAGTTCTCTTGGAAGCACTGTTGAGTATAATGATGCTTCTTGCCTGGCCAGAGTCCCCACCCCAGCAGCTTCCTCACACAGGACCCAGGATCCTATGACACCTCACTGTTTTTCTCTTTCCCCCAAATACACCAATTCAGTTTTTTTAGTTCCCTGATCTTACTTCATTATTTAGAAAAAAGCAGTGGATTCTATTAAGTCATAATAGAATATGAATAATGAAGCTCTCAATCAAGATACATACCTTCTCCTCAGTGATTACAGTTTGAAAGAATAGCTGCCTAACACAAAGGAATGAATTTCCAACGATGGATTTTCTGTAGTGTTAGTCAGAAGACCCTCAAATCACCACTAACTTCACTGTCTTCTTAATAAAATTTTGCGGTTTTATTTTCCAACTTGGAACAAACACTTAAAGATGAATTCTGTCAAATTAAAAAGACCACATTCTTCTTGGAAAGAGATTGAGGTCAATTTCATATGACTTAGCAGGCATATTTTAGTTATATCCAGATTTCATTGAATGCATTTGGGCTCTTTTAACCTTTCCTCAGCCAACATTGGTTTCTGTGACCATGACCGTGAAGTGCATGCTGGAGTGGGCTCTCTGCAGGGGAGGTATTGTGAAATAATATGCTTTCCTTTCCTTCTCTTCTGCCTTTTTATTTCTGCTGGCCAGTGGTGTTTGCCTCTGTCACCATGGCTTTCCTTAAACTAGTCCGTCTAGCATCCTACCCTGTCTGCCTGGTGACAGAAGGGTCAGAGGAGGATGCAGTTGCTGAGTGGGTTTTCATTGTAAGTGATTTTAATTTTTTGTTATGCCTGCCTATTTATATCTTCCACAGATTTCATTACTTGGTGCTTGCTAAGTGTGCATGAATGTGTGTGCACGCGCATGTGTGAATGTGTTTGCACTCATGTGTACGCTACAAGCCCTAGTGAAACTTGAGTGAAAGAAAGTTTGTTAGGCAGACATTTATTTTAGTCAGGTGTCTCTTCTGTACTTTATGGCTTTTTGTTATTTTTCAGAATGAAGTGAAAATCATGTTGAATGTGGGCAAGTCAAGCCTCAACTTGTTTCGTGTTATTCTGAGATATATTAACCCTGGGACTGAAGCAGTATCTGGCTGGGTAATTATTTACCCATCCTGGGCTAAGACAGGTAGGTAAATTTTCAAGCCCCTTTGGATTAAGAAATGATTACTTAGTGAAACATTTTCAGTCGTCATGAGATCACTTCTTTAGAGAAGTTACACGTGACCCATAGTCCAGCTTGGAGGTGCTCCACGTGCCCCATATTTTCAGTGTCTAAACTTTTCAGTGTCTAAACTAAGCTTAAGATTCAAATTATGCTATAAAATGTCATTTTAAGAAATTCATCCAACCATCTGTGTACCTTGGCTGAACCCCGTGGGTTAAGATGTCACCACAGGGCAAAGCTAATCCATAACTCCCTCATGCTAAGGCGGCGTCACCTCTGTGGCGTCAAGAGACCTTGCCCTAAGTCCTCCCATTGTTTGAGGAAAACCAAATAATTGGCAGAGAAATGGAAGAGGGTAGGAATTTTAAAGATGAATGCTGTAAAGCAAGAGGCCCAAGAGAGGTCCAGAGGGACATGCAAACCTCATTCTAGGGTGAGGGATTCCTGAGGGCCGAGGAGAAGCAGTCAGACGGCCAGTCCCACCAACCCACACAGTCAGAGATGAGGCCTGCAAGTCTGTCCCGCAAGGAGTTAGGGATCCTACCAGGCCCGGACACACACTCCAGGAAGCACTAGAAATCCCACATGGACACAAAATGGAAATCTAATTTAAGACTGAAATTTAAGCATCTTTGGTTCAGGATTCATGGTAGGGTCAGACTTGGAGGAAGAAATGATGCTCGCAAATTATGTCAGCCTTTCTGTGAGGCTGGAAATCGATTAATCACAGGAGGAACTAGCAGACTTGTCTGATCATGTGCAGAGCACTTTGGCACCCATATCGTCACAGGATAAGCAGTCTGTGAACTGAAGAGGGGTGAAGAGGAGACAGAACTGAGAGGTTCGCTAAATTGCCCAAGTGCACAGCTGGGCTCTGTAGGCAAACCCTTTCTAATAGAACCTACTGCCTCCTAGGTTGCAGCCGTTATTCACCCTCTGTTAACTCAGACAGTTGGACTACACTGTGGTTAGTTTTCTCGTCTTCTGGGCCACCTGTCCTAAGCCCCCATGTCTGAGTCAGGGGCCCTGGGTGTGTATTCCCGGAGTAAACTCTGCTTCCTCCGAAATACCACTGTTCCCGCTGTACCATATTCTCCTGTTTTCTGCTCTGTAATACTTCACCTCCCCTATTCCACCATCAGGGAGCAAAGCGCATGTTGGCTGTGTTCACTGCCTCATCTCAGAACCTGATGGGGCCTGACACAGAGCGGGCCCATGCATGTTTGTAGAGTGACTGCCAGGGTCTGGAGTAAACATTTCTTCTGAAGAAAATGTTTCAGTCAGACTCAGATGCAGCAGCTTGTTGTTTCTGAACCTTTCATAGAAGGTTCCCTATTTGTTTAGTGCCGAAGAAAACACATTGCATCCTGAAAACAAACAGCCAAAACCTTTTGATATATCCAAATGAACATGTTCTTCAATAGAAATTAAACATTTAAAATCCCATATAAACAAAAAGAAAATACCTTAATATCTAATGTAATATATTGAACACACTGTGCAAAGAACTTTTCTAAGTTTACCTGCATTAATATTCTTAATCATTTAACAAATTTAAAAAGTACTCATAGTCCCTCTATCGATAGTCACTGCTAACATCTTATTAGTATCTTCCTAGTCTGATTTATACATATGTATATGCAACATACAACTTTTAAAAAGATCAATACATCTGATCAGTATATATGATCAGTAACCATCTTCAACTTTTTCAGATATGAACTGAATGTTCCAAACTGAGTATCTAAAATCATAACACTGACTGCTAGGAAAACGCCTTAAGCAGTTCTTTTTATTTCTGATAGATGCTGCTCAAAGCAAAGAGATCATCTTCCTGCCAAATAAGGAGCCAGCTTTTGTCACTGTTCCTGGAAATGGTTTTGCAGATCCATTTTCAATTGCACCAGGGACATGGATTGCTTGTATTAAGGCGGAGGGAGTCCTCTTGGTAAGAGACAGTTGTAAGTGGAGAGTTCTGTGTGTTCTTCTCTCCAGAGGTGGCCCCATCCACAGTGACCCACACTGACCAGAAGGTATCAAAATCATAGGAAACATGCCCTCAAATGACATAGGAACCAACTTAAGATATCTTTTGTATTTTTTCCAGCCAGCTTCTCTCAGACAAAAAAGATTTGCCGAACTATAAATCATAATGCCTCAAAGTTAATCAGATTAAATGCAAAACCTTTATGTGCATATGTCTCTGCCTTTCAAAAGCTTATTTGGGATTTTTCATCATGAATCAGAGGGCATCTAAAAAAATTGGCCCCTGTCAGAATTAGGCAGAAGAAGATAGAGGAAGAGAAGATTCTAGTATCAGTGATATTTTGGGTGGTGGAAAGAGAAGGGAGAGACTGGGGGAGCCTGGTGCTTGTCTGGGACACTCTTCTGCTTCTTTTATCTTACAGGTAGGCAATAGGCTCACCGAACAGATAGGCTTGGACAAAGGACTCTTCGTCAAGGGAAAGGCTCTGTCCTCCAACACTAGTGAATAGCCAGGGATGACGACTATGATCTGAGATACTCCTCTTTGGTGTGTTTCAGTTCATATGCTGTAAGGTCTTTTGAAGATAAAGTCTTTGGCAAAAGCTTGGTTTCATGCACACAGAGCAGAAAACAAAACTTTTCCTTTTGGCACAACTCCTGTGATTGATTATGTTAGATAATCTTAGGCAAGTATTTTAACTCCAAGCTTGCCTCGGTTGCTTTTTCCATGTAGTAGGGACAGTGCTTACCTATATAAGCCCTTTCCAAATCTGGGATCTTACAAAGATAAAGTGAAGGTTTATGCTGTCCATTTAGTCCCTATTTTTCTTGCATCTTCTTGGTAGAAAGCTTTTTGCTTTGCAAAAGTTGAAGCCTGTTTCACAGATGTTATGAATGAGGAAGAGGAAAATCCACTTGGTGCCAGTAATGGTTACAGAGGTTGCCTAATGGAAAGAAGTTCATTATAAAAGTTACTACATAGGCCTAGAAGATGCCTCTTGACATTTAATCAGAGCAATTGTCTAATAACTCATTTGTTTGGATCCATATTATGATCTCACTTTCTCTAAAAATACTTTATTGAACACCTGTTATCCACCTTTACTATTCTGGGTTCTGTGGGACCATAAAGTAATGGGGAGACATGGTTCCACCTAAGGAAACTGACTAATTGAGCAACAATCATTATGAAGTTAAAACCCACTTAGGTAGTAAGAGCCCTGTGGTGGGCCACTGAGTCCCCTGGGCCACCGTCTGCTACTCCCCTCCTGTCCCATACATTTCTTTTCTTCTCTGGTATAGAAAGTTAAGGGCTCTGAAGAGAGAAAGAAATCCTTATGGCCCATGTAAGAGTCCCTTCACCTTTGTGGTAAACATTCCATCCCTCTTCCCCTCTGCAGAGAGGCCCTGATACCAGGCTGTCAAATCACCCATGTCTCAGAAGCCCGGAGCTCTGCTCTTCCGTGAAGAGCCACTTAGCTGCATCGATGCCGCGGGCTTCATTTGGCACACTCAGTGGAACATGTTCTTCCCCTCATACCCTAGGTCAGGCAGTAGGCTGGCTTCAGTCTATGACTCACCAGGATCTTAAAACATCACATTTTACACTGTGCCAGGTGAATGTGGCTCTGGTGTGGGAATAAAAGGCCATAGTACGTGATCTACAATTCGGGGTTCTATATGATGAAGGTATTTCAGAGGAACTTTTTATCAAGTGATAACTGAATTGATAAACAATCCAGGAGAGACAATAAACTTGCCCTGAGATCTGAATATAAAATGTTCACCCTGAGGTGCTTCTCTCCGCTGCTTCTCCCTAAAGCAGCCCTGATGAGTTGCTTTGCAGGTTCTGGTGAGTCAGAGGGCAAAACCAAGCAGCCAGTGAGGGGAGGGTAACTAGGGAGCCTCACCTGGTTATTATTAAGTGGCCTTAACGTTAATTAACTTGGTTAATATTAACTTGGTGTAAGTATTTTTGGCTATTGTATTACTGAAGTAGGGCCACCAACCCACCAACGAAATGAGTAATTGTTCTTTCGGTCTTTATTTACTAGGACTACCTGGCGCTGCTCCCCAGGGATTACTATGAGGCGTCCTCGCTGCAGATGCCTGTTACAGAGCCCTGTGCCGACACAGGACCTCCTCAAGAGAAGTTAGTGTGGGCACCGGTGCACCGTCAGGGTCCTCTAAATTAGGAGCCTTTGGTGCAAGGATTTGAGATGGACCTCAGGGTCACAACTGTACCAGACGCTCTGGATAATTAGTTAACTGTGATTTTTCTCTGTGGCAGTTGGCTATTTCACATAAGAATCACAAAGCACTTTGCATACTGTACCTCGCAATTAAG
Source organism: Smutsia gigantea (assembly GCA_032199065.1). NCBI lineage: Eukaryota > Metazoa > Chordata > Mammalia > Pholidota > Manidae > Smutsia > Smutsia gigantea. The sequence continues at coordinate 57,680 of JAVSCE010007760.1, forward strand.
AATGATTCCCACCCTCTAGCACATAGAAATGCCTGTGTATGTCCAAGTAATACCCTCGAGGTCACACATTTGGCAAGGGGGAGAGCTGAAAGTAGAACTGAGTTTGTGGGCCGTTGCTTCTCCATTCCTCATGCACCACGCAGTTCCTGTTGGAGGCACTGGGTGAGCGTTTGTTGTGAAAGGGATGATGAAGGAACGGGATGGATAGGAATCCTTGGGGATGCGCTTTGATGCTGTGTTTTATTCTCCGTTGTAACTGTTGTATTTTGTTGTTGTTGAAGTTGCTTGCTTTACCAGCATTTGCCAGTGACTCACTTCCCCTGTGCCCTGGCTTGTGAGGCCAGACACTTCCTGCTTGATGGGGAACCAAGACCTTTGGCAGTGAGGCAGCCAAGCCCCGCACACCCAGTCATGGCGGACCTCGGCGGGAGAGAGGTGGGGCAGCCTTTTATTTAATGTCAGAGCTATTACTACCTCCCGTCCATGTCTGCTAAAAATCCTTGGCCACAGTTGCTTCTCAAATTGAGGGGAGACTGGGAGAATTTCTCAGTGTACTGCATTCTCTGACTCAGGTTGGGGCTGGGCATGCCGAGCCATGCTAAGGTAGTCTTTGAGCACTTTCTAGACATGTCAGGGAATATGGGCAACCCTAGAATCCCTTCCTTTTGATTCCCTGGACTTATAAGGGGGTATTCTGTTCTACCTGATTCAGGGCCAGATCTCTCTAAAAGGCCTCCACAAACTACACAGCTGGCCCTAAAAGGATACAGTGCTCAATGACTGGTCCACCCCTAGGCTAAACAATTTGTAACACCTGAATTCCTTGAGCTCAGAGTCTGGAACTGCTACACCCCAAGGCACCTCCCTCATGGCACGAGGACAGGCTAGTACAGGTCTTGGTGTTTTCTTCCAGGAGTTCTTTGAGCCTCAAAACAATTTAAGATAATACTAATGTAAGACTGGAGTTAGAAGTATTGTATATCAACAATAACACAGAATGCAACACCTCAAAATGCAGACTTTGAAAAAACCTTCCTCCATGACATTTCCATTCCTTATTTTCTGCAGCATTCTCTGTTTTGTACCTTTGAGGAAAATGTTCATATGGGGGATTAAATCTGTGGAATGGAAGCATACATGGTATTTTTTCTCACTGAACATTTAGATGTATTCCTTTTTATAAACTACATTCCTAACATTTCCAGGGTAGCACTGACAGAATTTTTAAGGGTATTTCTTAAGTTTAGTCTTCATTTTATTTTACTAGAGTTTTTATTTTAAAAATATACCATACCGTTTCACTTATATATGGAATTTAAAAAACAAAACAAAAAAGAAAGAGATCCATAAATACTGACAACAGACTGTTGGTTAGCATGGTGGGGAGTGGGTAATAGGTGAAGTAGGTGAAGGGGATAAAGAAGTACAAACTTCAAATTATAAAATAAACTAGTCACAGGAATGGAAGTACAGCATAGAGAATATAACTGATAGTATTGTAATATCTTGGTGTAGTAACGGAGGGTAACCACATTTACCACAGTGAGTATTTAGTAATGTATATAATTATCAAACACTATGTTGTACATCTGAAACCAATAACTATAATGTAATCAACTATAGTCCAATGTAATACAGTGTATGTACTTGTAACAAGTAAAGCAATATAGATGTGCATAAAGATTCCTTTCTATGATCATGTTCCCATGTCTATTCTAAGTCTCTCATGAGAAACCCATGTTGTGTGTGCTGATGTTGCTTATTTTTCCTGTACGTGACATCCTCTGTTATACAGATGTGTCTGTTCCATCTGTTCCCCAGAGATTTAAGGAAGTCCTGGTTGTGAAAGGCCAACCTCAGGAAGTGATGCTAAACTGATTGTTCAGCTGGGTCCTTGAAGGTGTGGGTTTTTTTTGGGATGTGGAGAAGTCTGGCAGGAACCAAGAACAGGAACTATGAATAGGTCTCTCGGGATCTTCAAGGGACTCTCTGTAGCTGGCTGTCACAGATGTCTCCCCTTTCTTCTGTGTGTAGGTCTGGAGCCTATCTACCTCTCCTTCCTTTGCTTACTGAACAGCTCTTTTCCTGAAGGTGCCCATACATGCCATGAAGGCTGTTGTGGTCCTAGCTGGCACTTTGTTACCTGTGTGTTGCCGCTCCAGTACGCTCACTGCCACTGTTTAATCTCCCTCCAGTCTTTATTCTTTATTCTCTCAGAGAAAGAGAATCCATCCATCTTTTTAAGTCAGACTATACCGGGCAAACCTCTGTCTCTTGTAAACAAATACATAGCTAAATGTTCTAATATCTCAATCTGATCATCTCTGTTTTACAATGTGACTTAATCCATTTGTATTTATTGTGGTTTCTGACATAATTGGACTTATTTTCACCGTCTTATTTATTTTGTTTACTAGCTTTATATTTGCCTTAAAAATCATTTCCTGATTTCTGTTTGATTGAGACAGCTTTCTTGATTTTCCTGCTTATTTCATAGGTACAGATTGTTCTGTGGTCTTCTAGTGGCTATCCTTAACATTTTAGCATTTTGTTCTTGAGAATAAATTTTCCCAACAAACTCGAATGCTTATTTACCCATTGTAAACCAACTCCAACTTTTTGTTGTCTAGAAATTTTATTTCAGATAGATTGTAAATCTCATCTCAATTCAAATAAAGATCCTTGAGCAACATGGGTTTGTACTGCATGAGTCCACTGATGTGCAGACTTTTTTCAATAAATATGTTGGAACATTTTTTTGGAGCTTTGTGAAAATTTGAAAAAATGTTTTTCTCTAGCTTTATTGTAGAATACAATCTATAATACATTTACAGCATACAAAATATGTATTAATTGATTGTTTATGTTACCACTAAAGCTTCTGGTCAACAGTAGGCTATTAGTAGTTAAGTTTTCGGGGAGTCAAAAGTTATATGTAGATTTTTGACTATGTGGGTGGTCAGTGCCCCTAACCCCCATATTTCTCAAGGGTCAACTGTACTTTCATTTCAATTTCAAAGAGATACATAAAGGCTGTATACATGGACTTAGATCAAGTCAGGTCAGATTTTTGCCACCAAGTGATGATTATTTAGGTTAAGTTAGGTCTTGCCACCAAACACGTTACAAAAAAAAGATGTCCTTTTTAGAGTTTGAGTATTTCAGATTATGGACCAGTATACTGACTTTAAAGTCTTTGTCAGACTATCCCATAAAATTCATCTCATCTGAAGTGAGATCATTTTCCAATTGATGATACTATTGCCTGTTTCTTAACAATAGATTTCTTTATGTTTTTTGGAGGCTTATTGGTTTATTTTGATGGTAGGTTTTTTTTAATCCTCTCCCTTTTTTCTCTACATCCATCTCAGCCTACTAGTTTTGTAATATCTTATTGGTCTTCTCTACCCTTACCTCAGAGGCAGGCATTACAACGTGCCACTTCTATTGTTGTGATAGTGGGGAGGGTGCAGAATCAGACGCTGAGCCTGGGGATGGGTGGCTTAAATCAGTTCTTGGTCTTGAGACTGCATCTTTGACCTTTAACTCCCAAATCCCACAGCTCCTTATAAATGTGGCAGATTATCAGCAACTTTTTAAGTTTTCATGATTCAAGGGAACTCCCATCCTTGGCTTCAAAAAATGAGCCCAGATCTGGCCACTGTCTCACATGGAGCTTCTTTGGTTCTCTTTACTCCACATCAGCTGAACTGCAGACCAAAACAGCCTGCTTCCAGATCTGAAGGACAACAGGTGCATGGCTTCAGCCCCAGTGCCATTTTATTATTTCCTTTTACTTATGTCCCATCATCTGTTTACTTTTTAATCCCAAACATATCTTTTGTGTTTCTTTTTACAGGTTTCAATACTTGTTGGATGCTCCTTGTTTTCCATAATTTAAAAGTTGTCTGAAATGTCTTCCTACCTCTCTGGCTGCTTCCTTAAAATATCATTTGTGGACTCCTCCTCCTCTGTTTAGCCATTACACTTTAGGATTTGTCAAGGCTCAGTCTTAGCCCTTGTTTTATAACTCTATATTCTCTCCCTGAGCTGTCTCCTCCATGCCTACTGTGTTAGATACCAACTCTGCACAGATAGCTCCCAAATTGGTATGTCGGGTCATACCTATTGTTTTATAGGCAGAGCTGCATAACCAATTTCTTTTGTGACATCACCTCTTAGATGTCTCAGGGGGATCAGAAATTCCATTTTAGTGTCCCTATGTAAGTAAATGGTACCACCAATCATTTACTTGCATAAAACAAAATTTCAGGTCATTGTGACTTCTCCCATTTTCTCACTCACCAAAACCAACCATTTCTATCTACTTCTCAAAATTTTCTTAAAGATCTCCACTTCTTTCCATCTATATTTCTTGTCCAATATCATCATCTTTCATATGGATCTCTGCAGTAGTCTCCTAATCAGCTCACCCATGTCAGCTCTTGACCATTGCATCTCCCAATCTGTTCTCATACTATAGTCATCATACTCATTTTGGTAGAAATATTTCATCTTTTGGTAAAAATATCTCATCATATCTCTCATGACCCTCTCATACCACCCTCACAGATACATAATAGGAACATTATAATAACATCTTATTGCTCTTAGGATAGAGACAAAAATATTTTATGGCCTCTAAGGCTGTCTCTCCTATTTCCCAATTTTATCATACTTTCTTTTGCTCTGTTCCTTCCCGCTATGGCTTGCCTTCAGTCTCTTGGACTTAAACCTTATATGCTACCCTATTGCACAGTATTTTGTAGGGTAACCTCCTACTGCAGGCTGTTCCCTCTGCCTGAATGCTGTTCCCTCCCATTCTGGCTTGGATCTGTTCCTTGTCCTCCAGCACTCAGATAAATTATTGCTTCTTTGGAAGTCTTCCCCTCTCCTTAGACTCCTTGACTAGCTTGGGCACCCTCTGAGCACCACTTCAGAGCATTTATCATATGTGCAATTTCACTCTGTATTTGTCTAATAATTTGATTAAGGTGTATCTGAAGCAAAGATCAGGTCTCTTCTTTCCATTGTATGCCCATTATCTTGCCAGTAGACTGGCATAGAGTAGTAGGTGTTTAATAAGATTATGTTGACCAAATCATTTTGAATCCTCATTTTGACATCAGATGTATTAGCTTAGCTTTGTGTAAGCAACAGATTTGATACAAGCACCTTTTGTCTTTATCCTGAAACACTGATAACTAGGTAGGGGCGGTTATATGCCATAAAACAGGAAAAATCCCTCCGGGTTGACTCTGGTTCAACTGAAGTTCCCCTTTTTTAAGATAAATAACTGATAACAGCAAAGAGTAAAGTTTTTCTGTTTGCCATCATTTATGTCTTTTATGTGAGTTTCTCACAACACACTTTCACTATCAAATATATTCAAAACTCTTCCAATAATTCTCCCAAAAATCAATTCATAGGACTCAAAGTGGAAAAAATAATAGAACTTTATAATACATTGCTATGATACAACTGGTAGCCAATAAGAACTTCTGGGGAAAAACTCAATATATCATTGGCCTGTGTGTGTTTTGTGGTGGGTGAACACAGACAAGCCCATGTGTGGAGATGCCCAGGAAGAAATGCTAATAATAACCTCTCCACATAGCCCAGTGGCAGTGCCATATTACACAGAGTGGAGAAGTGGTGTGGATAATCCAAATTTTTTCTCTGAGGGAATTCTTTCTATTATTTAAGTAACAGAAAAATCACAGTGAAAAATAACTGTGGCTCATAGCTGTGCAAAGGAATAATTAATATGAATTTCTTGAAGGTAAGGAGGATTGTAATTAAGTGTGGTAAAGCTAGGCTAGGTCTGAGCTTACCAGCTAAGGTGGGTTAAACTGCTAAGAAATGTAGTTCTAATACTGGCTCAGGCATTAAATATGCACGTACACTTAGACCCAGCAATTCCACTTCTAGGAATCTTACAGAAATACTAGCATAAGGATGATCATATAACATTATAGTTAGAGGGAAAATTAGAGATAACCTAAGTGTCCATTCATGGGGGATTAGTTAAATAAATTATTTTACATTCATACTATGGAATGGTAGGCAGCCATTAGAAAAATGAAGTATATCTGTATGTCCTGCTATAGATAAATGAAATACTATTGAGTAAAAAAAGCAAGTCATGACAGAGAGCAATAATCACAGTTATAATCGTCAATGTTTATATAGTGCTTAAAACAGGCCAGATGTAGTTCTAAGAATTCTTCATGTTTTAATTAATTTAATCCTCATAATAATCTTAAGAGGTGGGTTCTCTGGTTATCCTCATTTTTAAGCAGGAGGATACTGAGGCATACAGATGTTAAGTAACTTGTTCAAGGTCGCACAAGTGGAGGCAGCATGATTCCAGACTCCAAGCTCCTAACCAATAAGCAGTGTGAAGGCTGGGCATACTTTTTCTGTAAAGGGCCAGACAGCAAATATTTTTGGCTTTGCAGGCCATATGGGCCCTGTTGCAACTATGCAGCTATGCTGTGATGGTACAGAAGCATCCCTGCTTGCCTACTACCATCAGTTTTTCTTTAAAAAAAAGGTATGGGGAGGTGGGGGGAAGTATATGTGTGTGCATTTTCAGACATAGAAAATGGCTTAGAATAAGAAAACCAGCTATTATTAGTCCCAAGAGTGGGATGTGTGTATCACTGTAAATTGTTTGCATCCATACAATTTAAAGTTTTTTTTTAATTAAAGAACATTTAAAGGGCCTCAGTACTTCCATTCCTCTTCTCTCCCATTGGAAACTCCTTTTTCCTTCAAGTTTTGAAATGTCTTTTGCCTTGAGAAAAATATATGGGTAGAAGGAGTAGAACTGCCTCTAAGTAGGGTTGCCAGATTTAGAGAAAAAAAATACCTGGTGCCCCATTAAATTTGAATTGCAGACAATCAATAACGTGCTGTTTATCTGAATGTCAGATTTAATGGAGCATCCTGTGTTTTATCTGGCATCCTTACCTATAGAACCACATTTCTTACTCCGATGCCTATGGAACTGTTTCCAGGTGTCTGCTCAGCCCTATTTCACCATTGCCCATGGAGTACATCCAGTATATCTCACATCTGTCTGCTCGGCCCTCTGACAGGTGGAGCTGCTGCTGCGGCTGCGTGTCCCGCAGGCCGGCCACTATGTGGTCGTGGTCGAGTATTCCACGGAAGCAGACCAGCTGTCCGTGGCTGATGTGCACGTGCAGAGTCCCGGGTCTGCCCTGGCGGGCCGGGTGAACATCTACAGCTGCAAGTACAGGTAATCAGCCCCGCCCTGGGGGGTCACACTGTAGCTGAACAATCCAGAGACCTACTTTGGGAACTTTGGTTTTTATCTGGATTGGAAAGTTGTTTCCTTTTGGAGGCCATTTTTGAAAACAAGCAGGTGACACATTGTTCAATCCAGCATCACCCCAATGTGGGCATTAGGAGGCTTCTGAATGTGCAGCGTCTTCAAAATGTTGCATTTTCTTGAAAAGCTGTGTCTTCTACTTACCATTCTGGCTGATTCACATGTGGCAATGCGACCTTTTTCTTTTATTCTCTGTCCCTCGAGGGTGCAGTGAACTCGTCTCACACACCGGAGGGTACAAGGGTGCATGGCACAGGGAAACAGATTCCCTCACACCTGCGTTCACAACAAGCCCTTCAGAACTGGAATAATTAATGTTTAATGATCATCAGGTGAAACATAATTTGACAAAGGATTTTAAAACTCACCCAGATGAAGTTAGTCATTTCCAAGAACTCTAAAAAAGGATTTATTAAAAATTGTTTTATTTTGACTTCCGGGAAGATGGCAGCATGAGCAGGGCGGCAGAAATCTCCCCCAACACTATATTTATCTACAAAAACAGAGCAAATACATCTATTCCTAAAAGAGAGACCAGAATACACAGGAAAGCGCACAGCGTGCAGCTACACCTGAGAGGACTTGGCACCCCAAGAGGCAGTCTTAAAGAGCCCAGCTGACATACGTGGCAACTACCAGTGACCAATTCTATAGCCATGAAAAGACAGAGGAATATGGTTCAGACCAAAATCAACCAGACAACCCCAGAGAGGGAGCCTGAACAGATGGAAATGCACAGTCTTCCTGAAAAAGAATTCAGAATAAAAGTCATAACCATGCTGATGGACCTACAGAGAAATGTGCAAGAGCTGAGGAAGGAAGTGAGGGAAGTGAGGAAAGGCAAGGCAGGAATCAGACAAGCGATCGACGGGCTTAACAGCAGACTGGATGAGATGCAAGAGACTGTTAATGGAATAGAAATCAGAGAACAGGAATACAGAGAAGCTGAGGCAGAGAGAGACAAAAGGATTTCTAGGAATTAAAGAATATTAAGAGAACTGTGTGATGGAACAATATTCGCATTATAGGAGGACCAGAGGAAGAAGAGAGAGAAAAAGGTATAGAAAGTGTCTTTGACGAAATAATTGCTGAAAACTTTCCCCCGCTGGGGAAGGAAATAGTCTTGCAGTCCACGGAAGCCCACAGATCTCCCAACACAAGGGACCCAAGGAAGACAACACCAAGACACATAATAATTAAGATGGCAAAGATCAAAGATAAAGACAGGGTATTAAAGGCAGCTAGAGAGAGAAAAAAGATCACCTACAAAGGAAAACCCATCAGAATATCATCAGACTTCTCAACAGAAACCTTACAGGCCAGAAGAGAATGGCATGATATATTTAACGTTATGAAACAGAAGGGCCTCGAACCAAGAATATTGTATCCAGCACGATTATCATTTAAATATGATGGAGGGATTAAACAATTTCCAGACAAACGAAAGTTGAGAGAGTTTGCCTCTCATAAACGACCACTACAGGATATCTTAAATGGATTGCTCTAGATGGAAGCACACCTAAGGCTAAAAAGATGTCACCAGAGAAAATAAAATCATAGCAAAGAAAGCAGACCATCCAAATACTAACTAAAGGCAAAGAATAAAACACCTAGTATAGAAAGAATGGAGGAGGAGGAATAAGAAGGGAGAGAAATAAAGAAACATCAGACTGTGTTTACAATAACTTAACAAGAAAGTTAAGTTAGATTGTTAGATAGTAAAGAAGCAACCCTTGAACCCTTGGTAACCACGAATCTAAAGCCAGCAATGGCAATAAGTACATATCTATCAATAATCACCCTAAATGTAAATGGACTGAATGCACCAATCAAAAGACACAGAGTAACAGAATGGATAAAAAAGCAAGACCCATCTATATACTGCCTACAAGAAACTCACCTCAAATCCAAAGATATACACAGACTAAAAGTGAAGGGATGGAAAAAGATATTTCATGCAAACAACAAAGAGAAAAAAGCAGGTGTTGCAGTACTTGTATCAGACAAAATAGACTTCAAAACGAAGAAAGTAGCAAAAGATAAAGAAGGACATTACATAATGATAAAGGGGTCAGTCCAACAAGAAGATATAACCATTATAAATATATATGCACCCAACACAGGAGCGCCAGCATATGTGAGACAAATACTAGCAGAGTTGAAGGAGGAAATAGACAGCAATGCATTCATCTTAGGAGACTTCAACACACCACTCACTCCAGAGGACAGATCAACCAGACAGAAAATAAGTAAAGACACAGAGGCACTGAACAACACACTAGAACAGATGGACCTAACAGACATCTACAGAACTCTACACCCAAAAGCAACAGGATACACATTCTTCTCAAGTGCACATGGAACATTTTCCAGAATAGACCACATTCTAGGCCACAAAAAGAACCTCAGTAATTTCAAAAATATTGAAATCCTACCAACCAACTTCTCAGATCACCAAGGTACAAAACTAGAAATAAATTTTAGAAAGAAATCAAAAAGGCTCACAAATACATGGAGACTTAACAACACTCTCCTAATTAATCAATGGGTTAACGACCAAATCAAAACAAATCAAAGAATATATGGAGACTAACGACAACAACAACACAAAGCCACAACTTCTGTGGGAAACAGCAAAGGCAGTACTAAGAGGAAAGTATATTGCAATCCAGGCTATTTAAGGAAGGAAGAACATTCCCAAATGAATAGTCTAAAGACACAATTACTGAAATTGGAAAAAGAAGAACAAATGAGGCCCAAAGTCACCAGAAGGAGGGACATAATAAAGATTAGAGAAGAAATAAATAAAATTGAGAAGAATAAAACAATAGAAAAAATCAATAAAACCAAGAGCTGGTTCTTTGAAAAAATAAACAAAATAGATAAACCCCTAGCCAGACTCATTAAGAGAAAAAGAGAATCTACACACATAAACACAATCAGAAATGAGAAAGGAAAAATCACGACGGACCCCACAGAAATACAAAGAATCATAAGAGAATATTATGAGAATCTATATGCTAACAAGCTGGAAAACATAGAAGAAATGGACAACTTCTTAGAAAAATACAACCTTCCAAGACTGACCAAGCAAGAAACAGAAAACTAAACAGACCAATCACCAGTGACGAAATCGAATTGGTAATCAAAAAACTACCCAAGAACAAAACCCCTGGGCCTGATGGATTCACCTCTGAATTCTACCAGACATATAGAGAAGAAATAACACCGATTCTCCTTAAAGTTTTCCAAAAAATAGAAGAGGAGGGAATACTTCCAAACTCATTCTATGAAGCCAGCATCATTCTAATACCAAAACCAGGCAAAGACCTCACCAAAAAAGAAAATTACAGACCAATATCCCTGATGAACGTAGATGCAAAAATACTCAACAAAATATTAGCAAACCGAATTCAAAAATACATCAAGAGGATCATACACCATGATCAAGTGGGATTCATCCCAGGGATGCAAGGATGGTACAACATTCGAAAATCCATCAACATCATCCACCACATCAACAAAAAGAAGAACAAAAACCACATGATCCTCTCCATAGATGCTGAAAAAGCATTTGACAAAATTCAGCATCCATTCCTGATTAAAACTCTCAACAAAATGGGTATAGACAGCAAGTACCTCAACATCATAAAGGCCATATATGACAAACCCACAGCTAACATCATACTTAACAGCGAGAAGCTGAAAGCTTTTCATCTAAGATCGGGAACAAGACGGGGATGCCCACTCTCTCCACTGTCATTCAACATAGTAGTGGAGGTCCTAGCCACAGCAATCAGACAAAACAAAGACATACAAGGCATCCACATGGTAAAGTAGAAGTCAAATTGTCACTATTTGCAGATGACATGATACTGTACATAAAAAACCCTAAAGATTCCATTCCAAAACTACTAGAACTAATATCTGAATTCAGCAAAGTGGCAGGATACAAAATTAACACACAGAAATCTGTTGCTTTCCTATACACTAATGATGAACTAACAGAAAGAGAAATCAGAAAAACAATTCCATTCACAATTGCATCAAAAAGAATAAAATACCTAGGAATAAACCTAACGAAGGAAGTGAAAGACCTGTACTCTGAAAACTACAAGACACTCCTAAGAGAAATTAAAGAGGACACTAACAAATGGAAATGCATCCCATGCTCTTGGCTAGGAAGAATAAATATTGTCAAAATGGCTATACTACCTAAAGCAATCTACAGATTCAATGCAATCCCTATCAAACTACCAACAGCTTTCTTCAATGAACTGGAACAAATAATTCTAAAATTCATATGGAACCACAAAAGACCCCGAATAGCCAAAGCAATCCTGAGAAGGAGGAATAAAACAGGGGGAATTACACTCCCTGACTTCAAGCTCTACTACAAAGCCACAGTAATCAAGACAATTTGGTATTGGCACAAAAACAGACCCACAGACCAGTGGAACAGAATAGAAAATCCAAACATTAACCCAAACATATACAGTCAATTAATATTTGATAAAAGTGCCTTGGATATACAATGGGGAGATGATAGCCTCTTCAGCAGCTGGTGTTGGAAAAACTGGACAGCTACATGTAAGAGAATGAAACTGGACTACTGTCTAGCCCCATACACAAAGGTAAACTCAAGGTGGATCAAAGACTTGAATGTAAGTCATGAAACCATAAAACTCTTAGAAAAAAACATAGGCAAAAATCTCTTGGACATAAACATGAGCAACTTCTTCATGAACATATCTCCCGGGCAAGGGAAACAAAAGCAAAAATGAACAAGTGGGACTATATCAAGCTGAAAAGCTTCTGTACAGCAAAGGACACCATCAGTAGAACAAAAGACATCCTACAGTATGGGAGAATATATTCATAAAAAACGTATCTGATAAAGGGTTGACATCCAAAATATATAAAGAATTCATGCACCTTAACAAACAGAAAGCAAATAATCCAATTAAGAAATGGGCAGAGGACATGAATAGACACTTCTCCAAAGAAGAAATTCAGATGGCCAACAGGCACATGAAAAGATGCTCCACATCGCTAATCATCAGAGAAATGCAGATTAAAACCACAATGAGATATCACCTCACACCAGTGAGGATGGCCAACATCCAAAACACAAACAACAACAAATGTTGGCGAGGATGTGGAGAAAAGGGAACCCTCCTACACTGCTGGTGGGACTGCAAATTAGTTCAACCATTGTGGAAAGCAGTATGGAGGTTCCTCAAAAAACTCAAAATAGAAATACCATTTGACCCAGGAATTCCACTCCTAGGAATTTACCCTAAGAATGCAGCAGCCCAATTTGAAAAGGACAGATGCACCCCTATGTTTATCGCAGCACTATTTACAATAGCCAAGAAATGGAAGCAACCTAAGTGTCCATCAGTAGATGAATGGATAAAGAAGATGTGGTACATATACACAATGGAATATTATTCAGCCATAAGAAGAAAACAAATCCTACCATTTGCAACAACATGGATGGAGCTAGAGGGTATTATGCTCAGTGAAATAAGCCAAGCCGAAAAAGACAAGTATCAAATGATTTCACTCATATGTGGAGTATAAGAACAAAGAAAAAAACTGAAGGAACAAAACAGCAGCAGACTCACAGAACCCAAGAACGGACTAATACTTACCAAAGGGAAAGGGACTGGGGAAAATGGGCGGGAAGGGAGGGATAAGAGGGAAAAAGGGGCATTACGATTAGCAGATGTAATGTTGGGGGGGCACGGGGAGGGCTGTACAACTCAGAGAAGACAAGTAGTGATTCTATAGCATCTCACTACGCTGATGGACAGTGACTGTAATGGGGTTGGTGGTGGGGACCTGATGAAGGGGTAGTTTAATAACCATAATATTGCACATGTAATTGTAGATTAATGATAATAAAATAAATTATATTTAAAAAAATTGTTTTATTTGCATAGTATTTCAGAATCTATGCGAATGTTCAGGTTATGCACTACATATAAAGACTCAGTGCAGGGGATTTTTCCACCTGAAATTAACTGTATAACCAGTGGCACTGGAGGTCGGATTCTCTTGAGACAGCAGGTGAAGACCAGCAGTGAACCATCCCAGAGCTCGGCCAAGGCCTGGGACATTGTGTTACCTCCACTTTCATGTTGCCTTTTTTCTAACCCAAGATGACCTGAAGTACTTGGACATTTTCCCTGTTTTACAAATAAAAGAACTTATGAAAAGAGTTAGTTTCAATAGCTTAGGATGGAAACTTGTATGAAACACGTAAATGGTTATTGAATTAACATCACCCTGTCAGCAGCCCTTAAAAAGAAACTGAAGGCTTCTTTTAAAAATCTTTTTTAAGAGAATCTCATCTGCCCTTTTCTCTGGAGTGATGATTAAAGAAAAAGCAAAACAAAGAATGTAATTACATTTGGATTATTAATAAGAGCACCAGGTGGGCCAAAGTTCCCCAGAATGTTCTGTCATTATTGGAAAATACTAGTTTCATCTATAGGTGACATCAGCAACTCCTGGAATGTACACTTCCGGTGCGTGGGCCTCCTTACCACCCGAGTCCTGGAGACTGCTGACCACAGGGCCTGAGGCGGGGCTTCTCCGTACCCCAACCACCTTCTCCACACCCAGGCCACCCTTCAGTTCTGCCTTCTGACCCTTCCACCTTCCAGGTCCCTGCTCCACAACGTGGAGACAGCTGAGGAGACAGGCAGAAACACCCAAATGGCCCTGGTGACTCTGCATCATCTCAGAAGAAGCTGAGAATATCTATGCCAAGCAGAGGAGCAGTTTCAAAACAGAAAGAAAGGACCCCCTTCCAGGACTCCATAAGCCAAGAGAGTGACCTTTGTCTGAGTGGCATTTTGGTGGGGATCACCACACGCTGTTCTGCAGGCTATTTGGCTCTGGACATGATACCCAAGGTCTCCTTTCCCAGTCTCATCATTAGAATTCCAAGACAGTATTGTGTTAGATGAGGAATCACTTTATTGTATTTAACCGCTCCCATGGTATTTTTTTCACATGTCTAACATAGTTCCTCCTTCTCTACTTTGGCTGCCATGTGGACAAGTGGAAATGAACAGGCCACCAAAAATATGGTGCAACTGGAAAAGATTTGATCCATTCATACCTGTTTCAATGACAGGCCCTTTCAGCATTGTAGCTTCTCCCACAGAGGTGTGAACCTTCCCCATTTCTCAAGTGAGTTCTAATGATGGTTTTAAAAAAAAACAACCCAACAGAAAAGTAGCGGTACTAGTAGGAATACCACTTTTCAAAACAGTGCTGTGATAAATCTGATCTGCCCTCCAAAGAAGGAAATTTAATCATTTAATCATTAATGATGAAACCAATCCAGTTATTACTGTTAGTTTATTCTTAGTAAGAACTTAATAAGGGATAAGGATAAAACTAAATCTAAATGAATAATTTAATATATTTAACTCCCAGGATTATGCTGGAATCCAAAAAGAATGTATTTTAATTGACACATTTACACTCATGCACACATGCACAAAAAGGAAAAGAAAATCATTGTTTATTGAGTTTTCTAATATATGCCACAAACTGGCTCTTTATACATTATCTCATTTTAATCTTCACCAAAAAAGTCATTGCATAAATTATTTTAAATATTTCCCAGGGATGATCAATTTTTTTTGGTATGTCTCTGGTTCCAAATTAGACTTACACAGAAAAGTTGCTACAAATTATGAAGTCGGAAATATTCCTCAGAAAATACTTCCTTTATGGGTTTTACCACAAAAGTGGATTATTTGGCCCAAAACAGTGCTCTTTTAAATGTCCCTGAACCTGATGAGATGGCAGGAAGGGGCCCCACTGGTAGAATGAGGAAGGCAGGCTGGGGGACAGACAGCTTCCAAAAGCAAACTCTGGCGTAAAGCTGGCCACATGACTGACAGGGCATGGGATGGTCGTCGCTGGACCAGCGGGCAACTTTTATCATCAGCGGCACCAAGGATATTGGTGTGCAGCTTGGCTTGGACTGCAGTGGGAAGGTTCTTTTTGCATGTTGATTACAGGCTGCATTCATCCTAAACTCATCATGCAGGAAAACTCACTGTTGGTTACCATTATAAACAGGAAAAACTGAAGAGCAATCAGCCACCCCACAGGGAGTCACAGAGTGCGGGAGACAAGGGAGGTAAGTCAGCCTGAGGAAATTCTGTTCCTCTTTGCAGCGTCCTCTGCCGGAGTGTCGTGACTGACAGCAGGAGACGCATTGCTGTGTATGAGTTGTTGGCAGAGGCAGACGTTCAGCTCAAAGCACGTATGGCCCAGTTCCTTCTGGTACGCTTCTGTTTTCGCCTTTGAAGTTTAGAAGCATTTCATTGATATCTGTGTAATTTTATAGTTTATTAAAATTTTGGCTGGCTTTACCTGACACCTGTAAATTTAACCTGCGAAGAGTTACCTATTGAATGATGTTTCTTGTTCCCGTCTAAATTTCTGTCTTGCCTCATCTGTTTGAGCCTTTTTTTATAATACCCAGTGAAGTTTCGTCATCAAATGTGACCATGTCTCTCACAGAACCCTATTTCATTAGTTTTTATTCGTTGTTACTATTGCGAATGAAATCTCTTTTGTCATTGTATTTCCTATTTTATTACTATTGCTGCTTTATAGAAATGCTATTAGTTACTGTTCATTTTCTTTCCCATTTTACTCTTATTATGTCTACTAGCTTCACGGCAAATTCCTTCAGAATTTTCAAGTTTGTAATCACCTGGTATTTTTTTCTAAGGTTGTTGTTACTCTACTTCAGAAAGAGTATTATTCAGTTAATTAAGATATATACTATTCAGAGTTAAAATGCCAAGGTTGGCAGATTAAATACCCTTCATGTCCACCTTTTTAATAGCAAAACATAAATATTGAGAATGATGATAAACAGAGGCAGAGGGATCTGGGCTAGGAAGGGGTGGCCAGATTTCCAGTAAGTATCTTAGGGAACCAAAGATTGTGTAAGTATGAAGCACTTCCTGTTGCTGCTGATATCAAGAATGTATCACACCCTGGGAGATGCCAAGGCACCTGTTCTAATGTGTTTTAAATATTTCTGCTTTACAGTATTAAATACTTTGAGCTTTCTCTGAAGAAGTACTTGGAATTGTGTTTTAAGAAAATATTATATAAGTTGTATAATAATTTCAAACTGTCTTTTAAAAATTCCAACTCTCTTTTTAAACATAACAATCCAAGTGAATCTTTTTTTTTTTAATATAATTTATTTTATTATCATTAATTTACAATTACATGTGCAATATTACGATTATTAAACTACCCCTTCATCAGGTCCCCCCCACCAACCCCATTACAGTCACTGTCCATCAGCGTAGTGAGATGCTATAGAATCACTACTTGTCTTCTCTGAGCTGTACTGCCCTCCCCGTGCCCCCCCAACATTACATTTGCTAATCGTAATGCCCCTTTTTCCCTCTTATCCCTCCCTTCCCGCCCATTTTCCCCAGTCCCTTTCCCTTTGGTAACTATTAGTCCGTTCTTGGGTTCTGTGAGTCTGCTGCTGTTTTGTTCCTTCAGTTTTTTTCTTTGTTCTTATACTCCACATATGAGTGAAATCATTTGATACTTGTCTTTTTCGGCTTGGCTTATTTCACTGAGCATAATACCCTCTAGCTCCATCCATGTTGTTGCAAATGGTAGGATTTGTTTTCTTCTTATGGCTGAATAATATTCCATTGTGTATATGTACCACATCTTCTTTATCCATTCATCTACTGATGGACACTTAGGTTGCTTCCATTTCTTGGCTATTGTAAATAGTGCTGCAATAAACATAGGGGTGCATCTGTCCTTTTCAAATTGGGCTGCTGCATTCTTAGGGTAAATTCCTAGGAGTGGAATTCCTGGGTCAAATGGTATTTCTATTTTGAGTTTTTTGAGGAACCTCCATACTGCTTTCCACAATGGTTGAACTAATTTGCATTCCCACCAGCAGTGTAGGAGGGTTCCCTTTTCTCCACATCCTCGCCAACATTTGTTGTTGTTTGTGTTTTGGATGTTGGCCATCCTCACTGGTGTGAGGTGATATCTCATTGTGGTTTTAATCTGCATTTCTCTGATGATTAGCGATGTGGAGCATCTTTTCATGTGCCTGTTGGCCATCTGAATTTCTTCTTTGGAGAAGTGTCTATTCATGTCCTCTGCCCATTTCTTAATTGGATTATTTGCTTTCTGTTTGTTAAGGTGCATGAGTTCTTTATATATTTTGGATGTCAACCCTTTATCAGATACGTTTTTTATGAATATATTCTCCCATACTGTAGGATGTCTTTTTGTTCTACTGATGGTGTCCTTTGCTGTACAGAAGCTTTTCAGCTTGATATAGTCCCACTTGTTCATTTTTGCTTTTGTTTCCCTTGCCCGGGGAGATATGTTCATGAAGAAGTTGCTCATGTTTATGTCCAAGAGATTTTTGCCTATGTTTTTTTCTAAGAGTTTTATGGTTTCATGACTTACATTCAAGTCTTTGATCCACCTTGAGTTTACCTTTGTGTATGGGGCTAGACAGTAGTCCAGTTTCATTCTCTTACATGTAGCTGTCCAGTTTTTCCAGCACCAGCTGCTGAACAGGCTGTCATCTCCCCATTGTATATCCAAGGCACTTTTATCAAATATTAATTGACTGTATATGTTTGGGTTAATGTTTGGATTTTCTATTCTGTTCCACTGGTCTGTGGGTCTGTTTTTGTGCCAATACCAAATTGTCTTGATTACTGTGGCTTTGTAGTAGAGCTTGAAGTCAGGGAGTGTAATTCCCCCTGTTTTATTCCTCCTTCTCAGGATTGCTTTGGCTATTCGGGTCTTTTGTGGTTCCATATGAATTTTAGAATTATTTGTTCCAGTTCATTGAAGAAAGCTGTTGGTAGTTTGATAGGGATTGCATTGAATCTGTAGATTGCTTTAGGTAGTATAGCCATTTTGACAATATTGATTCTTCCTAGCCAAGAGCATGGGATGCTTTTCCATTTGTTAGTGTCCTCTTTAATTCTCTTAGGAGTGTCTTGCAGTTTTCAGAGTACAGGTCTTTCACTTCCTTCGTTAGGTTTATTCCTAGGTACTTTATTCTTTTTGATGCAATTGTGAATGGAATTGTTTTTCTGATTTCTCTTTCTGTTAGTTCATCATTAGTGTATAGGAAAGCAACAGATTTCTGTGTGTAATTTTGTATCCTGCAACTTTGCTGAATTCAGATATTAGTTCTAGTAGTTTTGGAATGGAGTCTTTAGGGTTTTTTATGTACAGTATCATGTCATCTGCAAATAGTGACAATTTGACTTCTTCTTTACCAATCTGGATGCCTTGTATGTCTTTGTTTTGTCTGATTGCTGTGGCTAGGACCTCCAGTACTATGTTGAATAACAGTGGAGAGAGTGGGCATCCTGTCTTGTTCCCGATCTTAGATGAAAAGCTTTCAGCGTCTCGCCGTTAAGTATGATGTTAGCTGTGGGTTTGTCATATATAGCCTTTATGATGTTGAGGTACTTGCCGTCTATACCCATTTTGTTGAGAGTTTTAATCAGGAATGGATGCTGAATTTTGTCAAATGCTTTTTCAGCATCTATGGAGATGATCATGTGGTTTTTGTTCTTCTTTTTGTTGATGTGGTGGATGATGTTGATGGATTTTCGAATGTTGTACCATCCTTGCATCCCTGGGATGAATCCCACTTGATCATGGTGTATGATCCTCTTGATGTATTTTTGAATTCGGTTTGCTAATATTTTGTTGAGTATTTTTGCATCTACGTTCATCAGGGATATTGGTCTGTAATTTTCTTTTTTGGTGAGGTCTTTGCCCGGTTTTGGTATTAGAGTGATGCTGGCTTCATAGAATGAGTTTGGAAGTATTCCCTCCTCTTCTATTTTTTGGAAAACTTTAAGGAGAATGGGTGTTATTTCTTCTCTATATGTCTGGTAGAATTCAGAGGTGAATCCATCAGGTCCGGGGGTTTTGTTCTTGGGTAGTTTTTTGATTACCGATTCAATTTCGTTGCTGGTGATTGGTCTGTTTAGTTTTTCTGTTTCTTGCTTGGTCAGTCTTGGAAGGTTGTATTTTTCTAAGAAGTTGTCCATTTCTTCTGTGTTTTCCAGCTTGTTAGCATATAGATTCTCATAATATTCTCTTATGATTCTTTGTATTTCTGTGGGGTCTGGTCGTGATTTTTCCTTTCTCATTTCTGATTGTGTTTATGTGTGTAGATTCTTTTCCTCTAATGAGTCTGGCTAGGTTTATCTATTTTGTTTATTTTTTCAAAGAACCAGCTCTTGGTTTTATTGATTTTTCTATTGTTTTATTCTTCTCAATTTTATTTATTTCTTCTCTAATCTTTATTATGTCCCTCCTTCTGGTGACTTTGGGCCTCATTTGTTCTTCTTTTTCCAATTTCTGTAATTGTGTCTTTAGACTATTCATTTGGGAATGTTCTTCCTCTTTAAATAGGCCTGGATTGCAATATACTTTCCTCTTAGAACTGCCTTTGCTGCGTCCCACAGAAGTTGTGGCTTTGTGTTGTTGTTATCATTAGTCTCCATATATTCTTTTGATTTGTTTTGATTTGGTCGTTAACCCATTGATTAATTTGGAAAATGTTGTTAAGTCTCCATGTATTTGTGAGCCGTTTTGGTTTCTTTCTAAAATTTATTTCTAGTTTAATACCTTTGTGATCTGAGAAGTTGGTTGGTAGGATTTCAATATTTTTGAAATTACTGAGGTTCTTTTTGTGGCCTAGTATGTGGTCT
>JAVSCE010007761.1:0-76787 GCA_032199065.1 Smutsia gigantea
AATCATTGCTCAGTAGATACCCCAAGAACTCAGCGGAAGCGGGGGACAGGTGGGGACGTAAAGGCAGGAGGCAGGAGGTGAGGGGCTATGGAAGGCTGTCTGGGGTAAATGCTGCAGAAAGGCACTAATCCCTGTAAAGGGTGTTTGTTTGGGCAGCCGTCGCTGCGGTATAGAAATTGTTTCGTTTTTTTCTGTTCTGTTTTTAATTGGGGCCAGACACACTCCTGGTGGTTCTGAGTAGCAAAGTGTCCTTAACATGGGCTGACTAACTCTAGGTGAGGGTCCCCAAGTGGACTTTCTGGAGGGACATGTATCCTCTGAAGTTCAAAGAAATCTGTATTTGTGTGCAAATGTGCATTTTTCTGTATCAAGTGCCTCATTCCATTAGCTTCTCAAAGTGGCACATCACAGGAACATAATTAAATGTTGATTTAGGTGGTACAGTGTTTTACCTTCCAGGAATTCATTCTAAGAAAAGTAATCAGAAATAAACCTAAAACTATAGGAACAAAGCAATTTATTACATTGTTCAAAACCTCAAGATACCAATAAACAAACATCAAAAATAGAACTTCCTATAATAAATGTTATATAATATATTAGTATGCCTGTAAAAAGATAATACAGACTATGTTTATAATATAGGAATATTTTTTCATAATTCAGTACATTCTCTGAAAACAGCAATTGCAAAATAACTATTTTAAACAGACATTGATTATATAAGTGATATGTGTTTTCAGAGACTGAAATCAGTAGGTATCTTGGATGGTAGAACTGGGGCTTTTAATGTTTTGTTATTATGTGCTTTTATTTTTCCTACAGTGAATTGAATTCCACGACAAAAATTAGAGGAGAAAATGACTATATTTTCTGGGTTTCTATTCCTTCTCTGTGGGGAGCAGAAGAGTATGGAAATGCCAATCATCTAGAGGTGGCCTAATGAGGATAACTGGAGAATCACAGTGAAGGACAGGAGAGGCAAGACCCCACTCAACTGCTACCAAACTGGGGGTGTTCCCCCTGAGCAGTATATTCACATGCGGGCCTTGCTGCTACTGTGTTTTTTTGTTTTGTTTTTACTTTGACACCGCTTGTGAGATTTGTCAACATTCTGATCTCCAATTTTGCTGCTATTTCTACAGATCCAGGTCCTATGTTTATCACCCTAGAAACTTTAGTCTTAATTTCTTTATTTAATGAATGTTTACACCATTCATAGTTACCCATGAAGGAAGAGAAAGGTATGTTGGGTGAAATCTTGGTTGAAAACCTCATTTTGAAGGTTATTTGTTTTCATGCAGTCCCTTTGTGAAGCACTGAGTTACCAGATCAAAGTGACAATAAAAATACAGCATGGAAAAATCCAAATAACTTCTCTGATAGAAATGATTATTGTAAGTTTGTGCATGGATTTCTAATTTAGTGGTGACTAATAATAGCTAAGTGATAAAAAAGCTTTATCTGAGGAATGAAAATCAGCAATAGACATGCCACGTTTGTTCTAATTTAAGCCTCTCGTACCCACTCTGAAGAGTTTTAATCATGATGCTTTGATACTGCAACTTTGATATTGTTTGAGTTTCTTAATAATTAAGCTTGAAGTTACTTCAAACTATTTTCTTATAAATTATGAGTACATTTACCAGACATTGTGGCTGGATCAGACACTGCAGGAAAGAGAAACCATTTTAGGAGTTTATGAAGACAATCATAGTGTTCAGTGATGGACCGCGGGGTTTCTTCAGGTTGCCTGGGAACTCAAGACAACTGGGGACGAGCCCTCACCAGGTGAAGGGGCCGCGACTTCTCTGACTACTGAGAGCACTTCCCACTTGCATGTGTGCCCACAGGTGTGAAAGTGATGAAAATTTCCATTCTAGGCAGTTCTATCTCCCCATGGTCTCCTGTAATGAAAATACATAAGGTCCGAATGCATGATACCTAACTGCAAAATCTCTACTTATGAGGCTACTCTCTCTTTTGTTCCTGAAGAAGAAATTACCGCAGGCAGACTGCATTTCTCTCATGAATCCTAGTCTATAGATGTGTTCATCTGGACCTCGGTCCAAGCATACCTCTCTGCAGGATGCCAGGAAAATAGGTGATGCATTCACCTGCTGAAGTTTTCCTGATGCTAATCTCTGAACATGCCAGGTGACTTGGGCTGTGGTTTATTTTAATTATAATAGGCTTTAATGTGGGAAAAGAGAGATTGCATTACAAAAAAATGTCAGGAGGACTGGAGGGGTGAAAATTGTGAGTCCAATCCTCTACTGAGTTTAAAGTTAAACCTTAAATTAATGGCTGTGACCTCGAGGTTAGAAAGTTTCTACTTATGGGGCTACCACTGGTAAGCTAGCACATCCCAGAGACTACCAGGTCCATCCTGGGATAGCAGGAGTGGCCACCAAAACCACAACTTATTCTTGCTAGCAACATAGACAAAGGAAGGTAACCTGCTCTTCCCTTTCTTCCTCGAATTGCATTTGAGTAAGATTTGCTGGCAAAGGCTACTTCTGAATTATCCAGAATTATGGCTTCAAGGAAGTCTGAAAAAGGTAGTTCATCTTCTCAACCCTAAGATAAGAAAGGAGCATTGAAGAGGGCAGCGTGGAAGCCGCTGTCACACCCTCGAGGATGTACCAGACTCCTGAAGGAGCCATTTTCCAAAGCATGGATTTGAGTACTTAAAATACTCTAAGTAGTTTTGATACATAGTTAGTTACAATGTTTCTGTATGAAACTAAGAAATCCAGAAGGACAAAGATTTCAGCACGGCTTGGCAATTCCTTTGCTCTAAGAATGATTCTTCTTTAATTGCACCTGTACCCATTTTGACTGTGCTTCAAATCATGCATACAGAGTATTATTGAAACAAAAATATATGCTATAGGTTTGCAAGAACATTTATTCCAATACCTTTAATAATTTTAGCAGGAAGAGAAATATTTCTCAAGGGACAGCAAGTCAATAACTTAGATATAGAATGAAAATGTGTTGATGTCAGAGAGCCTCTCATTCTTGAATTGATTTTTGCTCGGAGATGTTCTCTGAGATATGAGCGTCTCCAGCTTACTCAAGAAAGTGACCCTGGAAAGAATGCAGATTCTACCAAAAATAAAACTTCAGTGGTAGTATACAATTTGAATGGGTGTGCATCTAGGGATTCTTTCAAAGTTTGTGGTTTGGCAAACCACAATACAGAAAAATGCGTTTTCCTGTGGGGTTACAAGAGCAAGTTCCAACACACACTTGGCAGAAAACAGCTGTTCACACTGCAATAAATGAAGCATTTGTACGAGGGAAGAGGGCTTTGGGTGGGGAGATAATGAGCATTGAACTTGTAAAAAGTCTGCCTCCTTACGTTTCCAAAGGAAGTTTATGAAGTGAAGCACTGCTTCTCACCTTCCTGTGCAACCATCTGTTGCCATGAATTCTAGTCCCATGTGCTGCATGACTTTCCCTGTCCCCTTTCCCTTCCATCCATGTACATGCAGATCTATGATCACAGGTGCTTAGAACCAACTCCATTTGTCAGAAAATAAAAAATATTTATTATAATCCTTACTATACATTGAATTTTACAGTATTATAACTCCCATACAAAGGGAGAGAAGACAGTACTTTCTTTGGTTCAGAATTTTATCAAGAATTGCCCACTATTTGCAAAATTCCATCAGTGTCTACAGCAGTAGTATTGTTCATGAATATTAATTAGCAACATCCATTACTGTTTTATGGATAGCTGTATTTGATTATTTCAAAATGTCTTCCAGAGCAGTCATTCTCAAATGTTGAAATATAGAATTATATTTCATTTTAATAAAATGATTTTTTATTTTATTTCTGCTTCATGTATATCTGAAAGGACATTATCCAAATATGTAGAATCGTTTAAGTAAGTATATAAGTCTTCTACAAATTTTCTTTAATGTTATTACATAAAATAAATGGATTTTACATGATATTTGTTATGAAAATGAAGTATTTGATTTGATACGGTTGAGAAAAATTATCAGAGGCTATTTTAAGTCTCAAGTTCTCTAATTTGTGTATTTGAAAGAACTCTCTGTCATCACTGAGTATAGGGACTTAGTGACTGTAAAGCAAAGAGAATTCTTGGAACTGTCAGTATTCCAATAGTGGGTCAGAAATGATAACGGTGACATGAGAATGATGGGAATGGCAAGAGAGGAGACTTTCGAGGAATATTAAGAATACAAGAGACAACTGGCTCAGAGACTTGACCTTGGTGCCCAAGTTTTATTTGAATAACAAGGAAGACAGTGAGCTCATAACTCAGAGAAGTATGGAGAATCAGAGTATATTTTGGAAAAAGGTAATGAGGTCAGGTTTTTTGAATGATTAGTTTCTGTGGAATGTTCAGGTTCAAAGCTGTGGATTAAGGTGCCATTTGGCAAAGTGGGGGGCACCGTTGCTGGCGCGCTTGAAAGCACGGATGGCGGGCGGTGGAAACCAGTGGCGCCCAGTGCCAAGGACGGAGTGAGGAGGGGAGCAAGGAGCAGGCGTCTGCGAGGGGGGAGCCCTGAGGGCCTGAGGGGCCTGGCACGCAGGATGGAAAGAAGGCGGAGTAAAGGTAGACACAAAAGCATTTCAAAGACAGACGGTTAATGTATTAAATGCTCAAGTGAGTCAAAAAAAGAAAGGAAGACTTTAAAATGCAGTGGAACTCAAAATCAAAGATTTTTTTTTTTATAACAGTGCGGTAATGAGGAAAGCAGAGCAGATGACATAATTTTCAGGGTCCAGGGCACAATAAAAATGCAGCGTCCCTTGTTTAAAAAGCATTGAGAATTTTCAGACGGCAGGGAGCTAAGCTAAGGGCCAGGCCTTCCAACTGGCCGCGCTGTGTGCCTGTCCAGCCGGTCTGCCCCTGAAGCTGGCCCGGGAGAGAAGGAACACGGGGTGCAAGGGCTGCAGGCTGCGTGATGACGCCTTCTGCTCTAAGATTCTGTCTCCAGGGAGAGAGACAGCGATATGCGAAAGAGACAGGGCTATGGAAGAAGGGATTTTGTTTATGTGACAGAAATTAACAAGATTATATGTGCAAAAAGTCAGCGGACAGAGTTTAAAGTCACAAGTGAAAGAGTAGTAAGCAATAAAAAGGCAGAGTAAGGACACTCCCCACAGAACAGTTTCTCAAAATGTAGACCGCAGGCCACCTCTAGTGAAATCACCTGGAGATTATTTTTTAAAATTCATATTCTTGTGCCTCACCCTACCCTTCAGATAAAGAATTTCTGGATATGGGGTTGAAAATCGGCAGTCTAACCAGTCCCTCCCATTATTTTTATAAACTATTGCTTTGTAACAGTGGATTTAAACCTTGGCCATGCACTGGAAAAATCCACAGAGGTTTAAAAAATTTACCAACGTCTGTTTCCCTCCCCAGGGGGTTTCTAATTAGCCTGGGACACAACATGGGCATTGAGAACTTTTAAAGCTCTCCATGGGTTCAAGGCACCACATCAGCGTTTCTGAGCAGAGGTCAGCCTCCTTTGGCAGGACGGGGGACACTTCTAAACCCCAAGAGGGACAGGATGAGGGGGTGAGAGGGGATGCCTGGGAGGAGATGAAACCGAGAAGGAAGAGATAACGGCTTCACCTTAGGCTTCTTGTGAAGTCTGTGTGTCAGCGCCTCACCATAACGTGTCCATGGGTCCGGTGTAAATTCTGGGGCATTTCCCTAGGCAGGTCCGCTGTCTTCCGCTTTCAATGGATGGAGGACCGAGGGTTGACTTCGTGTGAAAGACCAAATTTAGTAACAAGATTGAGCTGTCAGATTATTTCAAAACCCTGAAAACTTATTTTTATGGTTTTTGATTTGACTCTGAGCTTTTTCTTTTAATTAAAATAATCTATTAGTTGAAATCAACTAAATTCAAAATGAATTTGAGTTATGACAATCACATTGACACCATACCTAGGAAAGTGTCACAGAAATATCACAGTAATCAAATTGATAACCTACATGATGAAATGTCATAGAAGTATGTCTGCGTTGAATACATAATATTAAATTAAACAGACTGATGTTAGCTGTAGCAACATGAATTTGCCGATTCGCCATTGCAAAATCTACATAGTCCCAATGGTCAACAAAGCTTTTGTAATTCAACAGTATGGAAAAGGAAAAGTTTATCTCCCCCCAAGCCCCCATTTTCTTGCACCTATAGCTCTAACAGTAAAGCCGGACTCAGGGTGTGTGATTGGGAATAGCTTGTCTAAGCATTCAGATCACTGTGTTTCAAGTGCGTTTTTGCAGGTGCTCAACAAATGAACAGAGCAAATATTTCAACGTGACCTGTGGGTTTTGCCATTCATAAAAAGCAAAAAAAAAAAAAAGAGAGAGAGAGAGAGATTTCTTTTGCCTTCAACCTCTTGTGTCCCTCACCTCATTTGCTCTTAGTCCGTGACTGTTGCTATGGACAGAATTCAAGGCAAAATAAGCTTAACTTTACTGCAAAGCTATTCCATTCCATTACTGCTCATACTGCTTTCTCTGTTTTTTATTCATCTGGGTACCTGCTGGAGCAATCTATATTGGAACTGGCTGAAGGATTAACCATCCCCATTCCTTGTCATGAGGACTTCATCCCTCAAGGAGAGTTGAGAGCATGAACTAACTGGCCATATTATGAAGTTTTCAGAAAGTGGAAAGGACAAGTGGGAAGAGGAATATACATATAGCCCATATATAATATATGTAGTCCACATATGATATATAGTTCTCTGGTGATCCCCCCAGAAAATCAGTGATGTTTGAAAATGCAGCTGGGATGACTCAGTCCTATTATTTCAGCATTATTCTACTAGACCAAGAATTCTGAATTTAAAATATCCCCCTCACCCTCCTATAGAACCTTCCTGTCAAACACATACGTACATTCACATGTTCTGAGAAATATTAACTAGAAAGAATCAACTATTTATATCAGCTTCCTAACTGATATCATTTGCCTGGGCATAGAGGCTCTAAGTTATGCGAGTCAAGTAACAGGTGGTATAATTTAATAAATATGAAGAAGTCACAGGAAATAGGTGATTGTTTGTTCTTTTAATACATTAATTAGGTCGAACATGTAGACAGAGCTCTTCAGCCAATTGTTTATTTCTTCTAGCAAATTTCTTTACCCGCTAAGCCAAACTTACTAGTCAATAAACCAGGATTACATTTATTTTAAACTGGTTCAGATATAAAAGAATTTCATGTAAGTGTGATTTTGAAGCATAAAACACCTGACAAAATATCAATCAATATTTTCAGCCTGCTCTTTTGAAAAAATTCTGTTCCAGCAAATGGTCATCTGTTCTGATAGGGCTTCGACTTAATGATCAACACAGAGAAAGGTATTCTATATGTACAACTTGAAGGGAGGAAATAACTTCTTTTCAGGATGAAGTCAGTTTTTAACCACTGCATGCTGGGAAATACTATCCAGTGAACTTTTTTTAATGATGTGAGAGTAAAATCAAGGATCAGTCTCTAAAACTCATTTGTGATTAGACAGGGTCTCTTAACAAAGAACCTCTGTGTGTTCACTGTTTTCAGTGCTAAAGAAGCTTTGCTTCAGTTCAAGGAAACAGTCTACCTCACCAGGGGCTGCCGGGCACACAGACTGACCCTCAAGACACGTGGGTATTAGGGAGCAGTGAAATGTGAGTCAGTCTGAGCACCACCAGTGTGCAGGAAAGGAAGTTATCTCAGTTTCCAATTAAGACATGTAAAAAAATAAACTTTTAGCAAATATTATATTGACTTCTACTTCATGATGAAGTGAAAGAAGTGTAGACCAACCCTTCTCCTAAGCTCAGAGAGGATATCTGGACAATATATTAAGAAAAGAAATTTTAATAAGAACCAGGGAGCTCTAAGGGGGGAAAGCTACCTGGCAAAAACAAAATAAAATCATTCTAAGATTCAAATAATTTGTACAACTTTTCGAATACAGTGTCCATTACACAATAAAAAATGACCAGATACAATCCAAATATAAGAACTAAACTGTAAAACTCCTAGAAAAAAAGAAGTTGGGTAAATCTTCATGACTTTAGATTTGTTAGTGCATTTTTAGGTGGGACACCAGAAGTATAACATCTAAAAAATAAGAAGACTTCATCAAAATTAAAAAGTTTGAGGTTTCAAGGGGCACTGTTAAGAGAGTTAAAAGGGAATTTATGGAATTGAATAAGATATTTATAATTATATACTGATAAGAGCCTAGTATCCAAAGTATAAAGAACTCTTACAGCTCAATGACAATAAGGCAAAGAACATTTTTAATGGGCAAATGACCAGAGTAGGCTTTTCTCCAAAGATATATATGAACATCCAGGTAAAAGAGAGTCAGTATCATTAGTTATCAGTGAAATGCAAATCAAAACCACATGAGGGCCACTTCACAGCCACTTGGATGGTCACTGTCATCACCATCACAGAAAATGTGAGCACTGGCATGGATGTGGGGAAACTGGAACCCTCAATATGCTGGTGGGAATAGAAAATGGTGTAGCCAGTATGGAAAACAGAATGGTAGTGCCTCCAAAAAATTAAATAGTATTACCATATGCCCCAACAATTCCACTCCTAGGTGTGTATCCCAACAATTGAAAACTGGGATCAAATGATACTTACACGCCAATGTTCACTGCAGCATTATTCACAGTAACCACAAGGCAGAAAACACTGTATTAAGCCTATCACTTGATTATTGCTTGTAACATTTTCATTTCCATTAGCTAAGTGGTTTCACCGGATGTTTCATCATTTTGTGGATGTAAATGTGGAGCTGATGTGGATGTCCATCCATGGAAACTCCTGCTGTGAAGGAGCTTATATTGACTTTATTAGTGATCTTTGTCCCCAATAAACCATTACATGAAAACTTCAAACTACACTGCCATTTATTTTAAGTACTACGTCTTTTTATTTAACACACAGTTTTAAATAATAAATAAGACTTATAGTATTATAATTTATGGAAACAGAATATGACACATCAAAACATAGAATTTTACTCAGAAGAACTTATGTTAATAAATCTGTATTTGTTTGTCATATACTCAGGGAGACTAGAGTAATTCTTGAGGCCAATATTTGCATTTGAAGATGTACTTTTTAAGTCAAATCTTTGCATTCTTTCAAAAATTTGGAAAAAACCAGCTAATTCTTGCATAATAAAATTTAAAACTTTAGCCTTTCCCTTTTTAAAAATTTCCCAGAATTATATTTTAGATGTTTATAGGTTTATAAAAACATTTTATTAAACATGTTTTTAACAAAATCATTCTTGCAATTTCCTCTCTTACAGAAAAGTTATCTGGATTTTAAAACTATTTAGTAGAAAGACAAAAATGACCCGAGAAAACAATACTCACTAAAGTACTTTTTAAGTCTGCTTTTCTTAACATAGGCTTATGGAGATATTAGAAGTAAATCTTAATACTAACTTAAATTGTTTTAAACATATTTAGAATTCAATCACTGTTGGAAAACGTAAATTAAAATATATGGATAAGTTTAATAAAATTGAGTTCTAGTCATAAATGTGCTATGTGATCACATTTAGGAACAAGAAATAGATAACTGGCTTTAAAGGTCAGGTCCTCCCAGAAACATATTTATATTAAGGACAATTGGCAAATTTATCTGTGAAATTCATAAGATTAGAAACAGTGAATCACTAATTACTTTATTTTGAGTGTACATTCTTATTGTATAATAAAAATGTACCTCAGTAATAAATTTTCACTTTTATCAGGATTGCTACTATGTTTTTCAATGTTTTATACTGGCAAAATTTCACAAAGGAAGGTGTATCTATGATCTTAGAATATATTGACATGTTCTCTTCTTTAAGGTAAGGTCACTGATTTTTCATGTATTAAGCTAAGTTAAGGTGTGTGTTTGACTGTTTATGCTTAGTTTTAAAGATTTGACCTGATCTTGGATATTTTATTATTGTTAAGGGCCAATTAAAAAGCAAGCATGAAATTATCCTATGGAAACTCGTCTTTCAGTAGGTACAGACAGCACTTTAATATAATTGTCTCTCAAACTGATGAACAGTCTGCTATGAAAGAGAATCTGCTCTACAAAATGGTGATTTGAAAGAGAATAGTCAATTCTTTTATTAAAAATAATTTGCTATTTTCTTATGAGTTTTAGTTAAATACTTTTGCTGTGATGCACTTCTTTTTTTTTTTACTTTATTATAAAGAATGTCAAAAGAAGAATTTTGTGTATGGGTAATTTAAAAGACTATTCGCCCATGGAAACTGGTGAAATTACATATATTATTTTGGAAAACATTTTCTGTTTTTCTCGATGATTTTGAGTATTTTGTTACTTTCCTATTTGATCTTAACACAACCTAGCCTAGTTGTGGAAGCTAACGGAAACCTCACTGACATGGCACTGGGGGGCCGGCAGGGGGAGCTCACAGGCCCACCACTCCTCCTAAATCTCAGATCCCATGGAAGAGAGGGACACCATACTGTTTTAGCTCCTGTACTGCAAAGCAGGAAGAAAAAGGCTTCCACCTTCCACCTCCCAATACAGCCCAGCCAGTGAGAGACTGTCACAATTCAGCCAATGAGAAGCCACGGTATGTAGGACTGTCAGTTTCCTCTAAAGGACTGTCTGCTCCAAATGGCCATCTCAACTTGGCCTCTTCACCTGTAAAGGAATGTTCCTTCCCTTTGCTCTCTGGACGTGCCTATGGTTCTGCTGCAGCTTGCATGTCCGGGCTTGGAATTCTCTGCTACTCCTACATAAACCTCTTTTGCAGGTAAAGAAAGTGACTGTTTTAATTTTAAGGTCAACGCAACATTTCAATTTTCTACTTAGTGATCACTGAAGCCAGAATGTCAAAAAAAAAAATATATAAAATAAAAAACAAAACCCAAGGCTGTTGAAAGCTGAGGTCATCTCAGAGGCCCACCATTTGCATTAGTCTCTTAAGAAAAACACAAACGTGCCATAATTTAGATTTTTTAGTTTCTTATTGTAAATTATTTCCTGTCCAATATTTGATAAATACTGTATTAAATATCTGTGGAAATAAGAATGCATATCAAGTACACACACACACACACACACACACACACACACACATATACAAAGTGTATATATTTTTTCTTTATTTTATTTTTTTGATGTATAGTTGATAAAAAATATTATGTTGGTTTCAAGTATACAGCATAGTAGTTCCACTGTTACACACATTATTAAATCCTACCCCGACTAATGCAGTTGCTGTCTGCCAACATACAAATGTCACAGAACCATTGGCCATATCCCCCATGCTGAACTACCTTGGGAAAACTGGGCAGCTACATGCAAGAAAATGAAACTGGGTTATTGTTTAACCCCATACACAAAAGTAAACTCAAAATGGGTTAAATACCTAAATATAAGGCATAAAACTATAAAACTCTTAGAAGGAAACATAAACAAAAATTTATTGAGCATAAACATGAGCAATTTTTTCTGGACTTATCTCCCTGAGCAAGGGAAAAAAATGAACAAGTGGGACTACATGGAACTAAAAAGCTTCTGTCCAGCAAAGGACACCATTAACTGAACAAAAAGGCCCCTACAGTGTTGGAGGATATACTCATCAACAGTTTATCCTATAAGGGGTTAATATCCAAAATACATCAAGAAGTCATACGCCTCAACACCAAAAAACAAATAACCTGATTAAAAAGTGTGTGGAGCACCTGAACAGACATTTTTCCAAAGAAAAAATACGGATGACCAACAGGCACATGAAAAAATGCTCCACATCAGTAATCATCAGGGAAATGCCAATCAAACCCACGATGAGCTATCCCATCCCCTCACAGCAGCCAGAATGGCCACGATCCGAAGGCAAGAAGGAACAGGTGCTGGCGAGGATGTGGAGCAAAGGGAGCCCTCCTGCACTGCGGTGGGAATGTCAGTCGTGCAGCCGCTGTGGGAAGCAGTATGGAGGGTTCTCAAAAAACTAAAAATAGAAATACCACACCACCCCAGTAACAGAAGGGGAATTATACTGAACTTGTCTTTTTGTGGCTGCCTTATTTCACTTAGCATGTCTACAAGGTTTATTTATGTTGTAGCATATGTAGGAATTTCTTCCTTTATGAAGATGGAATAATATTTGGTTGTGTGTGCATACTATGTTTTGTCTGTCCAGTTATCCATCAACAATGCTTAGGTTGCTTGCAAATTTTAGCTATTGTGAATAATACAGGTATGCAAATATCTCTTCCAGACCTTGCTTGCAATTCTCAGATGTAGAAGTGCTGGATCACATAGTCATTTTTTATTTAATTCTATTTTTAATTTTTTAAGGAACTGCCACACTGTTTTCCACTGCGACTGTACCACTGTATACTCCCACCAACAGTGTAAAAGGATTTCAATCACTCCACAGCCTCACCCACATTTTTAATTTTATGATTTTTGATAGTAGCCATTATAATGGGTGTGAGGTAACATCTCATAGTAGTTTTGACTTACCGTTTCCTACTGATTAGTAATGTTGAGTATCTTTTCATTTGCTTAGTAGCCATTTCTATATCTTTTTTGGAGATACAAATACAATCAATGCTACAAAAACCCAAAGACATTTCTTATTTTTCCACCCTATATTCATAGGTTATTATTTAAATGATGCCACTGATTTTTGGTTGTCTATATTTTAAATATAGTCATTTATTTCTGAATTAATTGTGCCAAACTAATTTAGAAATGAAAGCGCTCTGCATGAACGTCATGAATCACTTTTTGTCTTCCTCAGAGAATCAATCAGGACACGAAGCTGCTGAGAACAAAATCGACCACTGTTGGCATGTGAAGAGACTTTCATACTTTACTGTTTGAGAAGCCCATTTCTATCCCGATGCAGGTTTTTAGATATTCTTAATTAACATATTAAAAATGTGAATACATTTAGCCTCCTATAAAAATGTCCCTGTCCATTAAATTCACTATTTACCTTCTGCTCTCAAGTTCTTTTATGTGTATCAGTCGTAATATTGACATTTTTTTTAGTTACAGCAATCCACTCCCACTTGTATTTTAAGAAACACATTTAATCTAGAACAATAACCAGTTGAATTTAAACACCACTGAACATACTTTCTTCTGGAATAATATTGCGTGTAACTGAAAAGGTAAATAATTATACTCCTGGAATATTCCACAGAAGAATATTCATGTTCTTACTTTAACTTTTCCTGGCAGGTTTGTATCCCACCTGTACCTGTATCAGAAAAATTAAAGAAAAAAAGAAAGAAAGAAAGAGGCAGGAAGGAAGGAGGGAGGGAAGGGAGGGAGGGAGATAAAGTAAAGAAAAGAAAATGCTTTGTAGTGAAGATAGAGTGAGCAATGATAACAGTTTATTTCTTGATTCAGGTTGGATAAAAAAGCTTATGGTAAAATGTAGCTTTAATAATAAGACTCATATCCATCATTGAATGCAACAAATGCTTTTGGAAAGAAGCATTTAACCACATACATCTCTAAAATGTTAAGTCTCTGATAAATTTGAGAAAAAACAGTTTGTAGATGATAGGATGAAGAAGTAGTGAGGTCAAGTGTTTTAGCCAAGGTTTCACAGCTAGTGAGTGGCAGGCTTGGGACTCAAGCCTTCCGTCTACCAGCCTAGGGCTTCCACGGTAACATGCCACCTGGCATGAGTCAAGAATAATATCCAAGAGGAGCTTGGCATAGCACTTAGAGTTCACCTGCCTGCGAATTTTAGTCAGTACTTTGATACTGCCGAACATGCTCACTCCCCTGGCTTTTACCTAATTGTAATCAAGACCTCTTCAGATTTTCTTTGGGAGCTTATTAGAATAATAGATCAACAAAGGGATTTATGCTCTTGGATTTTATATAAGATAACCTTTCATGATTCTCTAATAAAAATTAAAATAGTTATGTTATTTAATTATGAAATATGTAACCTCATTTCAGCTTTCCTATCAGGCAATTATTGAAGCTGACACTTCAGTTGAGTTTACCCAAGGGCTCTGAAACTTGTAGCGTTAAACACAAGCAGTTATCAAAGCTCGGGCATCGTCAGACTCCCCATACCTAATTACAACAAGCGAGAAGTTTCCTCCTGAGACAGACCACTTTCATTCCAAATCTGACAGGTAGAAATTAGTTGCCTAATGGAATGGAATAGTTCTGCAAATTGAAGGAATTAAGTGTGCTTTTTTAATTTAAGCTCCCTCTAAATTAGATTTTAATTTGGATCCAAATGTGAAGAGGTTGATGGCATGAAGCCGCTTAGGTTGGCCCAAGCCAATTATTTTATATTGCCCTTCTCCAGATAGGCATGCTTCCTTATAGCTGCCAGCCACGTGGGGTGGCAAAACTGTGTTTCCATCAAGGGGAGTTTTCCGAAGAGCACTCTGTCCCTTCGAAATGTTGCTGAAAGATTTGCTTCTCTCTTTCAGTTACTTTACTGTCTCGGAGACATCAAGGGGTGCGTTTGTGTGTATTTGTATTTAAAATAATATATATTATTAAAAGAAAGAGTAATGAAGAAAGCAGTAGCCCATCAGGGGTGTAATACAATGAAGAGAGATGATTTATATAGCCCTAGTTCAAAGATAGAGCGGCTCCTTTCTCAGGCAGTAAAACAGCAACACCAAAGAGATCAATAAGAAGATTATTTCTTTTAGTAGGTGATATACCAGTAGATCAAAATGACTGGTAGAAGACTCTGCAGAACCTCTATTTCATTCAATAAACATAAATATACTGGAAGTGTGCCTACTGATATTCAAGGGTATCCGTGGAAGTTATCAAAATGTATATGAATTGAGAAGTTAAGCTTATCACGCCAATGAATGCATAAATATTTACATTTGAAGACATATTACATCTAACTCCAGTAGGAACAAGCTTTTTTCTTCATATTGTTTTAAACGTTGGAAAATCCAGATAACCATGAAACCACCCAGTCTTACTGTGCATGTAACCGTAATGACAGTGCGGTCACAATGACGGTACTGGCATGTAGAGTCCAGCGGATGGGATGGAGATGGGGAAGGGAGGGTGGTGGAAGAGTCTGGGGGAACAGACAAAGTCACTGCACAGATATGACCACAAAATAAATGCCTCCAGGAATACGGTAAAAAATGTCATTTAGCATTCAAACTGGAAAATGCTCATTTTCATCAAAAGTAAATCAGCTTAGTGCTTCTCTTCCACTAACGGCCAAGAACTGTGCTGTTCCGGGTGACAGACCATCCCTGGGGCGCTCTCAGGAGGAAACCCCCCCGCTAACACCCGGCGTTGACTCTAGCTTACCCAGGAGGGGGAATGGGTTGACGAGAGCCGACAGACTCCAGCAGGGGCGCTTGGCTCAAGTTAGGGTCTCATTCAAACCCAGACAGGTGAGTCCTATCTCTAGGATTTCTTTGGATAAGTAGTATTTGCTGATATGAAGAAACAAAACATACTATTTCATAAGTATAATTGAAATAGCAAAAGCCAGAAAAAGTTGGCTAACAAGATGTGTGTGTGTGTGTGTGTGTGTGTGTGTGTACTCAGTTTATTCATTTGGATTCTAGTTTGGATTCTAAAAAGAGCCATTAAATTTTCTTTGTGTTGCCAAATGAAATGTTTAGAAAATTACATTTTCAATAATGGTAGGCTGAGTTAAGTATAACTCCTCTCCTGAAAACAACTAAAAATGCTGAGAAAAGTATATTTTTCTTAAATATTCAATTAATTTGTATTGAGGACCTGAGAAGTTGATAGGGGATGTCCAGGCCCAGTGTTGGGTTGACCCTAGTCCGTATAAGTAAGTGAAACATTGGGCACTCAAATCACCTTGCACGGTTAACTGATAAGGGGAATGTGAGTGTGCGCATATGTGTGTGTGTGTTTCATTAAATGAGAAGATAAGAAGTCAAGGCCTCATGCTAATGCAAGACGGAAGTGTAACAAATCATCACATGAAGCTAAGATAGTGAAGGGCTGCACGTTCACAGTAGGTGTGAACTTGCTGTACACCTACCACCGTATACTTGAATACAAGAGTCTATGGGGAAGGGCTTTCTGTCAAGTCTGTTCTTTTCTTATTTTGTGGGCCATTGTTTTCTTTAGCATTTAATGGACCAGAGATATAACAGTAAAGTTAAGAACAAAGTCCCTGCATTCATCAGCCAGCCCTCTGGGAGCTTTCCACAGCCTGGGAAGCTAGGTAGCTTGAAGCCACACTTGGTTTTAGGAGGCTCCCAAAAACTTCTGTGTGCAGTTGGATAGAAGAATCAAACATACAGCCTCGCTGGATGAAGATCCTTTATCCCAGGCCCAGAGAATTCCTACAAATAGGTTTTAAGGGCACTGATCAAAACCAGCACTTGGTGGAAAATACCATCAGTGAGATCCAGCAGAAATGAGACTTAGTAGAAGCAACCTCCTCTGCCATCGTTTCTGGAGGTAGAAATTCACTAATACAAGTTCAAGACAGAGTTCCGACAGGAGAGGAGGGAAAGTGTAAGAGGAAGGAAAATATCTGAGAGATAAGAGCTGATTTCAAAATAGAAATACTACTGAAAGACACCAAATGACTTATTAGAATAAATAAAAATAAATTTTAGAGAGTAGTGAAACTCAGAACAAAGGTTGAAGATTTCTTTTTAAAAAAGGAAAAAGGCAAAGGATTAAATTTAGAACATACGAAGAATTCCTAAAACTCAGTAACAAAATAAACTATAAAGAAATGGCTAATGTCAGTTACATCTCCACAAAACTGGAAAAAGAAAAAAGAAAAATGAACAAAAGACATGCACAGACATGCCAATAGAAGAGCTCAGTAGTCAGCCACACTGGAAATAAGAGAGAAAAAATAAAGCTTTTATGAGATACTGCAAATAGAAAAAAATTTAAAAATTTTACACTATTGGAGGTAAGTAGCAGTGCAACAGGAACTCTCAGGGATGGTGAGAATATAAATTGATACCATCCCTTTATACAATAATTTGGCATTATACAGTAAAGCTGGGAGTACAGATACCACAGGCCCATCGATTTCCATCGTAGATATACACCATAAAGTCAATGTGTGCATGAGAACACCGAGGTCGATGCAGTTCATGGTAGCAACATTGTTCTCTGTCATCCGACAGCTGCAGAAGGAATGAAGGAACTTTAGTGCATTCATATACTAGAAATTAAGAATTCTACAAAAATAAATGTGTTATTTAAAAAATAGGTAATTTTACAAACATAATGTTGAATGAAGGAAGCACATGCAAAGATTGTATTGTGTAATTCATTTTATATAAAGTTAATGAAACTAAACTGTAGACAGATGAGTGTCCATTTACTAAAAGATTAAAGAAAAAAGGAAATTGTTATTATGAATATCAGGGGGATGATTGTCTTTTATTGCACCTTTTGGATTTGTAATAATTTTCTCTCTCCTTTTGTCTCTTTGGAAAAAATAGCCAGGACTTTAACTTTTTAGCTGTGAGATTATTTGCCACAGGGGAATAGACACCACTTTTTGGGTCACACTGCTTAAACCTGAGTCATCAAGATATGTATAGAATAATTCTTGGGTGTGGAAATAGCTTTTGTATTTGTAAGACGCAATAGTTAAATTTATGTGTCAACATGATGGGGCTGGGGTGTCCAGATATTTGCTCAGACATTATTCTGGTTATTTCTGGTAGGGTAATTTTAGGTGCAATGAACATATAAATTGGCAGACCTTGCCATTAGATTAAATTAACATTTCAATCAGTAGATTGCATCCACATTATGGTTGAGCTGTGTCCAACCAGCTGAAAGCCTGAATAGAATATAAAGAACCACGCCTCTCTGGATCCGAGAGAATTCTCTAGCCTACTGCCCTCAGATTTCATTGGCAAAACTGATTCTTCATGCCTGTTGGCCTTTGGGCTGGATCACTGACTCTCCCTGGTGTCCCACACTGTCAGCTCACTTGGCAGATTTTGAATTTACCAACCTACATAACTGTGTGAGCCAATTCCTTATAATAAATATCTTTATTTCTCTCTCCTGTCTATATATCTACCTATCATTTATCTATCATCTATCTATTATCTATCACCTCCTGTTGTTCTATATCTCTGGATAAAAGGCCAATACATAAGAATAATGGAATAGCTGTGTTCCAGGGCTAAGGGATAAGACCAATTTTGGAAGGATGGAAGAGTATGTATGGATACTGGTACCTCATTTATATGTAGCTCCCTAGAAATAGCTGGGACACAGGATGGTGGTGCCGTTGACGGCCAAGACTGATCTGTTAAGTGACACTCTGTTACAAATGACAGTCAAGGCCTGGTAGCCAACTTTGGGGATGAGAATTAACATGCTGCCACCGTGTTTCTAAGAGTGGACCAAAAAGCCACCCTAATGGAAAATACAACTGACAGGTCCACAAAACTCTCCTGCGTTCTACCAGTATTTCCTCCTTCTCCCCTCTGTCCTATAATGAACACACAGCTTCTCAGATGACTATAACTAGACATTCAGTTATCCAGGCAAATAGGATAATTCAGAATTAATTTAAGAAGAAAAAATAAAAGAAGTAATCTTGTCCATTCATTCGTCCAAGTGAAATGGAGTTTATTTTTATGACACAAAACAAAGGGAAATAAGGCACACTTTTAAAACTTTTGACTGCAAGCCCTCTAAAAGTAAGCCTTCCCTTTTTTTCATTTATTTAACCTGTGCAAAAACACACAACTTTTTAAATCAGAAGAAGGATAA
This sequence comes from Smutsia gigantea, assembly GCA_032199065.1. Taxonomy (NCBI): domain Eukaryota; kingdom Metazoa; phylum Chordata; class Mammalia; order Pholidota; family Manidae; genus Smutsia; species Smutsia gigantea. The sequence continues at coordinate 18,782 of JAVSCE010007761.1, forward strand.
TTATCAATGCGAATTAAATTAAAGGCTAACAGAAGGAATTATCTAGTCCTATTTACATATTTTGAAACCATGGTGCCTACACATAGTGTGGTCAGTGAAATGGATACATAAATGAAAAAAAAATCCCTTTGGTGGTAAAACAAGCACATTCAGCTTGATTACTCAGCCAAACCATAAACTGTTAGTTGTATTAAAAATACTTACAAAAACTTTTCAGATAAGCAGATATCTAGAGGTTTCTCACTTTGACTCTAACTGGCTAAGAAAATGTTGAAGTTTCTCTAAAACTTTGCTAGGATTCTTCTAGAATACCCTTGTTGTGTCTCCTCCCCAAATGTCCTTTTCCTAAATGTCCCATTCTCCCCCAGACAAAACATTATTCATCATTTAAGACCCCAAGCCAAATATCCCTGAAAAAATTCAATTTTAACCTGACTTCTTAGTACTTCTTTAAATCTTCAGGGGGTCTCCGTTTTTTATTCATCCTTTAAAAATTTGCTCACTAACTCAACAGCAAACAACTGACCTGATTAAAAACGGGGCAAAGGGCTTGAACAGATATTTCTCTACAGAAAATAGAAAAATGGCAAAGCACATAAAAAGATTCTCAGTAGCACTAATCATCGGTAAAACACAAACCACCCCAGTGAGATACCACCCCACTCCCACTAGGGTGGCTACTATTGTCAAAAGTCTGTATGTAACAGAAGTAAAACCAATGAATCATCACAGTAGTTAGTAAACGTTTATTGTGCACACACCAAAAAGATAGTTTGCAAACCAGGAGCCTTCAATCCAAAACACGGACAGGCTCAGGGGTCTCTTTTTATAAAACAGCTTATAGAGTAAGAAAGCAGAGACAGTTCTTCACGGTGATAGGTTATGATATTAGAATTATCTTGGATAGGGAATTGGCTAGTGGTTGCCTCATACTTTTGGAAAGCAGTTTCAGTTCTGCTTTTGATTTTCAGAGGCATAAGTGAGAAATGTCCCAGGTCAAGTTAGCTTTGAAAAATAAGCTCAATTAAACTTTGCAGGACTAAACTGGTTTTGCCTGCTCAGGGAATTTTCAAGGTGGGTCTCCATTGGCTGATGACATTAACAGTCAGCTCTCTGTAGGCTGAGAGTGTGGCCAATCAGAAGAGCAGTATTCTCAGCGCGCTGTGGAGTCAGGTCCGAGAACTGCACAGTCGGCATTTCCACTACTTGTCGGGCTGGAGAACTGCGGAGCCCCTGTCTTCATCATTCATATAGTTGATTTCATCCAGTTGTCTGGATGGATGCCATTTGGCATGTGAGTGGCTGCCAACAGGTGTTTAAAACCATTGAAAGTAAGTAAGTATACAACGCACTGGAGAGGTTAATAAGATGACTGTAAGGATGATAGCAAAGGACTGAAAACTTTCCCAGGGCAGAGATGCCCAAGATCCAAGATTTAGCCAATTAAATAACTCAGATGGGCTTTATCCATTTATTAACCGGGTTTATAAAAAATTCATAATTTTCAAAATGTGTTTACCCAGGCATAAGATGATGTATTAGCTCTCATACAGCTCATGATTTCATAGAATCAGGATGAATCCAAGGATGCTTTATTGCAGGAGGCCATGTTGCAGGTGACCTTCCACCTAAATCAGGCCCCTATATGATGTGAGCAATCAGGTAATTTAATGAAAGTGTTTCTCTGGAAACAAAAGAAAAACAAAGGCTAAAAGTTTGAAGAAATCATACATTTAGTTTCTGAGTTCGTAAATCAACCAGTTGAGATTTCTGAATCTCAGGACATGAGCATCTCCAGGCAGAGTGTGGGCAAAGCAGTGGCCCTCAGATTTCCCTGGTTTATAGTGAGAATGGGCTGGTGATCTTCCTGTGGTCACAGAGCAGCAGGTGCAAAGCTTATCCACACCTGAGCTGCTGTGATTTCTCTGAGGTTACATCAGGTTGTCCAGCTTTAGGTTGCATGGCTTCAGAAAAAGAGCAGCTTCAGTTTCTAAGTGATTCCAAGTCAAGAGAGTGGGAGAAAATTGGAAATTTTAGAGAGTTCTAGCCAAATATTGCAGGAAAGAAGAATTCAAGATCCGGTCCAGTTTACAGGTAGAAAACAAAACCTAAAAGACAATGAATAGGACTAGAATCTGGGATCCACAAATAACTGAAATATAATTTTTATCTCCATGATCATGCCCATTTCTATCAAAGATAACTACAGTACACTAATTTGTTTTCAAATTAAGTCCAGTTTCAGTAAACTTTGATTATTTGTGTAAGGGCAGCAAGAATGGTGACTGACCTGACTGACCATATCAGCTTTGAAATCTGCTGTAGTGGAACTTTCCATAAGGAATCTTAAATTGGAATCTTAAAACTTCTCAGACCAGGAAGACAAGCCAAGGTCTTGCTGTCAGATTTTGCCTGCAATGACTGTAGTTGGGGTGAATTCCTCTCTTCTCAAGGTCTCCCCGATACACCAAGGCTCCTGGACCTGCCAGGAAGTGACCTTCCTCATTCACCTGGTGAGGCTGCCAGGAACCTAGTAAACAAGAAACCAGGTCACTAGTCTCAGGGTGTACCTAACTCTGTGTGATTTTAGCAAATTACTTAAGAACTTTGTGCTCAGGTTTTCCATTTCTGAAAATGAAGATTTTGATACTTGTATCTCAAGATAAGTGAAACTGTGGTCTGAAATTTCTGGCATGCCCTAGAAATCTCCATGATTAACAGGTGACCCTTACTCAGACTACATTTTGAAAACCACCACCATTTACTTCTATCCACTAACCTACTTACCCACGTGGTGCAGCACGTCTGTGATCTGGGATACCTCCACTGGGTAACGTTTATGTGCCCCATGCTAGGCTGAGCAAAAAGCCATCAATTCACCATCCCCAGTGTCCACCCCTCAGCTTTGCTTCTTGTCAAGAGTTTCTGTGAATCTAATTACATAATAAAAGGCATGTGCAAAGAACAGTACGTCAAGCCTATGTGTGAAATCTAGGTGACATGTGATCACAAGTATTACGAAAAAGATTTTTTTTCCCTAATTTGGGCGGCTTAAATTGGAAAGAATTTAAGTCCTATTTTTTAAAAGTGTTTTTCTCTTTATTTTCTGAAAGATGAAAGGTAAAGTAACAGCCATTTCAGTGTATAGATTGATATTAACATGTTACCTTTGAAAATAATTAACAGGAATCTGAAGAGTCCTGTGGTCTTAACATTCACCCTGTCCATTCTTTTTAGTGAGTTTGTGGCAAGTTATCTAAAAATTAGATTTTTAATTTTTGTCTGATAAAAATGACATTTCTTTTCCTTTAAAATAATAGCTCTTGTAATTAATATTTATTGCAAACAAATGAAAAATACCAACTTGTAGTGTCTAATCATAGCTTCAGAAACAAATATCATGAGTTAGAGATCTCTTTCAAATTTTTCACAGGAATGTGTGACTATTTGAGAAGTTTATCAAGTTTTCATTGAGGGAAAGAAAAATATAAATCAAGAAAAAACTCATTTGGCTAAATCTCTAGTGCTTTAAATCTGTGCAAGGGACAAATCAAGAGGTATTTCAAGGGCTTTAGGAATTGCAAGAAAATTAGTAACAATAAAAATTGAAAAACATGATATAGAATCTCAAGTGGGAAACACACACACACACACACACACACACACACACACGCACACGCACACGCACCACAAGCTCTACACTTTGTCCAGCTGGGTTCTCTTACGCTTTTTATACCTTGCGTAAAGATGTTTACCTTCTGACCATTGTGAAGTCTTGGGTTTGACTCTGAATGAACGGAGGCCCTGAGGGAATTCTGAGCAGAGGAATGATGGAATCGGATGTATGTTTTGTCAAATTGAAAACATATCTGGACTTAGGAGAGACTTTATTTGATAGGACGAGTGTCATTGGAGGAAGAGGATGACAGCAGTTGAGGGAAGGGACTCAAAGTTTAGGCGGAAGGGGATTTTCTTTTGTAGGGAGGAGTAAGCCCGGCCAGAAAGAGGCAGCTGTGGAAGAGTGGGACGGTCAGGGGAAGCTCCTCCCGAGGTCAGCCCGTTCTCAGGGGGCTCCGCCAAGGAGGGGCTCCGCCCGGCGCTGGTGAGGGTGGGAGAGCACAGGGGCATGGGAGCAGGGTTTTCATCATCACAGAGAATTTTAAAATATCAAATATCCATGCTGTACCCCCTGAAACTAATCTACTATTTTGTACCAACTATACCTCAATTAAAAAAAGAAAGCAAATAGCAAAAATACATATCTTCCTCCATTCTCTCATCTCTATAGGAATGCTGTTTTTGGTGTACTTTTTGGAATAGACATTCCAAATATAGGTAGTGACAATTTTAAATTTTTCTAAATGGACAGGTGAAACGTTAAATGGGACATTATTTCTGAAGAATGCTATCACTTTATGTTTTCTATTTAATAACAGAAAAAAAATCTGGTAAATGAAATTTCTCTCCCCTTCCTACTTGGATATTAATTGGTATTTTATTAAATGGTATACTGGGAAATTTAAGGGACAAATACAATGACTCTTGAATGCACAGGCCATGTCAGTAAGAAGAACACAGGAAGCAGTAAAAATGGTTCTTTTAAAATGTGTAAAATAGACAAATACATTTTTTTCTCATATAATTAAAGCATAGTCAATATCTAATTATATCCACTTAAGGATTTGAAATTTTCCAATAACTATGCCACAGGAAGCAAAGATGTATGTGAAGTGATCAGGGTGCAGGGGTTAAACTGTGCAAAATTCAATAATGGGAGAAAAGGTCACAGACTGATATTACCAAAATTTGATTACACTCCGGATCCGTGCACTAGAAACCAATGTTCTGCTGGCTTCTGCATTCCTCTTCTCGGGTAAGTCCTTCTCCAGAGTCTGAGCAGGTGGCAGAGTTACATCCTCTCCTGAGTACAAAGTCAGCAAGAAATGAGGAAGGATTTGCAGGTCAAAAGAGACAGGGATTGTAATTCCTGCAGCAGAGGGACTTGGAAAGCAGAAAAGGGAAAGTAGGAGCTGTGAGCATGCAGCTAGAAGCCTGTCCTGTTGGTTCATGCACCCAGGAAACATGAAGCTGAGCTCGGGACCTTACAGCTTTTGACGCCTTCCAAGTAAAAGCTGGTCAAATTAGAATAAATGCACTTAGGACCTTACATATAAAATTGCTGCTAAGTGGCTGTAGAACAGGGGATTGCAAATGTAATTGGATTTAACAGAGTACAAAAAAAAAGTGAGCATGGAAATAGGAAATAAGTAAATAAATATAAATCCATTTCAAAGCAGGATTAAGTTGCCTAAAGCTCACTTTCATGTGATTTCTTTCTGATATGAAGAGGAACGGAAATGCCTGCTCTTTTTCTTCCTGACACTTTATTGCCAGGCAAAATGTGATGCCCTGTAAGCGCATTCTCTTTTTTGTTTGCATTATCACAGCCACCCTATGACATAAAGGTTGTGATTCCCATTTCATAGATGAGCAAACTCGTCTCATATAAAGAACTTGCTCACAGCCACAGGCTCACGGGTCTGTAACACTGAAGCTGTGAGGTGGTCGGTCTCGGTACCCACGGCCCACGCTGACGGCGCTGCACCGAGGCCGACCACCTCACAGACTTCTTACACCCTGGTGACCGTCTACTGCTGCTTCTGTATTTAACTCCAGCCTCTCTTTCCTCCATAAATTCTCTTTAACCATGTAGTTTCACTGATTCCATTTGACAGCTGCCCTATTTCATCACATTCTATATTCCTTTTCTCTCTCTGTCTTTTTTCGTAGTTGCTTTTTATTTCCTATTCCAGCATCCTTTACCTACTACACCCTCTCCTCCCAACAAACACACATCCCTCCTGCTACTTGGTCTCCTTTGCATTTTCCAACCAGGAAGATTTTTATTGCTAGGCTGCTCGTCACATCTCAGCTCAATGTCCCCTTCTCAAGGACACCTGCTTCAGTTGCCCAGTCCGCATCAGCTCTCTAGATCTCTACTATGCCATCATGTTTAATTTTCCTCACAGGACTTATTAATACCTGAAACAATTTTTTTTTTCTGTTTGAGTACCAGAATGTAAGATCTATGAGCTTATCTTAACCCCCCAAAAAAGAAGAGTTCGTGACGCATAGTAGTAAACGAATAAATGTTTGGGATAAACACATGGGCTGTCGTGGTTCGAACACCATGCTTGCAGCGGGGACAAGTCAAAGAACATTCTTTTTTCATGAATGAAATAAATAAAAGAATAAAAAAGTATGTAAACAAATAAATCCTCTTTAGGGTATTCCAAGATTTTGGTCCATGTCTTTCAGAGAACTTATTTTTGTTCTGTTTTCTTTCTAGATGATATTTGAGTCAGTTTTCTTTTTACTACAAGAGCGTCTAACTCTCAGGAGAAAATATTTGGAAGTTCTTCAGGCAGTTGCTACACCATTTGGGAAAAATAACCAAAACTAAGCAGGATATGAAGTGGAAACTTAGTAAGTTTCCCTCGGTTCATTTCACTGGAATTCAGTTCTTAATAGCCCCAAAGTGCTTTATGTATTTTAGAACTGCAGGCAAATCTTGCCTTCCTCTGAACGTTCTTTTGAAAGTGGCTGCAACCTTATGCAGAAAAATGTAATACTAGGAAGAAACATCATACTATATAATGATTTTATTTATTCCTCTGCTCTGAAAATAATAGTAGTCATGAATTCTTCTAGGTATTTTCCTTATGTTACAAGCATGTCGTGTGGCACTGAAGTCCTTAGGAAAGTGAATGCCTCATTTTCCATGGAGTTCCGTTGGTGTGGCTGGGAGCAGCCCTTAATGCCTTTTCCCAAGAAAATTCCCAGGAAATTCTTAAGGAATATCTTGCAAGACAGAGAAATTTGTTCTAAGGATTGGTTGCCTTATGTGCCCTGCCATGCAGATAATTATATGTGAGGATGGGATGGCTTAGGATATGCACCAAAACGGAAAAGAAAACCTAGCACAGAAAATTGATCATCGGAAGCCATAGTGCTAAAGAGAAGTATTTTTTGTGCTCTGTATTACTTTTATCAATACATACCACTTTAAAAGCTTCATTCTACTATTAGAAAAATTACATATGTTCATCGCAGACAATTTGGTAATTAAAGAAATTTTGAATGAGTAAAAATAATGGGCAATACAATTGTAACATGTTGTATATATTGTCTCCTGAAAGCCAAGTGGCTTTAAGCATTAATATTTGGCGGGAAGGAATTTATAACGGACAGCTTTAAAGTAAATGCTGTAAGAAAAGGGAGTTTGGAGATCTGGAATCTGGAATAAACCTGCCTGACGTTTAGTCAAGGTGACAGGTACATAAAGGTTGTCTTGGTCAGCTTTCAAATTAAAATAGGTTACATTCTTCTGTTTTGGTTTCAAAGTGACTAGGGATTTTCAGTGAGAACTAGAAGACAATGAAACACCTTAATTCTCGGAGCAAATTTATTTTTAATCTTGGATTATATATCGAGCCACAGTATGAATCAAGTATGATAGAGAATAAAAGACATATCAGACATGGAACGTCTCAAAAAAACCTCAGTCTCCATAGGAGCTAACTGAAAATGTGATACACAAACACAGAAGAAAAACAGGAAAAGTATAACACATGGCATCTAGCAATTAGTAGATCTAACACACACACACACACACACACACACACACACGCTCACACTCCTACACAGGCAAGTCGGTCTCTCAGGATAATTGCCAGAGAGCTTCTAAGGGAAAAGGCTACAGAAAATATGTTTCTGAGTAGAAAATAAAACATACAGTATGTTAAGTATAAGAGAGAATTTTCAGTTCTGCTGTGGAATTCAGCAAGCAATTGACCAGTGATACATGGAAAACAAAAGTGATGCCACAGGCACATGTAAACTCCAAAGAATATTAAATTATATTTTAAATAGGAAATATGTCTTCACATATGACATAGCTCTACTGTGGATACAAGTTATATTGTAAACACTAAATATTGGCTTATGAAAAATGATGATAAGGAAGCTGGCAAAGAGGATTAGCTTCCCTTCTAGGAAGTCAATTGATTTCTAGTTAAAAAAGAAAAACAAAAAATATTTAGAATATGATACTAGTGGGTATGAACATAATTGCCTATGGGTTTGAGAACTGAGAATGGGGAAAATGGGACATGTTTGTTATTTTATAATAAAAACAATATATTACTAATAGTCTTAATCCTAATAAAAAATTTTAGTAGTAGTATAAATCTTGCAGTGGCATTAGCTTTTAAAATAAACATTATTTTTAAAATAAAAACATCCAAAAATATATCTTAAGCAAATGAGCATACATGTAAGCAAATGTGTCTATAAGGATTTTCTCTGAAGCAGGGTTTAATGGTGAAAAGGACAATCTCAACACCCAATGAGATAGGATCAGTGAGAAGATAATTATGTATAGTGGAATATTATGAAGCTATTAAACTAACACTGTAGAATAATATTTAATGGCATGAAAAATGTTTGTTATATGTTAAGTGCCTATAAAACAGATTATAAAACAGTCTGATTTCAATAGTAATTGTTAACACTTACCTCCTTTTATATGCTAGGCACTGTATTAAGTGCTTTACATGTGATTTTCTCATTTGCTTTCCATAATAATCCCATGAAATGGTAGCACAGATGAGGTTAGGTGACTTTAAACAAGGTCATAAAATATGTACAATAACAGTTCTATTTTAAAAAAATAAAACTAGAATACACCAGCATGTGTGTGTGGGTGTGTGTATACAAACATATGAAAGTATCTGATTGTAGATCCTTCTTGCTGATTTGTATTTTTAATCTTCTACAATAAACATATATGACATGTTTAACAAAAAATTAAATAGAAGATAATCTAGTGTTGCAAATAGGAAGCATTTATTAAGCCCTTATTGTTTTTCAGGTGCATGGCTGAGTTTGAAGGATACTAAAATAAGTAAGATAATGTTGCTCCCTCTTTATAAATAATTTTGTTTTTGCAAAACAATCTCTTGATTACTTGTACAATCACATGTGGAGTCCCTGCGTTTGATTATGTCCTTAAAAAATAGCTTTTATTTTTCAAGTACCATATTTTTAAAACAGTTGGGAATGAGTAAACTTTTATTTCATAGGAAGAAATCAATACGTTTTTTTGTAGATGCATAAACAAAACAGACAAAACACATATAATACTTTGGACTGTTGACTGTAAAGCCTTTGGAGTTTTTAGGCTGATAATGTTTGCTCTCTTAAATATTTTAGTTATCTTACATGATTGTCTCATTAATTCAACATGTGTTATTTCAGCACTTATGATGGGCTAATAGTTTTTAGTGATTGGGGACACAGCAGTGAACAAAAATGATAAAGTTTCTGTTTCAGTAAAATTTATATTCTGATGGGAGAGACAGAGAGACAAATAGACACACACACATAAGCAAAGTAATTTAATTTATTTCCATTGGCCTTACTCATTATTGTCTTAGACATAAATATCTTGCCTAATCTATGTTTTCTCTTGCAGCTCATGATTTCCCTAATCACAGTAAAGCTTGCCACAGTCCAATTCATGACTTTATTTCACAACTAATCCTCCCACTTTTAGCCTTTTTTAAAGTTAATCTTCCCTGTGTACCACTGAGAGCTGATATTGCTATGGAATATTTTTCGGACCCCAGAAACACATTATGAAAAAGATGCAATTGGGGCAGACCAGCATTTTTGTAATGAAACAGAACAGAAACCTAAGAGAACAGGATGGGAAATATTGGAATGCTTTGGAGGCAGTAAAACATTTCATGAAATCTTTTCACAGGGAAGGGAGGGGATTAGGTTTAATGAAAAACATATTTCTTACTGAAGATCATGATAAAAAATTTTGAAAGTCACTGCAGTACTAAATTGTAGTGCCCCTATATATTATCAATGTGCTCAAAAACATACTGTAACAACTTATTTTCTACCTAAATATATATTACATTATCAGCTCTTGTCACTGGCATGGAATATCCTCCATAGCTCCCTCTTAATTCAGATTTTTTTTTCTCTCAACTCTAAAAAGATTAGATAGATAGATATAGATAGGTAGTTGATAGATAAATACATAGGTAGATAGATATATAGATATGTCTATATGCAGAATATTCTTATACTGTCTTCCACTTCCCTCTGCTAAATGTTCTCCATTTTATATGACATCAGTCTTTTCAAGCCATTTCTTTATGAAACACTGTTTTGCTCAAATTAAGAGCTTGCATTTATCTTAACTATATAACTGCTCTGTTAACATTCTTCAAAATTTATAGGGAAGAGGTAATTTTTCATCATATTCCTTTCAGAAGAGCAAGTCATTTCCTTATATAGTTCTTGCTAAATAAATTATGTTCATGAAGCTGAATTGAATACAGATATTAGATTTGAATCCAGGAAATAATCGTAGAAATACCCAAGAGTTTTCCAAGTACAAGAATGCAAATATGTAAATATTTAAATTTTATAGAACAACAGAGCATGAGTTTCATGTTATTTTTTATTGGTCTGCACCTGGCATATAACAGATATTCAATAAGGGACATTTCTCAAGAGAATTTGTAGTGTTCTCAAAGTCTAAAACCCTGATCTACTTAAAAATTTCTAACTTTCTGAACGGAAAATATTGGTGGAAAGAAGAAACATGGCAGAGGGCCTTTGAATTTTAGGCTGTTCTGGTTCATTATGCATTTTCTCTGCTTCTGCTGCTCCAGCTAGAAAGCTACCTGAAGAACTTGGCTTTCCTGTAACAATCTATAACAAATGATTTTAAATAATTTTTTATGCTTAGTGAATGCAATAGAAATTTTAATAAACACACACACACACACACACACAAGTAAACTTGAACAGAAAGAATCAAAACAGTATTTGTAACAGTAGCATTTCATTTGTCTGAACATTTCATTTCTCTTTCCCTCTGCTCTCTACTTGCCAAAAATACTCTTTATTCATTTTAGAATTAATCATCACTAGAGGTAATAGAAAACATAAGTAAATTTTACTGAAATGTTTAATGTTGATTTTCAGTACAATATTACCTTTGTGCACTTCCTATACCAAGTGAGATTTGTAAATGGGCGGTGCCAGAAACCCAAACCCACTGAATGGTGCTGCGCTGTAACGATAACTCCATGAGGAAGCGTGCATGGAAGACAGGCTTTAGCACAGGAAGAGGAAATAATAATTTGGTACATATGCCCATACCACACCAGGTATGTAACATAAAATACACAATTCATCTTAATAGTAAGAGATTAGCTGCTTGTTTTATCACACAATTCTTACAAAGAGCTAATTAAGCACGCCAAAACAGAGGAACCATATTTTAGTATCCTCGGCTAGAAATAATGAGAAATTAGAAATCTCCTCTCCCCTTCTAATGCCCTCATTTAGCTACATTACTAGCCATCATGTGAGAACTACAGGAATATTTTCAATAAAACAGTGGAGAACTTTGATATTCTAAGTGCTTAAGTTAATTAAAACTGAAAAGCAATGCTCTGTGAGTCGCACTATGATTGCAACAGTGAAATACGGCTAAGTGTAAGAGGACACATGTTGTTAACTGATGCCAAGGTAGAGCATGCAAAGCCACATACTGAACCCAGATGTTCCCCCCGACTGCTCTCCATGCTAAAGGAGCATCCATTCAAGGGACTCCACAGATCCTCCTAAACTGCAGGCATCTGAGGAGTCAAGATGTCTGTGTCAGCAGGAGGAACAGGAGATGGAGAATATTTTAGTGCAATGTTGGGAAAAACACATTTGGAATAAGTGTGACAGCACAGAGAGATATGCTCACTGACACTTGGATTTAAAAATAAGTTGTCAGGTTTTGAGTTGAATCGGAAGCAGGAAACGGTTTGTAGGAGGACAGGTGGTAAGCAAGATGAAGGGAATATAAATTTAAAATGTTGAACTACACAGAATTCCAACTACCTAAAATTCTGTATTTTAATACTTTCGCGATTTTCCTGTCCAGGGACATATGGAAGAAAATAAATCTATGGAAATAAGGATACTTACTTTACCAGAGAGATAATGCCTTCACTGTGATGACTATAGCAGCCATAGAGAGGAGTATTGGGCTCAAATTATGAAACAAGGTAAATAAATCCTGCTACGCACAGAAAATAGGATGTTATGCATTTAAAACATATTACTGAATAATTTTTTTATTAAGGTAATATTAATATACTCTGTTATGAAGGTTTCACATGAAAAAACAATGTGGTTACTACATTTACCCATATTATCAAGTCCCCACCCATACCCCAATGCAGTCACTGTCCATCAGTGTAGTAAGATGCCACAAATTCACTGTTTGCCTTCTCTGTGCTACACTGTTTCCCCGTGAACCCCCACACCATGTGTACTAAACATAATACCCCTCAATCCCCTTCTCCCACCATCCCACTCACCCTCCCACACCCCTCCCCTTTAGTAACCACTAGTTCCTTCTTGGAGTCTCTGAGTCTGCTGCTATTGTGGTCTGAGAAATGGGTTAGTACAATTTCAATCTTTTTGAGTTTACTGAGACTCTTTTTGTGGCCCAGCATATGATCTATTCTTGAAAATGTTCCATGTGCACTTGAGAAGAATGTGTATTCTGTTGCTTTTGGGTGGAGAGGTCTGTAGATGTCTGTTAGGTCCATCTGTTCTATTGTGTTGTTCAGTGCCTCTGTCTCCTTATTTATTTTCTGTCTGTTTGATCTGTCCTTCAGAGTGAGTGTAGTGTTGAAGCCTCCTAGAATGAATATATTGCATGCAATTTCTCCTTTTAATTATGTTAGTATTTGTTTCACATATGTAGGTGCTCCTGTGTTGGGCGCATAGATATTTATAATGGTTATATCTTGTTGGATTGACCCTTTTATCATTATGCAATGTCCTTCTTTGCCTCTTGTGACTTTCTTTGTTTTGAAGTCTATTTTGTCTGATACAAGTACTGCAACTCCTGCTTTTTTCTCCCCATTAGTTGCATGGTCTTTTTCCATCCCTTCACTTTTAGTCTGTGTATGTCTTTGGGTTTAAAGTGAGTCTCTTGTAGGCAGCATATAGATGGGTCTTGTTTTTTTATCCATTCAGTAACTCTATGTCTTTTGATTGGTACATTCAGACCATTTACACTTAGGGAGATTATGGATAGGTATGTACTTATTGCCATTGCAGGCTTTAGATTCGTGGTTACCAGAAGTTCAAGGTTAACTTCCTTACTATCTAAGAGGCTAACTTAACTCACTTAATATGCTATTACAAACAAAATCTAAAGGTCCTTTTTTTTTTTCTCCTCCTTTTTATTCCTCTTCCATTATTTATATATTAGGTATCATATTCTGTACTCTGTCTATCCCTTGATTGACTTTGGGAATAGTAAATTTAATTTTGCATTTTCTTCATAATTAGCTGTTCTACTTTCTTTACTGTGGTTTTATTATCTCTGGTGACAGCTATTAAACCATAGGAACACTTCTATGTATAGCAGTCCCTCCAAAATACACTGTAGAGATGGTTTCTGGGAGTAAATTCTCTCAGCTTTTGCTTATCTTGGAATTGTTTAATCCCTACTTTAAAGTCAAATGATAATCTTGCCACATAAAGTAATCTTGGTTCAAGGCCCTTCTGCTTCTTTGCATTAAATACATCATGCCACTCCCTTCTGGCCTGTAAGGTTTCTGTTGAGAAATCTGAACATAGCCTGATGGGCTTTCCTTTGTATGTGATCATATTTCTCTCTCTGGCTGCTTTTAATAGTCTGTCCTTATCCTTGATCTTTGCCATTTTAATTACTATATGTCTTGGTGTTGTCTTCCTTGGGTCCCTTGTGTTGGGAGGTCTGTGTACCTCCATGGCTTGAGAGACTATCTCCGTCCCCAGATTGGAAAAGTTTTCAGCAATCACCTCCTCAAAGACACTTTCTGTCCCCTTTTTCTCTCTCTTCTTCTTCTTGTACCCCTATAATGTGAATATTGTTCCATTTGGATTGGTCATACAGTTCTCTCAATATTCTTTCATTCCTAGAGATCTTTTTTTCTCTCTGTGCCTCAGCTTCTTTGTATTCCTTTTCTCTAGTTACTATTTCATTTATCGTCACCTCCACTGTATCCAATCAGCTTTTAATACCCTCCATTGTGCCCTTCAGTGATTGGATCTCCAACCGGAGTTCATTGCTGAGTTCTTGAATGTCTTTCCATACTTCCATGAGCATGTTAATGATTTTTATTTTGAACTCCCTTTCAGGAAGAGTAATGAGGTTGATATCATTTAAATCTTTCTCAGGAGTTGTGTTAATAATTTTACTCTGAACCAGGTTCCTTTGGTGTTTCGTATTTGCGTATGGCGCCCTCTAGTGCCCAGAAGCTCTACTCTCTGGGGCTTCTCTGCCCCTGAAGCAATGTTGGGGGTTGCAGGAGAGTGGTATTGATGCCTGGGGGGAGGAAAGAGCTGTTTCCTGGTTCCCGGCTGCTATGCCTGTCTCCACTGCCTGAACCAGTGGTATAAGCCTCTATTCTTTGCATTTGTAGTTGCTGTAGACAGATTTTCCCTCTGGCTGGGATAACTACAGGGTAGGGTTTGCCAGTTTGCGAGCCAGGTTGGGCTGGCCAGGAGAAAGGCAGTAGGCTGCCTATCACAGAGGGTGTTTTTGGAGCTATGTAGGCAGCCAGGTAGCTAGAGCACCTGGAGATTGTGAAAGCTTCAACCTGCTGGGCAGAGTGCACCCAGACAATTTTGTCTACCTGTCCTTTCTCTAGAGCAGTAAGCTCTGTGCAATCCTTGCCCTTTTAGCAGCCCTCTTGCTAAGGGCTTCCTTGTGAGGAAGTCAGTCAAACTGCCCGCCTTTCCACATGGAGATTTAATACCATGTTCCTAAATAATCAATGGATCAATGACCAAATAAAAACAGAGATTAAGCAATATATGGAGACAAATGACAGCAATAATTCAACACTGCAAAATCTGTAGGATGCAGCGAAGGCCATGCTAAGAGGAAAGTATATTGCAATACAGGCCAACCTCAGTAAAGAAGAACATAGGAGCAGTCTAGACCCACAATTAACGAAACTAGAAAAAGAGGAACAAATGACACCCAAAGTCAGTAGAAGCAGGGACATAATAAAGATTAGAGCAGAAATAAATAAAATCGAAAAGAATAAAACAATAGAAAGGATCAATGAAAGCAAGTGCTGGTTCTTCGAGAAAATATACAAAATAGACAAACCTCTAGCCAGACTGATCAAGAAAAAAAGAGTCTACTCACATAAACAGAATCAGAAATGAGAAAGGCAAAATCACTACAGACACCACAGAAATACAAAGAATTATTAGAGAATACTATGAAAAATTATATGGTAACAAACTGGATAACCTAGAAGAAATGGACAACTTTCTACAAAAATACAACCTTCCAAGGCTGACCCAGAAAGAAACAGAAAATCTCAACAGACCAATTACCAGCAATGAAATTGAACTGGTAATCAAAAACCTACCTAAGAACAAAATCCTGGACCAGATGGCTTTACCACTGAATTTTATCAAACATTTAGTGAGGACCTAATACCCATCCTCCTTAAAGTTTTCCAAGGAGTAGAAGAGGGAATACTTCCAAACTCATTCTATGAGGCCAGCATCACTCTAATACCAAAACCGGGCAAAGACCTCACCAAAAAAGAAAACTACAGATCAATATCTCTGATGAACATAGACGCAAAAATACTCAACAAAATATTAGCAAACCAAATTCAAAAGTACATCAAATGGATCATCCATCATGATCAAGTAGGATTTATTCCAGGGATGCAAGGATGGTACAACATTCAAAAATCCATCAACATCATCCACCACATCAACAAATAGAAGGACAAAAACCACATGATCATCTCCATAGATGCTGAAAAAGCATTCAACAAAATTCAACATCCATTCATGATAAAAACTCTCAACAAAATGGGTATAGATGGCAAGTACCTCAACATCATAAAGGCTATATATGACAAACCCACAGCTAACATCATACTTAACGGCGAGACGCTGAAAGCTTTTCCTTTAAGATCGGGAACAAGACAAGGATGCCCACTCGCCCCACTTCTATTCAACATAGTACTGGAGATCCTAGCCACCTCAATAAGACAACACAAAGAAATAAAAGGCATCCAGATTGGCAGGGAAGAAGTTAAACTGTCCCTATTTGCAGATGACATGATATTGTACGTAAAAAACCCTGAAGAATCTACTCCAAAACTACTAGATCTAATATCTGAATTCAGTAAAGTTGCGGGATACAAAATTAATGCGCAGAAATCTATGGCATTCCTATACACTAACAATGACCTAGCAGAGAGAAAAATCAGGAAGACAATTAATTCCATTCAAGGTTACATCAAAAAGAATAAAATACCTAGGAGTAAACCTAAAAAAGGAAGTGAAAGATCTATACTCTGAAAACTACAAGACACTCATGAGAGAAATTAAAGAAGATACCAATAAATGAAAACACATCCCGTGCTCATGGATAGGAAGAATTAATATTGTCAAAATGGTCATCCTGTCTAAAGCAATCTACAGATTCAATGCAATTCCTATCAACATACGAATAGCATTTTTCAACGAACTACAAAAAATCATTCTAAAATTCATATGGAACAAAAAAAGACCCTGAATAGCCAAAGCAATTCTGAGAAGCAAGAATAAATATGGGAAGATTATGCTCCCCAATTTCAAGCTTTACTACACAGCAGTACTACACAGTACTCAAGACAATTTGGTACTGCCATAAGAACAGTCCCATAGACCAATGGAACAGACTAGAGAGCGCTAATATAAACCTAATGATATATGGCCAATTAATATATGATAAAAGAGCCATGGACATACAATGGGAAAATGACAGCCTCTTCAACAGCTGGTGTTGGCAAAACTGGACAGCTAGATGCAAGAGAATGAAACTGGATTATTGTTTAACCCCATACATAAAAGTAAACTCGAAATGGATCAAGGAGCTGAATGCAAGTCATGAAACCATAAAACTCTTAGAAGACAACATAGGTAAAAATCTCCTAAATATAAACATGAGCGACTTCTTCCTGAACACATCTCCTCTACCAAGGGAAACAAAAGCAAAAATGAACTCATAGGACTACATCAAACTAAAAAGTTTCTGTGCAGCAAAGGACACCATCAACAGAACAAAAAGGCATACAACAGTATGGGAGAATATATTTGTAAATGACATATCTGACAAGGGGTTAATATCCAAAATATATAAAGAACTTACATGCCTCTACACCCTAAAAGCAAACAACCCGATTAAAAAATGGGCAGAGGATATGAAGAGACAGTTCTCCAAAGAAGAAATTCAGATGGCCAACAGACACATGAAAAGATGCTTCACATCACTTATCATCAGGAAAATGCAAATTAAAACCACGATGAGATATCACTTCACACCAGTAAGGATGGCCAGTAACCAAAAGATTAAGAACAACAAATGCTTGGGAGGATGCAGAGAAAGGGGAACCCTTCTACATTGCTGGTGTGCATGTAAGCTAGTTCAACCATTGTGGAAAGCAATATGGAGGTTCCTCAAAAAACTAAAAATACAAATACCATTTGACCTTGGAATCTCACTCCTTGGAATTTACCGAAAGAATACAACTTCTCAGATTCAAAAAGACACATGCACCCCTATGTTTATTGCAGCACTCTTTACAATAGCCAAGATATGGAAGCAACCTAAGTGTCCATCAGTAGATGAATGTATAAAGAAGAGGTGGTACATGTACACAATGGAATACTATTCAGCCATAAGAAGGAAACAAATCCTGCCATTTGCAACAACATGGATGGAGCTGGAGGATATTATTCTCAGTGAAATAAGCCAGGTGGAGAAAGACAAGTGTCAAATGATTTCCTTCATTTGTGGAGTATAACAAAGAAGCAAAACTGAAGGAACAAAATAGTAGCAGACTCAGAGACTCCAAGAAGGAACTAGTGGTTACCAAAGGGGAGGGGTGGGGGAGCGTGGGTGGGGAGGGTGGGAGAAGGGGATTGTGGGGTATTATGTTTAGTACACATGGTGTAGGGAATCACTGGGACTGAATTGGGGTAAGAGTGGGAACTTGATAATATGGGTAAATGTAGCAACCACATTGTTTTTTCATGTGAAACCTTCATAAGAGTGTATATCAATAATACCTTAATAAATAAAAAAAGAATTAAAAAGAAAAAAAAAGTGCCCACCTTTCTTTTGTCCCAGAGAAGCCTGATATGGATCCCTGCTTTCGACAAGTGGCTGGAATCTCAGTCTCTCCAGGAATTCTGCCTGTCTTAGCTTTTCAACCCCCTAATTATGATAGTATCATGTAAGCACCATGAAATGTAGGTTTGTGCTCCCAGGGCAGATATTCAGCAGTCGCAGGTCTCCACTCCCTCCCTGCTCCATTTTTCTTCCTCCCACCAGTGAGCTGCGTCCTTCTGGGCCACAGCTTTAGTACGTTACCCTGTTCTGTGACGTCTGCTCTTGTCTCCAGGTGTATGTAGTCTGGCGCAGTCCTCATTCCTGCTGCTCTTTCAGGAGTAGTCTTACTAATTATATTTTGATATTATATGCAGTTTTAGGAGGAAGCCTCTGTCTCACGTCTCATGCCGCCAAATTTATTCCCAGAAATCTGAATAATTTTAATAATAGTTAAATTATTTTAGATAATAAAACTAATACAGTACTGTGTATTCAATTTGATCCTAGATATTTCTTGAAAGCTATTATAAAGTAATGCCCAAATATGTTTATGATGGTTACATCTGTGTTGCTACTATGGGTACTTTTAATTTTATTTTTACTACTTTGTCCATTTTACAATTTTTAAACAATAATTATATACACGTTTTAGAATATGAAAAAGAAGAAACAATATAAAAGAAGAATGTGAAAAAATTATTCAATAATCACTGCCATTTTGTTTACTCATTTTTTTTATATCAGTGTTGTGGGAAATATTCCGGTTTTGTTTATTCTGTATTTTTTTTTCTTTTTCTGGAATCTTAACACTTTATAAAATATTTTTGGAATCTTTGTTATTTCTTCATTTTCCAGCTTACTTGGAAACATATCATTTTACAAAAGAATGATGGTGTGTATCAGTGAATTTCAAGTTTAAGAGAAGAGGACAGGAATACAGATTTTAACTAGTATTCATCTGCAGACAGGACTATAGTAGCTTTGCTATAAAAAATTCTGGTCTTTCTCATTAGCTCCTCTCTGTCTCATAGTGCAAATAAATAATTATTTTTGATTACTTCAACATACTTCAATCACAGATGTTCTCTTCAGGGTGTTCAGTTTTGCCAGATGAACCCACAGGTGAACCCTGTGCCACCACCTGCTTGCACGTGCACTCCCCGTACATCACCGAGCTACGCTGGGAAGGACACACGAACATCTTCTGGCCTCCTCTACTCTTTTCAGCCATGTTTCTCTCCTCTGCACATTGTTTACCTTCCTGGCATTTAAGGCTAAATTTACCTGATGATAGGACTTAATCTGGTTTTAGCTTCCTTGGGAGACATCCCTGGCTGGCTAATGGGGGAATCTTAAACTGAGGGCTTCCTTTTTCCCCACAATACAACTCCACCAGGTCTGATTGACAGGAATGCTTGCCTGAGTTCCAGGCCGATGGAAGCAGTGACTCAGACTTGGATCTCCCTGCAGCGTCCTCTGCCCTGACTGCTAAGCGGGCATGGATATGTTTGAAGATCGCCCTAATGAACACGCCTTGAGAAAGGCACTAATGTTTTCAAACCATTGGCATTTCACATGTAGTGATGGCACTACTGTTAAGCATAAATATACCATGAAATGCCAACGAGATTAAAATGATAATACCATGGAAAGATGGGGTCTGAAAGATGCAGACATGGCTAGTACACTGCTTGGTATGGAAGGAAAATAGATCTGGCTTCCACTTTTACTTGGCTATATAAATACTTCCTATATCACCCTCCCCACAAGAAGTATTGCAATTTAACATTCTGAAACATGTTATTTAAACATGTGAATACAAAGGTGCAGATAGCAAAGTTTTTTGAAGGT
The DNA here is from genome assembly GCA_032199065.1 of Smutsia gigantea. Classification (NCBI taxonomy): domain Eukaryota; kingdom Metazoa; phylum Chordata; class Mammalia; order Pholidota; family Manidae; genus Smutsia; species Smutsia gigantea. Next base: position 38,910 of record JAVSCE010007761.1, read on the forward strand.
AGAATTTCAAAGGTACCTAATCATAATTCATTTCTTCAAACTGTAATTGATGACTTTTTTTGAAATTTGTGATAACAGATCCTGAGTTTTCTACTTTACATTTCGAATTTCACACTTAACATCAGACCAAATCCGTCTGTTACTGTCCACAGAGCCACCTGGCAACATTTACCAGGTACATGAATGTTCGTCTCATGGCTACGCTGTTGGCCAGTCTCTGGATCCACATCACAGCACGGGCTGCCGCGGCCCTATGGATGCGCCTCACCCTCGCCCTCCATGGCCCGTTGTCGAGCCTCGCCGCCGCAGTAAGAGCTGCTGGGCATTCACTCAGGGCAAACTCGTGTCCTCTCCGGAGGAAGGCAGAGGGTTACAAGGGGACTGGAACACTCGCTCCCTGCTCTCAATGACAGTACGATCTAATGGACTTTAGAAATCTCTGCTTAGTGTTTAGCCTGGTGCCAAACTGCTCTCTATTTTAGAATTAAACTCACCAGAAACTAACTATGGCTCCCTTTACAGCACAGAATTTGGCTCTGAAGAAGATTCATGATCTTATTCTTGTCTGATGATAATTTTAAGACTTTCAAGTTTTAGATTTTCATGGCTATTGAGGATGATGTTATATGCCACTTCAGAATGAATAAGTTTATTTATTTGAGTAGGCTTTTATATGTAAACTGTTAAATAGATATATAGATATATATTACATATACTATATCAAATATGTTTATTATATAAATATTTTTTATATTTATTTTTATTTTTATGTAAGTATATATAAACTTAATTCAAACAGAAAGAATAGATGATGTTATGATAGTTTTAAAGTTGAGGAGATCTAAGCTTATAGTAGGTTCTATGTTACTAGGTCATGGAAGTCATTTTAGATATACAGTTAGAATTTAGACCTAGTCCCTTTTATTTTCCTTGTTTTCTTAAAAAAAAAACTTCCTTAATTAATGATTCTCTCATCTAATTGAGAGGGTTGAAATAAAAAGCTAAAGGATTGGAGGCCTATTAAATAGGGATGTGTGTCACTTATTTGGGAGGATATCATAACTGCTGTATTTCTAGATATCATAAGTTGTACCAGAGTTAGGGTTAGTTCAAAAATATGAATTGAGTGTCTACTATGTACTATGCACTGTTCTTAGCACTGAGATATCAGACATGGAGATTTTCTAATTGGGTGGGAAAGGAAGACAAGCAGATAACCAAACACATATGTGTAAAGTCCCTGGCATGCTAACAGCCACAAAGGACACCTGCCTGGTACTGTGGGAGTGCAGAGGAAAGAGGTTCAGATAGCTCAGAGGTCAGGGAAGGCTGCCCACTGCAGGGTCCTGGTCTAAGCACTGAGTAGGAGTTAACAGGGCAAAGGAGGAGCAAGAACACACCAGGCAGAAGTGATGGCATGGACACGGCTCTGATGGGGGTGGAAAATGCTGTAAAATGGATCAGTTGGCCTGGTGTCCAGAGCGCAAGGGGCACGGTGGCGAGTGCTGAGACGGGAAGGCCTGGAGGAGCCAGCTTGTGTGGCTTGTAGGAGGAGCTGGGCTAATATCCTCAAGTCCTTTATCCTATAAGGTCTTGAAGACAGAAACCTTTACCTTGGAGATACTTAAGGATCTTCAGATTAAATGTGTCATTTGGGATATTAGAGCTAATAACAAATAGGAAGGATTAACTAATATATGACTTGATGTAACAATTTTTAGGCAGCATTAGAGATTAACACTTGGTGCAGTTAATTTCACCTGGAATTTATGGAAAAGGTTTCATGCACCAGGTGGGATTTGAGGTGGACCACACCTGTAAGCCCCCGTTGACTCCCTCAGAGAAAGCGCCTCACACTCCCAGGACAGGCAGTTACCATGCCTTTGCTAGGTGATATTAACATAGACTAGTGGAAACAAAACACAACAAAAACTTGAATCGAGGTAGAAGAACAGCAACTGAGCCTCATCAGTATGGGGAGTTTAGTGTAAGTCTGACCGGTAACGGGTCATCAGGGAAATACTTTACAAAGTCGGCCTATGAAAATTTTCTTAATGAAACGAAGTGGAAAATGAATTAGAGGTGGAAGACTTGAAAGCATATTAAAAACATGCGCATGAAGTAACATAGATTTGCACTGTTGACAGCTAAGGGAAGTGAGGGGGAATTCCAAAAAGACTGCAAAATAGGACTACGTAGTATTTCATGGATCTGCCCACATTATTAACCTTTACCAACTGCTTCTTCAATGATCTGTTCACTCCAGGAATGTCTAAAAAGTCACAAGGCCTAAGTCACTATGTGTGAAATCAACCCACAAATAAAATTCTTTTATATTATGATTACTGTGATGAGTTTCATTAGTATGAAAATAAGTGAAATGTAACAACCTGACCAAGAATTCTTAAATATCTAAGTAATAAAATGTTACAATGTGAATTTTTAAAATATAGTTATATGGCATAACTCTAGCTCAAATGTATTATAAAAATGTGAAAATATCAATAAATAAACTTGAGACTGAAATAAATCCCTTTTTATTAGGTAATAGAGTTTCAGGCATCTTACTATGGCGTTTGGTATATATGACATGCTCAGTTCATTCTGAGAATATAATAATAACACATTACATGGACTCTAAGATGCCAAAGATTTTTTAAGCTATCTTAAGGTGACCTATTATCTAACCATTCTGATTTTTCTGTGACTGTATAGATTTGTGATGAATAGAAATGTGCACTTTTATTCATATTCAAACCTGGAATATAGTCATTTTTTCAACAAGGGAATATGTTTGTACTGAAGAGAATAAGAGGCATATTTGAACTTCTTTATTATTTTGCATTTTAGATATGGGACACACTTTAGAAATAACTTGATCCTGTATCCTTTATTCCTGATGAGAAAAGTGAGGCAGAAAAGACTAATGGGGTTCTTTTTCAAGAGCACATAGTGGGTAGAGTATGACGAGAAGTTTCAAGAATGAGTCTCTGCTTTAGAATGCATTTTAAGGTAGGCAAACTGATAAACATGTGCAAGAACATAGCTGGTTAAAAGGTCGACTGAATATTGCCTAGACTTGCTGTCCTTGTTGATTAAAACCCTGACAATGTATTGTTTCCATTTTGAGCTCTATTCTCATGTGACAAAGCTCCTGTTCCTTTGAGGGAGGGTGGGTGTAAACTGAAATCCTAACTCTAACCAACTGTACTGCGCATGTAGGAGGCTATTTAGAAAACTACCTTTCAATAATCCAGAGCAATGGTTCCTAGTTAAAATGTAACATCACAAAGACCATATTGATGAGTAAATATTAAATCCTTCAACAGAGAACAAAATTTATTCTATTAAAATTAATTTCTTATATATGGGTTTATCCAGCATTTTGGCGCATGAAGTGAACATGGCCTTGCAGAATAAATGGGAAATATATTTTATGCTGTGGAAAACAAAGAGAAATGGTTAAATCTAACTTTCTGAACCCTTTAGTGTATCAGGCACTATTTATATATATATTTCTAATTGGGAACATTTCACTTATGGGATGTTATCTTGTCTCTTATTTTTCAAAAATTAAATAACTGGCATGCAATATATTATTTCTGTTAGTTACACAAAAATAATTTTTAAAATTTAACAAATTATGTATGACATATATTTAAAATAATATTTATAATTCTCTTTTATGTAGAAAACAAACCGTACTGTCTTTTTGAAACCTACAGTTTTTATTTAATATGGAACTATGGACCATACTCATTTGATAAAAATTTGATTGTACCTAATTTATAACATAGCTTGTACAGCTGTATATAGGCATGGATTATATGTTAAACTTTGAAAGATGTACACTAGCTTAACAATATGCTGAAAAGATTCTCCAGTTATTTAATGTCTCATCTTTACACTCTACACTTATTATTGCTCCGACAGCCTCAGTTCTCGCTGACTAGCATTCAATCTTGAAAAGATAAAGGGTATCCAGGCTGAGTTATTCCTTGGTTTAACAACTTTTGAAGCATTTTAGAATGCCCTCCGATCATTACAGTTCATACCTTTGCAGAGATCAAAATCTATCCAGAGCACACTGCTGCAGTTCTCATCTTCCTGTGGAGCAGTTTCAAACGGCACAGTTCTAGGCTGGGAAGTGTTGAATTTTTCCCTGACCTTAAGAAATAATTTTTTTTTTTAAGGCAAGAAAACTAAGTACACTTCCTAGTAACAATTTTTGACTCTCCCATAAGCTGACAGGTTATGACCAGTGTTATTTTTTCAGGAGTAGATACTCTTTAAGACTGTATTGGTTAAAACATTATTTATAATTTTTTTTCAAATCCTGGATTGACATTTTAATTTATTGATGCTAAAATTCTGGGTAACTTAAAGTCACAACTGTTACTTTTTTTCCAATGTTATCAGAAACTCAACCCTTCCTTTTTATTTTATAATTACTTTTCTGACATTTTCTGTCTTCTCAAAACCAAAAACATTGCCTTTTAAAAATAGAACATCTTACATTACTGTGTTATGAAAAATGCCAAGAAGATATAGATTGCTTAACAAAGGGCAAAAAAAGAGGCATGTTTATTAGATGAACCTTAGAGAAAACTGATTTTTTATTATTAAAGTGCAGTTGGGATATAACTACATATTAAAGTGTGGTTGGGATGTCATATAAACTAGCTATTTCATTATCCATGTGTTCTACTTATAAATAGAGTAAAATAGATTCATCTTATTACCTAGGATAAAATTATTTTAAATATTGCTTGATTATTAGATTAAATCCAAATCTGTCATATTTTAGGGAGTTATTAATACATTTATAATTGATTCATCAGTACATTTCAGCAAATTTGTATGCCTTCACTAAGTCTACATGACTTATTCCAAGGTTCATTGTCCTATCAAATATAAATACATTTTCTGTGTCAGTAAACATGAACCATGTCTACAGTTTATGTTAGATTTGATTAGAACATACATGTGTTGTCTGCAGCATTATGCCAGAAACAAATCATTGACCCGAACATCTTCCAAGAGTCCAGAATACACCAGTTTGGTTTCTGGTGGGAGATGGTGTGTCGTGCTCTCAATTTGAATAAAAATATCCCAGTGAAGAGTACCTTATACTTGCTTGAAATAAAAAGGAAGATAAGTGGATTTCTAGGTTGATTAAAGGAAAGTCTTTACATAAAATCTGGAAATAATAGCATGTTGCAACATCGTGAGTCTAGCCAGATACCACTGGGATGACGATCACATCAGTGTGTACGCCTGAATTAGCAGTGGGGGACCCACCTGCCATCCTTGGATTGGTGCTTTTCACAGAACAACCACACAGATCAATACAATGCAAAGATGAGTCGTGGAAAGATGGCCAGTATTACATATTCCCATTATCATGTTTTTGTATAGTGTGCAGAAAGTGTAGCTGGGAACCAGGGGGGAATAGAAGAGGTATCCCAGGGCCAGTGATCGTCCAATTCATAAATGAGATTTTCAGTGACACCTCCTAGTACCTAATACCAGCGAGACCCAAGTGGCACACTGGTAGAAAATGGAATTTTTCATCCATTTAAAAGGTATTTAAATATTATATTCTGCTTAAAAAAGATATTAATCGTAGTTCCCCAAAAGACAGGTTTAGTGTCAGTGAGACCCTCTGACTGACCTCCATTCAAGAAGAGAGGAACCCTGTTCAAATGTCAGCTTTCCTTCCACAGAAGTTGGGAAGAGTTTTAAGCAAGAGAGGAATAAAGAGTGAAGCATTCAGAGGACATGAACTCTGAAAGACATTAATTATTCAGAAGAAGGAACTGACATTGAATAGAAAATGGTTTAAGCCTCTCTGTGTATTCTATCCTTGAAAGGGCAAATGAATTGTAAGAATCGTATTGAAACATTAATGAAGGGGGGTGGTGCACAGTACTTTTATACAAGTTTTGTTTATTTAGAAAACATATTCAAAACCTTCCAACAATCCCCATTTTACTCAGAGCAAAAGCCAAAGTACATACAAAGGCTTACTGGGGCCCAATATCATTTGGTCCTTGTTGCCTGTCAGACACCATCTCCTAGTACTTACCCCTCCAATTCACTTGACTTCCAAGCACACATGGCCTTCTTTTTCTCGAATACACTCAACAGTGACTGTCCAGGCCCTTCTCCTCATCCCCTCTCCATGGAATGCTCTTCATTGAGCTGTTTCCTCAGCTCAGTCTGTGTCCTTGAAGTCTGCTCAGATCACTGACGCTTGCTTTGACCTACCTTGACATGGCAGCATGTCCCCTCTCCTCGACCACAGTCTGTATTTCTCCACATGCACCATCTCACAGCATCCAGTGTGCTTTTCTCATTCATTATGTTTTTCTTTTATAATTCCCTTGTTATATATCTAGTGTTTCTTGTCTGACTTCTTTGACAAGAGTGTCAGTACTATGAAGGTAGGGCTTTTTGCCTTTTTAATGTTTTTACTGGTGCATCCAAATGTTCACAACACTGCCCAGCAATAAGTATTCCCTGCGTGATGCACTCTAATAGAGATTGTATTTTAAAGGAAAGTCCTGCACAGATTTCAAATGAAGGTTTGACAATTGCATGGTTCAAGTGGCCCCGTTTTGCCCTCGTATAGGGGCCCGAGTGCCACCCTCCCCATGCTTGGCACACGGTTCAGGAGGCAGTGAGCGCCCATCCTCCCTGCAGACTCCTGCAGTGGTCTGTGCTTCTGGCTGTCCTCGCCACTCGTCTCCCCAGGAACACTAACTGAAAGGCTAGTCTTACTTCTCCCAGTTGAGATCCCCTCGGTCTTGGTCTTTTTTCCCATCCCCATTCACATCTGGGCTCCTCGTGTCAACACTTCCGACAAAGTTGGACTTTTTCAGTGGTTTCCCCCAGAATTATGGACTCTTTCTCCTGGATAAAAGAACCCCTGTTGCCTTCTCTGCATTTGATAAAATGCCCCACAAGCAGATAAACAAATGCACACAAAGGACATCTGATCTGAGTGCATTTTTGTGTCCTCCCAGTTCTCACCTTCGAAACTTTTCTCTTTTAAAAGGCATGAAACCACTTATTTCTGAGGCACAGTTTTTCCATCGAGCAGGGGCTTAGATGGAAAGTCCAACCTTCCTCCTAGAAGCTGTAACTGAGGCCAAGCAGAGGTAAGATGCTTATCACACAGGCTACATGTGTGGCTTTCCTTCCACATACAAGCACTCGGCTGCAGAAGAGGGTCCAGGAGCTGGTTAGGGGCCTGCAAAGCTGCTTCTGCTGCAGAGTCCCCGGGGCCCCACCTTGGTGTCTCTCAGTCAGCATTCACACAGGAGGTTGTGATTCACACAGGAGGGGCCAAGCAGGTGGGAACTTACCTTTCTTCAGAGGTGAAGAGATAGAGGGAAGGATGCTCCTCATCGTAAGGTGATTTCTTTGGGATATTTTCCCTCCACCATGTTGTTCACACATGGGCTCACTGAACTTCTTCTATGGATCCATTTCTGTTTATCTTAGAAGGAAGCATGAAAGAAAATGAGTTTTTCTTCTCTCTGTGGCACCTCAGAGGGTAGTTACTAACTAGAATGATAATCTGAGTTTATATGGAAGAGTTTTCCTATGTGTCCACTATTTTGGGAATGAACAATCTTTTAGAAACTCAATCACATTTAAAATATTTCCTTTGATATCGTAACTCCATATGTGTGATTCTACCTTAAATTCACACACACACATATGCACACATGTGAATTTGCAAGAATTTTTCTTCTAGTTTTCCTATTTCAGTGCCTAGCAACTCAAATAAAAGTCAAATAAAGAAGAGAGATGACTTTCCTAAGCAGCCCCTTCCAAATACAAGCATGCTCCAGTGGGAAGGAATATTTAAAATGCCCCCGGCCTTATGAGATTAAGAAATCTTCTGAGGCGCATAGCATGGTTTATGTTCTGTAAGAGTGCTTGCTTCTCAGTGAGTGAGGAGGAAAGAGATATACACATTAAAGCAGGCATAGTTTATTAGAATGATAGAAATAGAAATAGGGTACTGGTAGAGAAAAGTACAGAAAGAGAAAATTATCAACCAAAAAGACATCAGGAAAAAAAAAAAAGTAAAATGAAGCAAATACAAATTCCAAAATAAATGGCAATAATAACCCCTAATATATCAGCAACTATAATTAATATTTTGGGGCTTAATTCTCCTCATAGAAGAAAAAGACTGGTTTTTTAAACATTCAGCTTTTCACTGATCACAGTGATATACTTAGTAAAATAACAGAAGGTAAAAAGATAAAGGAATTTAAAAAGATGTGTTTGTTAAATATAATTGGTAGTGATGAAATGCTCTAGCATTTAATTTAAACTATGTATATACATAGTATTAACTGAAATATAATGCAAAACAAATTTATTTTATTTATATATGTATTTTTGGTTCCTATATATAGTTTTTGTTTATATATGCATAAGCTTTGTGGGTGTGTAGTAACTATAAAACCATGAGTGGGAAAGATACAGAACAAATCCACGGTGACAGTGACGGTCTCTTAGGAGGGTAGGTTGAGTAATCAATAAAGATTATTTCAACCCTATCTGATACATTATGTTGACAAAATAGTAACATCTAGTAATTCTGACAGGTGGGTAAATGGATATATACATGATATTCTGAGTGAATTTCTCTTTTTTAAACTTATCTAAATAAAATAAGCTGATGAAACAAAAATTCTTGAACTCCATGGTAAGGTGGGCGCTGCTCTGTCCTCCACACCCAGAGATGCTGTAAACCCAACTCAGGAACCAGTGGAAGGCAGAGCGAACTAGTTATTCAAGAAACTCCCACATATCTTGAAAAACGCGTCTCTGAAATCACTTCTTAGAATTCTTTTCGTCTCTGTCTCAGTTTTCCTTATTCTGTGAAATGGCCAGCAGCCAGTACCGCTGGCTCGGGCAAAGCAAGCAGAAGGTGGGAGAAGAACCTGACTGTCCGCATAGCTGAGCAGCGGAGGCCCCGGCGGGGGATCTGGCTTCAGGTGAAGCGGCCTTCAGGGGTGAGAAAGGCCAAAGGACTGCTTCTTTCTTCCTCTTGGCTTTACCTTTTGCTCTGTTGACTTGGTTTGTAAATATGTCGGCTGCGGCCCAGGTGTCTGAGGTCAGATCACGTTCTCTGGGCTCCAAGTCATTCACCATGAGAAACGGGGAGTCTGTATCAGATGCCAGCCAAGTTCCCGGGGCAGCAAACTGGCCAGCGGGGAAGGGAACGTGAAGGCCCAGCTCCCTGGTCTCAGGGACAATCCTGTGGCCTGAGGGACAGGCTGAAGCTTCCACTCTCAGAGCCCTGCCCGAGCCCGTCTTGCTGTCCTGCTTTTCCCGCTCTATTATTGATCTCCCATGATAAGTCCCCCCAGTTAACTTCCACACAGGCCGCTCAGGGCGGCTCCCGGGGTACTGCACTCACTGGCGTGTGGATGTTTATGCAGTAATAAGGCCTCGTTGCTGGGGCAGGAGTGAGTGAGGTCAAGCTATCGGAACCACATGCACAGGGCATCCGTGGACTCGTCTCTCCTGCGGAGCATGGAGTCTGGTTTCAGCAGAATTACTGTAGCTTTTGAGCGAGCCTTGAACCTGGGCAGTGTGAATCTTTCATCATTGCTTGTATTTAGTATTGCTTTGGCTCTTTGGTGGCCTACCCTTTCCATAAAATTTGTATATAGGAAGACCACTCACTTTTGCACACTGACCTTGAATCTGGCATCCAGCCTAATTCATGTGTTCATTCTAGGGTGTTTTTTGGCACATTCTTTGTGATCATCTGTACAGGCACTCATCATCTGAGCATAAAAATGTTATGTTTCCTGCTCAAATCAATACGTTCACTTATTTTTCTGGCTTTATTGTGCTGACTGGGACTCCTGAACGTCAAGGTGAATCTCAGACCCTTGGCATCGTTTAAAAGGCCCAGCCTAGGTTTTTAATTTCACTCTGAGCTTCCACTCTCTCTTAATCCCAATGAATCTCTCAGTCCCTCAAAAGTTCCAGGTTTCTCTGTCCTTAAACTGTCTTTTCCATTCTTTGTTCTCCCTAAAACCCCTTTCATCCCCCTCACCTACACCTCAGCCTCAGGTCTTAGTTTTCTTGGGGAGTCATTCCCTGTGTTTCCCACTCCAGGACGGACGTCTCCTTATGGCCATGCAGTTACTATGTTCATAGCACTTCCTGGAATTGTAATCTATCCATTTACTCATTAGACTGTTTTCACTGGGGCAGAGATCACCACATCTGTTTGACCTACTCCTGCATTCCTCACACCTAACAGAGTGAGAAGCTACAAAATAAGTGCTCTTTAAATATTTCTTGAGGAGCTGAATGAATAATACATAAGTTAATAATACATATATAAATTGATTATTGTGGTCATTCATTAAATCCTGGGATATAAAAAAATATGTTTCTTTTTCTTTCTAAATTTACATGTCGGGAATATGAGGTTAACAAAATCCAGCTCCAGCAGCCAAAATAATCATTGCCATTTATCAGCAGCAGCATGATCTTATCAATTACTGTTTGTCGAGCACCTTCTATATAATAATAAGCCCAGGTGCTTTACAAACACTTTATTATTCATTAATTATAACCATTCCTATTTACTATGTAATCTTCTGTCATTAAACATAACAAAGATGCCCACATGTTAGGAATTTTGAGGTGATTCTTTGAATTTCATAAGTGAAGTAAGATCCCCTTTGCTAGTGGGGTACAGTCATTTCAGTATGAACATGCAGCTTACTGCATCCAGAGCCATTTAAAATTTAAGGCAGTTCTTCCATATTCAACAATTACTTATTGTTGGCCTGTTAGATGCTGATAATTATAAATGCTACAAATGAAAAAAGAAAGTAATTCCTCCTTTCCCATTTGAAGAGGTGTACCAGTGCATGTCAGTGATTCTAAGGTAAATCAAACAGTTATAAATAAAGAACCATGCTTTCTTTGTTTCATTGGATATGGCCTATAATTGTAGGTCTAATACTGTTACGCATTTGTAAAAACTTCAAAAGTTCACATCGCAAGAAAAAATAATTTATAACTATGTATGTTGAAGGATGTTAACTAAACTTACTGTGATAATCATTTCACAATTTAAAAAAATGTAAATAAATAAATAAATAAAGAAAGAACCATGTAGGTACAAAGTGTCTGGGGCTTCGGAGAGAGAAAAACTAGTCCTGAAATCTTTTATGAGGGGACGGGATTCAGGTAGATCCTTAACTGACTGTGAAAGGAAAATATTTGCTAAGCACATTGTAAAAAAAAACAATTCAAAACATGATATTAATAAGTTTTGCAAGCTCCATTTTCCTACTTCTTTAATAATTAAATAATATGAGTTAAAGCTTCTCTTGTGCTGGAAAGAGGTGATAACCCACCCTTCATGAATTATTCTTACCTAGATTACTGCCCATTATATTAATAACACCCAAATATTTCCTTTATAGTTTTCAGAGAGTGCAGGCAAAGAAAGATGTTTTTACTAATTTTAAAATATTGTCCTATATTCCTATCTTTATTTTTTATATACTTTAAATGTTACAATTTCACCATTGGATGGCAATATTGCTTATTATTTTCCCTTCAGTATTTTGATAAGCATTTAGCTAGTGAGGAAAAAAATAACAATAATGCCTTAAAATTAAGATTCATTATTCAATTTTTAAAATATCTTTGGGTTATTTTACTTCATGCCCGCATATCATAATGAAAATGTATGCAAGATAATGTTCATCACCAGACTGTTGATGTAATCTCAAGAAGTCAATAGGTTCAACCTTCCTTCTGGATGGAAGAGGAGGTATAATGCTGGATTCTCTATTTGCTGTTACAGTGGGGTTATTGGTGCCTTAGGGCACTGGCGATTAGGGACTATATCAAAAGATGGGCAGTGATCATTTGCTATGAATCCTTAGCATCTCAATTCCCTGAAAAGCACCTATGCTCACCAGTATTGTTAAAATGGTTTGAATTAGTAGACATAAATTCCAAAGAAAAAAGTTATGATGTGTTATTTCAATAGCTACAATCCATGTCTGACTGGTGGATTGCCCATCGGGCCCTCGAAGCAGTCCGGCTCTAGCTAACTGCGCAAATGCTGAACAAAGGAAAAGGCATTTGTCATAGAATATTATAGCTGCCTACGAGTCATAAGAGAGGGAAGCCTAAGAATTGTTATAAAATATCATCCAATTCATTGAATACTAACAGGACAATTTTCAATCAATTCAACAAAAATTTATATTTCAAGTGGATTAGAATACAAAGCTATGATCTTGACCACAGCACATGACAATAAACACATTCCTACTATACAATTCCATGTATGGGTTATTGTTATTCATAATTAGAATTCATTAATGAATGAAAGCAATTGAGTTTCATTGTAACTCCCAGTTCCAGATTACTTGCAAACTGCATAGAGATGTTTGTCTCTCTATGGATTGTTTGATTCAAAATAGTATCTATTGTTCATCTTAATTTACCAACATAGTCATAATCATGCATGTTCAATATATCTAATCCTTCTAAATAAATTGGGTAAGTTCATATAAATTATCTTTTTAGATTAAACATTGAAACTAAGATCACTTCTTAAGGTGAGAAGTCACCTGATTTCTGATATGTACATAGTTTTGTTTTACTTAGAAATAGTTTTTCAAAAGAGTTGAGTAGCATATTTTAATGAACATAAGATTAGCTTATTATTCTTCCCTCTCTGCTTACTAAAATTTGAATACATGTCATTGTGTATATAAAAATGGCAGTTCACTCCAGATCAGGGAATTCCAGTCTAGGACTCACTCAGTCTCTTATCATTGTGTTCCAAAGTCCACCTGCTTGACCCACACAGTAATATTAACAGGTATCTGTTGAAAAGGTCTGATGCAATGTTACATAAAAATTCTCCATTTTTCTAATATCTGATATGGGAACTTGCTATTTATTATTCATAAATTCTTTTTAAAGTCTACTTGTACATGGTAGCACTAGATCTGTTTCTAGGAAATATTTACACGGAATCAAGTTGCTCTATAATCCTTACACACTTTGGAGTAGTAACACCCCAAATACATGGTGAATACTCTGAACATATATTCAGGAGAAATGAGAATCCATATTGCTTCAGTGGTCCCAGAGCCAGACGTTAGGAAATATTCATGGTCTGAAATTCGTTCGTAGGTAGTAAAATATCATAAGTTTCCCCCAAACTAGAGATAATCATGTTTTGTAAATAGTTTTTCATTTGTTACATTTTAGGAACACAGTCTTCAGCTTTCTGTATAAAATCACAGAGTTTTAGAAGTTTGCAACTTCTTGCATTGACAATTCATGGGGGATCAGCCCTAAGTTCACCAGTGCCTCCACCTTACCATCCAATTCTTCTTCTTGAAATACACTCTTTTTCTTCTTCCTTTGAAATAATGAAGTTGAGTAAGACAGTATTTCTTAAATCCTCTGGTAATACACTACCTCCTCATACTTTCATATGAATATTGCTCTTTTCTATTTTGATGAGTAATATACTCATCCTTTAGTAAAAATAGTAAGGTTCTAAATATGAAAACTCAGACCTTTTCAAATAGCTTTGCTACAACTACAGGCAGATTTCTATGAAATCTATGACTCATGCAATAATTACTAATAAAAAATATTAGATATTTTACAAACTTCCTGTCATTCGGTAAGTGATATTTTTCATTGGTAAATAAAATGAGGACAGTTAACTTTGTAAATAAAGTATTCACTTTTTTAAGAAAAACTAATTCTTCCAGGACGTCATTTGACAAATGGCACTGGAATTACTTAAATCCTATTTTCATGTCCATGACCTGAAAGTGACAATAGAAACAGCATGAGTAGCCTATTCTTGTGAGTGAGAAGAATAATTAGATTTGTAAGCATAGATCAGTGTAATCTTCTGAACTGAAACAGATTCAAAAGAAAATAATGATCAGATACATTACCATGGTAAGGCCATTTGCAAAGTTTCTTCTTGCCCTCTGTGACTTGCAGTGACCCGGAATGTCCCCCTGTTCTTTTTTGTTGTGATGACCTTGTTGGCACCATACTCCCTGGGCCTCATTTCCATGAAATGTACCACTGATTATCTAGTGTCAGGGATAAGGAAAGAGGATTTTGAGAGTTACTATTTATGGCTCAGGAAACTATCCACAAATACAGTTAAACACTTCATTTAAAACTTTATATTAATTATTAAAAACCAGCAGTATTGCTATGGTAACAGCATACACACAAGCAAATGATTTTGTAGGATTAATTTCTTGAATCACAAACAAATGAATAAAAAGAGATGGCAGGGCTATTTGAAATGCTTAAACTTTCCAAAACTAAATAAAACCTATTCTACCTGCTTGATAATTAGGTCTAAATAAACCAACTTACAGCACTGACAGAATGTCTTCATTTAGAAATCTTCCACGGTTAGTTGCTGAAATTTACCGTAGAAATTTCAGGGGAAAGTAATTATAGAGGCTGTTTAAATTTAAAGCCACATAGGGAAGTACTTACGGGTAATAATAACCAGGGCCTCTAAAGAAAGATATAGAAAATAGACTCTGTATCTTATTTAAATGAAAGAAGTTAAAAAGATAATAGCAGTGAATGTGGCTTTAGGTAAAGAACTGCAGTATTAATAAAACACCTATTTCCAGATGCATGTCACTCACACATTTATGTGTGGCAAGATTGTGCTGTGATGTTTTCTAGAGATATATTTCAAACTTGATATAGATATGTATAAATAGGTTGTATGCAATGTTTCATACATTGTGCTAAAGACTAGTTTTGGTCTGATAGCTCTCATCCTATGATACAATTTAAGGTTTTCCATTCAGCTCTCAAGTTAAGTTTTCTGGCTTTAGTCCAGTGTTCAGAGAAGAGAAGGCATAAGATAGAAGGAGAGAATAAGGAGGAGGAAACGGTAATAAAGACAGAGCAAGATAATAGTAAGGAATATGGTTATTCGGTCTAGAGAAGCAGCATATCAGAATGCTTAAGAAGTTACCTTAGCAACCAGAGAGTCATGGACTTAGATCCCAGCTTCAAAATTTGTAAGAAGTAGGATCTGGGTGAAGTATTTAAGTTCCTTTTCATTTTATTTATTTTAATTATTTTTTATTTTCTCAATGTTAAAGGATTAGTTGTATTTCTTTTCTTTTTTTTCATTAATGTATTATTGATATACACTCTTATGAAGGTTTCACATGAAAAAACAATGTGGGTACTACATTTACCATATTATCAAGTCCCCACCCATACCCCAATGCAGTCACTGTCCATCAGTGTAGTAAGATACCACAGATTCACCCTCTGCCTTCTCTGTGCTACACTGTTTTCCCCATGACCCCCCACACCATGTGTACTAAACATAATACCCCTCAATCCCCTTCTCCCTCAGTCCCCACCCACCCTCCCACACCCCTCCCCTTTGGTAACCACTAGTTCCTTCTTGGAGTCTGCTGCTATTTTGTTCCTTCAGTTTTGCTTCATTGTTATACTCCACAAATGAGGGAAATCATTTGGCACTTGTCTTCCTCCTCCTGGCTTATTTCACTGAGCATAATATCCTCCAGCTTCATCCATGTTGTTGCAAATGGTAGGATTTGTTTCTTTCTTTTGGCTGACTAGTATTCCATTGTGTATATGTACCACTTCTTCTTTATCCTTTCATCTACTAATGGAAACTTAGGTTGCTTCCATATCTTGGCTAATGTAAAAAGTGCTGCAACAAGCATAGGGGTGCATATGCCTTTTTGAATCTGAGAAGTTGTATTCTATGGGTAAATTCCGAGGACTGGGATTCCTGGGTCAAATGGTATTTCTATTTTTAGTTTTTCCAGGAACCTCCATATTGCTTTCCACAATGGTTGAACTAGCTTACATTCCCACCAGCAGCATAGGAGGGTTCCCCGTTCTCCGCATCCTCGCCAGCATTTGTTGTTCTTAGTCTTTTGGATGCTGGCCATCCTTACTGGTGTGAGGTGATATCTCACTGTGGTTTTAATTTGCATTTCCCTGATGATTAGTGATGTGGAGCATCTTTTCATGTGTCTGTTGGCCATCTGAATTTCTTCTTTGGGGAATTGTCTCTACATATTCTCTGCCCATTTCTTAACTGGGTTATTTGCTTTTAGGGTGCAGAGGCGTGTAAATTCTTTATATATTTTGAATGTTAACCCCTTGTTAGATATGTCACTTGCAAATATATTCTCCCATACTGTAGGATGCCTTTTGTTCTATTGATGGTGTCCTTTGCTGTACAGAAACTTTTTAATTTGATGTAGTCCAATGAGTTCTTTTTTGCTTTTGTTTCCCTTGTTCGAGGTGGTATGTTCAGGAAGATGTTGCTCATGCTTATATTCAGGAGATTTTTGCCTATGTTGTCTTCTAAGAGTATTATGGTTTCATGACTTACTTTCAGGTCCTTGATCCATTTCGAGTTTACTTTTGTGTTTGGGGTTAAACAATAATCCAGTTTCATTCTCTTGCATGTAGCTGTCCAGTTTTGCCAACACCAGCTGTTGAAGAGGCTGTCATTTCCCCATTGTATGTCCGTGGCTCCTTTATCATATTTTTCTTTTCTTTTTTTAACAGAATGTTTTTTTTTATTTTGGTATCATTAATGTACAATCACTTGAACATCATTATGGTTACTAGACCCCCTATTATAAAGTCCCCTCCACATATCCCATTACAGTCACTGTCCATCAGCGTTGTAAGATGCTATAGAATCATTACTTGTCTTCTCTGTAAATACTGCCTTTCCCGTGTTCCCCCCCTGTTACATTACGTGTGCTAATCGTAATGCCTCTTTCCCCCTTATCCCTCCCTTCCCACCCATCCTCCCAGTCTCTTACCCTTTGGTAACTGTTAGTCCACTCTTGGGTTCTGTGAGTCTGCTGCTGTTTTGTTCCTTCAGTTTTTCCTTTGTTCTTATACACCACAGATGAATGAAATCATTTGATACTTACTTGTCTTTTCAATCTGGCTTATTTCACAGAGCATAATACCCTCTAGCTCCATCCATGTTGTTGCAAATAATAGGATTTGTTTTCTTCTTACGGCTGAATAATATTCCATTGTGTATATGTACCACCTCTTCTTTATCCATTCATCTACTGATGGACACTTAGGTTGCTTCCATTTCTTGGTTATTGTAAATAGTGCTGTGGTAAACATAGGGGTGCCTATCTCTTTTTCAAACTGCACTGCTGCATTCTTAGGGTAAATTCCTAGGAGTGGAATTCCTGGGTCAAATGGTATTTCTATTTTGAGTTTTTTGAGGAACCTCCATACTGCTTTCCACAATGGTTGAACTAGTTTACATTCCCACTAGCAGTGTAGGAGGGATCCCCTTATCCACATCCTTGTCAACATTTGTTGTTGTTTGTCTTTTGGATGTTGGCCAACCTAACTGGTGTGAGGTGATATCTCCTTGTGGTTTTAATTTGCATTTCTCTGATGATTAGCGATGTGGAGCATCTTTTCATGTGCCTGTTTGCCATCTGAATTTCTTCTTTGGAGAAGTGTCTGTTCAGCTCCTCTGCCTATTTTTTAATTGGCTTATTTTATCATATATTAGTTGACCAGATATGTTTGGGTTTATATCAGGCCTCTCTAGTCTGTTCCATTGGTCTATGGGTCTGTTTTTGTGCCAGTACAAAATTGTCTTGATTACTGTGGCTCTGTAGTAGAGCTTGAAGTTGGGGAGCATAATCCCCTCAGCTTTATTCTTCCTTCTCAGGATTGCTTTGGCTATTTGGGGTCTTTTGTGGTTCCATATGAATTTTAGAATGATTTTCCTCTAGTTCATTGAAGAATGCTGTTGGTATTTTGATAGGGATTACATTGAATCTGTAGATTTCTTTAGGCAGGATGGCCATTTTGACAATATTAATTCTTCCTATCCATGATGCACAGTATGTGTTTCCATTTATTGGAATATTCTTTATTTCTCTCATGAGTGTCTTGTAGTTTTCAGAGTATAGGTCTTTCACTTCCTTGGTTAGGTTTATTCCTAAGTATTTTATTCTTTTTTGATGCAATTGTGAATGGAATTGTTTTCCTGATTTGTCTCTCTGCTAGTTCATTGTTAGTGTATAGGAATGCCACAGATTTCTGTGTATTAATTTTGTATCCTGCAACTTTGCTAAATTCAGATATTAGATCCAGTAGTATTGGAGTGGATTCTTAAGGGTTTATGTACAATATCATCTCATCTGCAAACAGGGACAGTTTGAGCTCTTCCTTGCCAATATGAATGCCTTTTATTTATTTATGTTGTTTGATTGCCATGGCTAGGACCTCCAGAACTATGTTGAATACAAGTGGGGAGAGTGGGCATCCTTGTCTTGTTCCTGATCTTAAAATGAAAATCTTTCAGCTTATCGCTGTTAAGTATAATGTTGGCTGTGGATTTGTCATATATGGCCTTCATTATGCTAAGGTACTTGCCCTCTATACCCATTTTGTTGAGAGTTTTTATAATGAATGGATGTTGAATTTTGTTAAATGCTTTCTTAGCATCTATGGAGATGATCATGTGGTTTTTGTCCTTTTTGTTGATGTGGTGAATGATGTTGATGATTTAAAAATGTTGTACCATCCTTGCATTCCTGGAATAAATCTTACTTGATAATGATGGATGATCTTTTTGATGTATTTTTTAATACGGTTTGCTAATATTTTGTGAAGTATTTTTGCATCTATGTTCATCAGGGATATTGGTCTGTAATTTTCTTTTTGTGGTGTCTTTGCCTGGTTTTGGTATTAGAATGATGCTGTCCTCATAGAATGACTTTGGAAGTATTTCCTCTTCTTCTACACTTTGGAAAACATTAAGGAGGATGGATATTATGTCTTCACTAACTGTTTGATAAAATTCAGCAGTGAAGCCATCTGGTCCAGGGGTTTTGTTCTTAGGTAGGTTTTTCATTATCTGTTTAATTTTGTTGCTGGGAATTGGTCTGTTCAGATTTTCTGTTTCTTTCTGGGTCAGCCTTGGAAGGTTGTATTTTCTAGAACGTTGTCCTTTTCTTCTAGGTTATCCAGTTTTTTAGCATATAATTTTTCATAGTATTCTCTAATAATTCTTTTTTTCCTGTGGTGTCCACAGTGATTTTTCCTTTCTCATTTCTGATTCTGTTTATGTGAATAGACTCTTTTTTTCTTGGTAAGTCTATTTAGGAATTTATCTATTTTGTTTATTTCCTTAAAGAACCAGCTCTTGCTTTCATTGGTTCATTCTATTGTTTTATTCTTCTCGATTTTATTTATTTATGCTCTAATATTTATTATGTACCTCCTTCTACTGACTTTGGGCCTCTTTTGTTCTTCTCTTTTAGTTTCATTAATTGTGAGTTTAGAGTGCTCATATCAGAATGTTCCTCTTTCCTGAGGTGGGCCTGTATTGCAATATATTTTCCTCTTAACACGGCCTTTGATGCATCCCAGAGATTTTGCGGTGTTGAATTATTGTTGTCATTTGTCCCCACACATTGCTTGATCTCTGTTTTTATTTGGTCATTGATCTATTGGTTATTCAGGAGGAAGTTGTGAAGCCTACATGTGTTTTGGGTATTTTCCATTTTCTTTGTGTAATTTATATCTAGTTTTATACCTTTTTGGTCTGAAAAACTGATTGGTACAATTTCAGTCTTTTTTCAATTTACTGAGGCTCTTTTTGTGGCCTAGTATAAGATCTATTCTTGAAAATGTTAAATGTGCACATGAGTAGAATGTGTATTGTGCTGCTTTTGGGTGTAGAGTTCTGTAGATGTCTGTTAGGTCCATCTGTTCTATTGTGTTATTCAGTGCGTGTGTCTCTTTATTTATGTTCTGTCTGGTTGATCTGTCCTTTAGAGTGAGTGGATTGTTGAAGTCTCCTAGAATGAATGCATTGCATTCTATTTCTCCTTTTAATTCTGTTGGTATTTGTTTTGCATATGTAGGTGCTCCTTTGTTGGGGGCATAGATATTATAATGGTCATATCTTCTTGTTGGATTGACCCTTTTATCATTATATAATGTCCTTCTTTGTCTCTTATGACTTTCTTTGTTTTGAAGTCTATTTTGTCTGATACAAATACTGCAAGTCCTGCTTTCTTCTCCCTATTAGTTGCATGAAATATCTTTCCCAACCCTTCGCTTTTAGTCTGTGTATGTTTGGGTTTAAGGTGAGTCTCTTGTAGGCAATATATAGGTGGTTCTTGTTGGTTTTATCCATTCAGTGACTCTATGTCTTTTGATTGGTGCATTCAGTCCATTTACATTTAGGGTGATTATTGATAGGTATGTACTTACAGGCATTGCAGGTTTTAGATTCGTGGTTACCAAATGTTCAAGGGTAACTTCCTTACAATCTACGAGTCTAACTTAACTCACCCAATATGCTATTACAAACACAATCTAAAGGTTCCCTTGTTTTTTTTTTTTCTTCCTTCTCCATTCTTTATATATTAGGTATCTATTCTGTACTCTTAGTCTATCCCTTGATTGACTTTGGAGATAGTTAATTTAATTTTGCATTTTCTTAGTAATTAGCTGTTCTACTTTCATTACTGTGGCTTTATTACCTCTGGTGACAGCTATTAAACTGTAGGAACACTTTCCATCTATAGCATTCCCTGCAAAATACACTGTAGGAATGGTTTGTGGGAGGTACATTCTCTCAGTTTTTGCTTATCTGAAAATTGTTTAGTCCCGCCTTCAAATTTAAATGACAATCTTGCCAGATAAAGTATTCTTGGTTCGAGGCCCTTCTGCTTCATTGCATTAAATACATCATGCCACTCCCTTCTGACCTGTAAGGTTTCTGCTGAGAAGTCTGATGATAGCCTGATGGGCTTTCCTTTGTATGTGATCGTATTTCTCTCTCCGGCTGCTTTTAATAATCTGTCCTTATCCTTGATCTTTGCCTTTTTAATTACTATATGTCTTGGTGTTGTCTTCCTTGGGTCCCTTGTGTTGGGAGATCTGTGCATCTCCATGGCCTGAGAGACTTATCTCCTTCCCCATATTGGGGAAGTTTCAGCAACTACCCCCTCAAAAACACTTTCTATCCCTTTTTCTCTCTCCTCTTCTTCTGGTACCCCTATAATGCGAATATTTTTCCGTTTGGATTGGTCATACAGTTCTCTCAATATTCTTTCATTCCTAGAGATCCTTTTTTCTCTCTGTGCCTCAGCTTCTTTGTATTCCTCTTTTCTAGTTTCTATTTCATTTATTGTCTCCTCCACCATATCCAATCTGCTTTTAATACCACCCATTGTGCTCTTCAATGATTGGATCTCTGACTGGAATTCATTCCTGATTTCTTAAATATCTTTCCATACCTCCATTAGCATGTTAATGATTTTTATTTTGAACTCCCTTTCAGGAAGAGTCCTGAGGTCAATGTCATTTAAATATTTCTCAGGAGTTGTATTAATAATTTCACTCTGAACCAGGTTCCTTTGACATTTCATATTTGTGTATTGTGCCCTCTAGTGCTCAGAAGCTCTACTCCCTGAAGCTACTCAGTCCCTTAAGCAATGTCAGGGGTCGCAGCAGAGTTGTATTGGTGCCTGGGAGAAGAACGAGCTGTTTCCTGCTACCCAGGTGCTATGCCTGTCTCCACTGCCTGAACCAGTGGGCCCAGCACACAGGTATAAGCCTCTATGCTTTGTGTTGTAGTTGCTGTAGACAGGTCTTCCCTCTGGCTGGCCCTACTCCAGGGTCTGGTGTGCCGGTTTGTGAGCCAGGTGGGGCTGGCCAGGAAAAAGGCACAGTAGGCTGCGTATCATAGAGGGGGTCCTTGGAGCTGTGTGGCCAGCCAGGGAGGTGGAGCACCTGAAGATCATCTAAGGAGGAAGATTTCTTTTTCGTCCTTAAATATGAGAGTCTATATGGCAAAGCTCTCAACCTGCTGGGCAGAGTGCACCCAGACAATTTTGTCTACCTGTCCTCTCTCCTGAACAGTAAGCTCTGTGCAATCCTTGTCCCTTTAGCAGCCCTCTTGCTAAGGGCTTCCTTGTTAGGAAGTCTCTCAGACTGCCCACCTTTCTTTTGTCCCAGAGCAGGTGGATATGGATCCCCGTTTTCCACAAGTGGCTGGAATCTCAGTCTCTCCAGGAATTCTGCCTGTCTTAGCTTTCCAACCCTGTAACCATGAGAGTATCATGCAGGCACCATGAAATGTAGGTTTGTGCTCCCAGAGCAGATCTCCAGAGTTAGGTATTCAGCAGTCCCAGGTCTCCACTCCCTCCCTGTCCTGTTTCTCTTCTTCCAGCCAGTCACCTGGGGTGGGGGAAGGGCTTGGGTCCCTCTGGGCCACAGCTTTGGTACATTACCCTGTTCTGTGAGGTCTACTCTTTCTCCAGGTGTATGCAGTCTGGCCCAGTCCTCTTTCCTGTTTCTCTTTCAGGATTAGTTGTATTAATTTTATTTTCATATTATATGAAAGGAAGGAAGCCTGTGGCTCACCTCTCACGCCGCTATTTTTAATCCAATCCCCCTTTTTCATTTTTAAGTAATATATAAATGGTTTTTAACCATTAATTTGATGTAATAAAAGAAAATTTCATCTTTACTAGGATAATAGTGGTGATTGTGTATTTGAGTATTTTGTGTAGTCTCCATATGTACTTGATGAACTCGAATGATTATTAGTATTCCTCAAAGTTCTTTAACAATCTTTCCTTAGCAAATCTCCCTTCACACTTTCTATTTTTTCCTAGCCTATACATTATGATCAAATGATTCTGTGCAATGGGAGATCCATGTTCTATTTGCTATGTTATGTTTCTCTCTCTCTGTATCCATTTCTATTTCTATGTCTGTCTCTGCTGCTTCTGTCCATAAAATTACTTTCCCTCTACTTTCACACACTGAAATCTACAGATACTTCAAGACACTGTGTTTTCATGTTTGTATGTCTTCATGTGCCAGGTGTCCTGTGGACATACATGTTCATGATCACGTATACTTCATTCTCCATGGAGAAGATGCAGAGAAGACAACTGAGAGAGGTACATGGGACAGTTTTCGGCTAGGTCATGAGAGATATGTCACATTCCAGGCTATAAAGAAGTTCAGCAAATGAATAAAAATACAATACTAAGACCACAAATATATATCATCATACAGATGGAACTAGACAAAAGTGTCCCTGCCTCTGAGAAGTAATGTGGAAATATTTATGTGTTTTTTAAATATACATAAGTATTGAATAACTTCAAGATTTTGATACATTAATAAAATTTAATATATGTGAGAAATATATATGTATTTGCTTCATAAAGAATAGCATATAGGTAAAAGTATGAGAAAGAAATTATGTTAATTCTCCTTTCAATATTTGTAAAGTATCTCTTTTCCATACTGAGGTTGATAAGATGTAGTGAACCACATTTCTTCAATTAACAGATAACTCTTTCTCTAAACTTTAAAGATTCTAATAGTTGTTTTATAAATGATTTGAATGCTTATGTAATTTAGTATAATTTCACCAAATGATTCTCTGTACTTTCACAGAGAATTTAAAGAAGGCAGATAAAAGCAGTTTTACATGATTCTGCTCATTTTCCAAAACTGAGTTTCTTTAGTTTCATGATTATACCTTCTACTCTTACTCCCTAGATGAATAAAGATTCAATAAATTCTTGGGCAATGGAGCAAACCAAATATATAAATTTGTGAATAAACAGCTATTTTAAAAAAATTTGATACAAACAAGTGTTTACATTTTTATATGTAAGTGCTATTTACATGCAAACAGCTTTTGCATTAATTGAAATACCTTTTGAAAAATGAGACTTATTTTCAGTTATGATGGGGGCTAGCACCTACTATTTGGATATAAGAGATTCTTTGAAGGTGCATTTTCATGCTTGAATATTTAGAGGAAGCACATTAGCTTATAAAATAGAGTATTACATATGGACTATAGCAGTGTGTTTATTATACTTACTAACTTCCTAGGAAATACTGTCATCTGTTGATTTGTTTAGCATGCCACATAACAGTTTGTCTCACATATCCTTTTCATCCACCTCAAAGTCCTAAGTAGAGTTAAGAGATTGAATAGTGTCATGAAAGTCATTACTTTGCCTTGCCAAACCTGTTGTGATACACATAAATGTTTGGTTTTTAGTCCAAATTCATATTTTTTTTCTTTAGACCATATTAATTCCATTTAAATCATACCTTAGCTAATATGGTAGGCATGTAGGTATGGAGGCATGGATAAAAGAAACCCTCAGAATTTAGAATATTTTCTCTTTTACCCAAAAAAAGAAAAAAATATAATTCAGAAAAAGAATGTGAAAGGATTTTAAGATATGCTAAGTACAAATGATAAATGGCCATGTCAACTATAATTAGCTTTACCTTTTTTACTGGGATAATACTGATCTACCTTCTGTAGAACTGGTAACATTTTTCCTATCAGGGATGAAATTGTGCAGAAACGTGTTTACAGTATCCTCCTGGCGTCTTCTTAACATTTATAATTTGGTCTTGAGTACAATCTGTGAAATAGAGAAAAGCAAGTGGTTCACAAAGCTATCTCATTTTTCCAAACTTCACCAAACATAAAACATACATCTGAATCAATGTATCTGAGTTGCCTTCCCTGAGGTTACACTCAGGTGGCTTTGCACTGCTGGAGAGAATCAAAGCAGAAAGGTCCCTAAAAATGCATGGTCCACAATCTCAACTAATTCTGTGATCCTTGGCATTTTATCAGAAACCCGTATTTTCCAAATCTTCCTGTGAATACAGATAAAGTCAGAGAATTTCAATGTGATGACTCTGGCCCTCATCTTCAAACAAAGGATTTGCAGTTTCTTGCAGTGTTCCTCCCTCAACTGTCTCATGGATCCTGCAAACCTACTCATTCCCATCAACAAGCCCGGTCTTGGGCCATGCCCAGTCATATCTGCTGGATTCCTACCCTGGCTGAGAATGCAGAGGCTTGACATGCTGAGGTTTCTTGCAGTACTGCTAGTGGATGATGGATTCCTCTGGGTTTTTATGTTACATACTTTGGGAGAGAGCAAATCTGTGATATTTGTATCCAAACATCTTCAAGGCACCTAAAAGGAAGCTAAGGTTCCCATTTGTATGTATATATTCTTTTCCTGAACTTGGCAAACATGCTGACCTGCTTCCTTACCTTTAAAATTCCTGTAACTGAACTATCACTGAGTATCTGTGATGGTTAATTGGGATGGTTTGTACAAAGCACTGAGATCCCTATTCTAGGCACATGTAAAAGACAAAAAAAAAAAGGTAGAAATCATCAAGATCGTCATTATCATCATGATTATCCAATTTACCCTAACAGAGAGTCACTGTTGATGCCAGGAAAAAAACTAAAATCTTTAAAATAGCATATAACACCCTTCGTGATTTGACACCTCTCTTTTGCCTTTTAATTCTTCATCCATGCTATTTATGTGTT
Source organism: Smutsia gigantea (assembly GCA_032199065.1). Classification (NCBI taxonomy): domain Eukaryota; kingdom Metazoa; phylum Chordata; class Mammalia; order Pholidota; family Manidae; genus Smutsia; species Smutsia gigantea. Next base: position 64,414 of record JAVSCE010007761.1, read on the forward strand.
CTACACACCCCTGCTTATCTCGCTTGCCTCTGCACCATTGCCCGTGCTGTAGCACATTCTCTTACTGTAAAATCTCTCTGTGCACTGTCCCCCTTTCAACCAATAAGGCAGAGGCTATCTTAAACATAGGGGAGTTCAGACGCTATTAAGCCAAAATTAAAAACAAGGGCCCACTACAGTATTCTTTGTAGAAACTTATCCATATAATTAGGTTTTCATGTTTCTGGCATTTAAATATTTTCATAATATTCTTGCATTATTTTTGTGATAGTGTGTCTATAGTTATATCTCCTTCTTCATACTGCATGTTTCCACTTTCTTCACTACCCCCCACCCCCTGCCTTGATCAGTCTTGCCAGGTTTTTTCTAACTTACCAGTCTTTTCATAAAACCAGCTATCGGTTTTTCATCCTTTTCACTGATGCTTATTTTCCATTTGACTAAGTTCTATTCTTATTTCATTAATTCCTTGATTCTTCTTTATATGGATTTTCAGTAATAAAGAACATAGAAAAATAACTTAACTAACTGACTGCTTTTTTAGAATAATGCCTGACAACAGTAGGCTCCCAGCCATTATTGTGATATCATCCATGATCTCTAACACGTGAAGGTGTGACTCAGGTATCAGCTTCCTTGTGAAGTTTCATTATTATTTCTACCCATTAAAAACTGGGTCCTGTACCCACGTGATACCTGTTAAGGCACAGTCTGTCTTATCAGAAACATCTTATGATTTATTTGCCCAATAGACACTAAGAAACTAGAAGAAGATACACTGTCTTCTTCAATGTTTTTGTCCCCTCACCTAGCACAATACCCAGCCCTTAGTAAGAAATCTAATAAATGATTGTTGGATAAAGATATAAATTTTCATGAATTCAGAATGCAAAGTGGATCCCTTTAAACTATAATTTTAGGGTTATCCAATTTCCCGATTCCCATGATAGTGTTTGGAAATCCTTCACACATATAGGATAGAACATGTGAATGATAATGAAAAACTTTTTCAAAGAAAATGTGCATGTTCTTATTTATGTGATCCTCAAAAATGCCCTATAATCAGCTCTCACCCAATATTTTTCTGATAATTTCAATAATGTAGTTTATAGCATTATCAGGAGTTACAGTTTACCCTGACTTTTTATTTAATATAAAACAAACCTTATTTTTTTTTATAAATGTTGTCCTATCAGGAAGCAATGGCTTTTAGTGATTTTATGTTTATATTATCCACAACATTCAAAATTTACATTAATCATGTTGCCATTTCAACTTTTGTTTTATAAGAGTCCTCTTTTCTTCTTCATCTTTTTTTTAATATAGCCAATTATTATAGAAACTGACTCCATAACCAAAGGAAAGAAAATACTGAGGCATTCAAATCTAGGTTTTATACATCTTATGTCATGTGAGTTTTAGTGAATGACTTCACCTCTGTGAGCCTCAGTTTCTTGACTTAAAGATAACAGTGAAAATAAAATCGTACCTGATAGGATTGTCATGGGGACTAAGTGAGGTGTACATAAGCAATGTTCCTGGTACGTATTAGGAGTCCTTCTGTTTCTCTAAGTGACGAGTAACACTAAAACACAGCAGTGAGTATTTGGTGCAAACCTACCCATATTCTATAAGGCTGAAGTAATGGGTCCTGCTGTTACCCATCACTCAAACGCTGTCTTCTGCAGCCTGTGATGCCGGGCTATTACCTTCAGAAAGCAGTCTGGCCTGATTTCCTTGCTGTTGACTGACGGTTCAGAGCACCAGTCCTACAAAAGGGCCATTTCATTTACTCTAGATCACTGACATTCTTCTTAAGGGACCTCTACTGATAATTTCATGAATCTTTAAAACTCCCAATACTGTTATAGAATGTAATTTTTCTCATAAAATTCAGTAAAACATGAAGCTTTTAAGTGACCCCTTTGGATTTTAATGATTCTATAAATGTATTACTAAAATAATTTATAAGGTTAAGTGACTCACCCAACACATCAGTGTGGGTGATTCAAATAGGTGCTTCCTCAAAATCCCAAACTGCTGCAAGTCACGAACCTTATGGTGTATTTCACCTGCTGCTCCTTGCATCCCGGCCCTGGTGCCATTCACCTCCCCTCCTACAGTCTGTAAACCGGATGAGTCCACATTGACTTTCTCAGATCATTCATTTGTATTAAGACTACTCCCAGAATGCAGGCCACTGTTTGCATTTGTTTATGAGGAGAATTCATTTATCAATCTTCTCAGGGCTTTTTTGTTTGGCTTCTAAGTGTTTCAATTAAATCATATATTTATTTTTTAATTGAAAATAGTAAATATTTCAAGGATACTATGTTTTTATTGTTCCTGGTGGGCTAAAAGTCTTTAGTTAATTTGTAAACAACCCTTGATTGTATTTCATAGACTTCACAGTAAAGTAGAACTTCTAAAGTGAAAGAATATCTAGATTTTAAACCAGCTACACTAAAAAAAAAAAAAAACAGTGACTAGACAAGTTATACACACTCCCTTTCCATTTTCATAAAATACTGATATACCATGAGATTGTTAGGAGGATTAAAAAGAGTAAAATATGTCACCATGTATTACAAGAAAGGTAGTTACTAAATATTAGTTCTCTCCCCAATTCCTCCTAATCCCGCTAGCCCCTTTTGTGTTGTCTTGCATGATGAATGGAATAGTTTAAAAACAGAGGAAAAGATGAGAGATGCACTTGTAAACCCTTTTGATTTTTTGCTTTCTTCTGTATCAAACAGTGAACATTTTTCTATTGTCCTCTCTTATGTTCAACATCTTAGAATCATATTTTCTTACAATCTATTTTGCTTGCTGGCAGTTCTTTTTTAAACATTCTTGTATTATGCTCTACTGGCACGGCCATCTCTTTCATCACTATTTAATAACAGGCATGAATTCTACCTTTTGGAAAGCTTACTATTTCTCTGTGGATGCAGATTTATTTCTTCATAATTTTTGGTGATTTTACCATTATCGGGCTAATCGATTAAGGAAGGTATTTTATTACAATTTTCTTTAGATGCACGTTATGATAAAGAAGCAATGTCTGTCTAATAGCATGATAGGAAAGATCTAGACTTGGGTTAGGAGTCTGTTTATTGTCATTAATTACCCACAATCAGATGTTAGATATGCTTTTTTTTAAACCAAGATATTGAAAAAAAAGTTCATAATTGATTTATAATTAGCCACAACTTAAATATTTATGAATTTTCAGGCTCCCTTTCCATACTCGAATCTCAAGGTAAGCAGCTCTCATGGGGTTCTTCCGGAAAGGCACTGAAAGGGAGTGAGCACCTCTGTCTGTGTGCTTCTGTTGCCCTGTGTGTGCACTCACTCCACAGCATTTACAGGAACCATAGATGATCATCTTCCCTTCATTTCTTCTTCCTTTATTGACTTTTGTTTGCATTATTATTCTTAGTTCTGTTGATACAAACATTATTTTTACAAGGCAATTTGGGTTTAAAATGCACATTCACATCCTTTGTTGATGTGAGTAGTAAGTGAGTAAATTAATTAATGATGTGTGTAGGGCAGAAAAAGTGATTCATATTCTTCAATGAATAAAAAGAGATTCCGACTGGTTTCAGTTCTGGCCATGATCCCAGAGCTGGGATTCCAACCCTGCTTTCCTAAGTCCATGCCCTTTATTTCTTCAATTTCACTCTGCTTTTCATCTTTCCATTTTCTCTTCATATTTTCCTAATGTAGTGCTCAGATTTCCTGGAAGATTTTAGTTGATTTACTAAGCCATCATTTTGTTTTCCTCTTTATGGGAAGTTAACAAGCTTAATTTATAAATGCAAGAAGAGTTAGCCATGCCATCTGTGTTAGTTTCTAGAGAAACGGAGTCAGTATGACGCATAGATAAATGATAGATGATAGATAGATGCCAATGGTGTAAGTCCCAGACTGAAAGCCATCAGGCTCAAGAACCTAGAAGAGCTGATGTTTTAGTTCAAGTCCAAAGGCAGGAAAAGACACGTATAGTAGCTCAAAGCCTTCAGGCAGGAGAAATCTCAGGCAAAACACCCTCACAGACACAGCCAGAGTAATGTCTGGCCAAATATCTGGGCACTTAATGACCCAATCAGGTTGAAGCATAAAGTGAATCATTACATCATCTCTTTTTTTCATGTTGTTTGGAAGACATTTTTAATGTTTTTCATTTATGTGGAAAGCAAAATAAATTGTTAAGGTGATATATATGCATCTCTTAGGCTCTGTATAGCCAATAAATAAGAAAATGACATACCTTCTTGGAGATGTACTTAAGATTTTTAGGCTTTAATACCTTTTATGCATTTTCTCAGTGTGGCTGCAGAAAGAATCAATCAAAATTATTTTTGAAGAAAATTTAATTACTTTTTAGGATTAAATTTTTAATCATAAGTATTCAGTTAAATGTTACTATTGAGATTTCCTCCTCAGATTCTTATGCAAATATTTCCTTCCTTATACATAACCTGAAGATAAAGGAAATTTGTAGCAAATACTTTTTTTTTTTGCAGTTCACTAACTCAGTCATTGACTTTGAGAAATATTTTGTGCTTTATGACATGTAAAGTGATAATAAGTCTACTCTTACTTGATTGACTGAAAAAAAATTTTGATTGACTGACATAGGATGTGGCTACATATACAATTTAGGAGAAGAAGTATCCTTATGCAAAACTCAGCACTTTAGGAAAGAAATAAATGGAAACAAGTACAATGGACTTTGATATTTCTCTTTTGTCAGTCTCTAACTCCCAGTAATACGGAAATGTATTTATAATTTAAGTTGAAAGGGCATGAGTCTGGAAGGTATCTATTGGTGAAAAAGTTTTGCCTAGAAGAAAGTTTCCCTGGTCTAAAAGTTTCCATGCCCTCCGCTATTCAACATCACCGACGGAAGGCAGGAACACAGCCCACAGACCAGCTGACATGGGTTGGATTTCCAAATCTAACAGACTAATATGGGATGTTGATCAAATCAGTCTCTGTGCTTTTTTGCCTTTTCTCCAAAATAAGACTGTTAGAAATATAAGCATCTCTATGATACCTTCCAACTCTAAAGGAGGGGAGAGATATAGGTATCTGGAAAGAAAAAAATACATACATGTAATAAAATATCATGGTCTTTACACTGGTCAGTGATGATGGTATGCAATGAACAAACTATTTAAAATTTTTTCCTGAGATTCCAAGTGGAAAGATAACTTACTAAGCATATCATTTACCTACATAATACTACACCTATCTATATGATATGATAAGGGTAACAGTGGACTTTTAAATAGTTTTCATTGGAACTTCAAATTATCAGCATATTTGTTGCAAAATCAAATTATAAAATTTAAATTTAATTTAACTTTATGAAATCTGTGACTTTTATTGGCCACCTCTAATTTCCTTTTGAAATTTGAAATGTACTGAATTCTTTGGCTAATAACATGTCATATCTTCTCAGGTCCTCTGAAGGAAAAAAAAAAAACACACCAAGCTAAGTTCTCTCTAGTAAAATACTCTTCAAAATTTATTATTTTATTTGTGAAAAATAAGACTGCAATGATTCTGTCCAAAAGTCAACAAATTGAAAATAAGGATTGGAAAAGATGTGGGATAAAGAGTTTATGATATGGCATGCTATCTTTATAAAAGACAACATGGACAAAGAGTAAAATTTTTGTGATAAAAATTAAAGGAATTCATTGGTAAAAAATGAAAATATCAACAACTGACAGACATTCTCATTTTAGCACACATCTAAAAGGTCACAGAACTACATTTTTGTTGCTGCAGAGTGTAATGTAAGAAATCCTTAAAAACTCAATCTACTTCTAACCATTCAGGGAGGTTTTTCCCACTTATTTATTTGATTGACCTGGAAAAAAATTTAGTTGATATAAGATAATGACAACTTACACAATTTAAGAGAGGGACTATTCTTATGTGAAAATGGAAGTGATTCAGTATATAAGTATATATATATATATTTACACTCAGAGACAAAAGATTTAAGCTTCTTTGAATGTTTTTGACATAATTTAGATAATTTTTATTAGGTTGAATTAGCAAGTATGATTGGAAATTAAAATAAAATGTACATTTATGGTAATATTTCTTAAGAAAGTCTCCTATTAATACATTATTTACTATGGTCAATTTAATAGTACCTTTCCCAATATAAATAAACACGGTAACTTCATAATCTACAGTCTTATCCCACACTCCCTTGAAACAGAATCTGAGGCAAAGATTAAGTGCTAATGTGTAATTTTGGTAGAGACAATACCAGGCATGCCAGAGTGAGAAGGAAAAGAAATGAAGGGGGCGGGATGGAGAACAGTGCAAGGACATGCTTGCTACTCACCGGCCACCACTTCATGCCAAGTCATAGAACCAGGGCGGCCCCTTGGCAAGGAGACCATAGGACATCACCAGATAGGCAGTTGAGAGACAGTGTCACAGAACAGTCCATAGAAGGGAAATAAAGAGAAAGTTTTATTGTTTCGTCTACTGATTCTTATCAGTCAGGGTGCATTCTGTGAGGAACTGGTGCTTCTCTTCTTCAGAGTAGCTTCCTTAGACGTCCTCCCCTTTGTCAGCTTCTCTGGAGCCCCACCCACACCCCACATGTTGGGCTTCTTCCATATCTGGAAGTGATCAGAAATGTCAGAGAGTCCAGGTATGTGGCAAGTTGGCCTCCAAAAGCAGCAGTAACCAAAGGTAGTCTCCCAGACATCTAGGCAAGGGTCTAATTAGTTAAAGCGGTAAAACTGAGAATATAGCTTTGGGGAGAAGTAGCTATATGTACAGCTGGGTCAGAACAAGTTACTAATGATCTGGAACCTGGGAAGTCATATAATACTTGCAATAAATCTATAGTAGCTCCTAGAGTGTTTCACATATCTTATTCATGTCATATGTATTTTTAACAGCTGACCAGTACTTAATTAATATACATAATTAATACATAGCACTTTAAAGACAAAATTACCTGCTAAAAATTAGAAAATAAAAATATTCTGAATAATCACTGCCATGTTTAAGAACACATCCATTTCATTTTGGTCTGATCAGTTCTGCCACTGTTATTATTTTCCCTTTAAGACAGCAAAGTGTGTAGTATCCAAAGATTTTTAAATTTTCCCAGATCATTAGACAAACAACATCATTTAATTTGTCAGATTACTTTTTAATGTCAAGCTTCAATGTTTTTATAATATGTAAAAATATTAATAAGTCACTAATTCTTATGTCTAAGCTTTAGTTGTTTCTAAAAGCATAATTTTAGTAAGTACATTTTTCATAGTTTATGCCCTTCAATTACTTTTTCCTTTTAAAATAGATTAATTCTTTGGTGTAAGCTTCTTGAGTTAAGGTAATTGTTTGCTTTCATCACTGAATAAGTAACCCCCAAATAGATGCAGAGAAACTTTATTCCAAAGGTGTATGAAGACAGAATTATGAATGGGGCACAGTCTGTAAGTGAAACCATTCACATAAATTGCCTCAGGAAAAACCATGATCAAACGGGTTTCAGACAAGCCCTGATCAAGGAAAGCTCTGTGTTGCTTCAGAAAGAATTGCTTGTACACTTTACTACATAAAGTAAATTCCATATGTAATTTTTGTAAATGTACATGATTTTTAAAGATTTCTTCTAGTTATGCAATTAAATGAATCAGAGGAAGTTATCCCCAAAGTACAATCACACTTTGTTTCAAAATTACAATATGTTAAAATATCTTAGAACTTTAACCTACACATTTATCACAGCAAGAAACTCAAATTACATTGTGGAAAGTATATTCTGATGTGAAAATTAGAATTATGTTATTCAGTACCCTGCCGTTTACTGGATTAAGCAAATAAATTCATCTCACATAGGAAAAGATTCCATAAAACTTAGTGTGCCTAAGAATTTATTAGACTTATATTGCAACATGCCTTGTAATGTGCTGTATGCAATGTTTTATGCAGTTTTACACTTTGTTTGCCAATAAAATATGTGTTGCGCATAGAATTTTAGATTCTTAATTTAATTTATTGAGTATATTACCTTCATGGCCTTAAAAAGCAAAGTTTATTTGTGCCCAGCAGCGTCTTCCAAATTACCTATTTTTTCAATTCCTAATCTCTGCTATTTTCAGTGTTCTCTTCACACTCCAATTTGCTGGAATATGGGTGCTCTTATTTCAGAATTTGCAATAAGAGATGACAACATAACAGGAGGAAGACTACAACTCATTACACAGTCTCTATTAGCGGATGTAAAACTGTTTCCAGGAAACCTCTCTACATTTTCCCAGGTATCTCATAGGCTAAATTTAGACTATAATGGGAATGATTATTTGCAATGGGAATGATATTATCTTTGGATCAATTGCTCCTATCTCTGGAGCTGACAGTAATATCAGAACCGGCAATAATGTCAATTTTCTCACATGAACATTTTTTTTTTTTGAGGGAGGTGAGTCATATAATAATCCACATCAGAGTTTGTAAGGAAGAGAGGAAAATGGATGTTGGATGTTAACAAACTTAACAAACAGTACCCATGCATTTAAATAATGTTCATTGTTAATTTTCCTTATGTTCCTCTGAGGACAGGAGTGCATTCAAATAAACAAGATTAAACACCCAACTAATTGTTAACCTCCCACAGAGCTCATGTCAAATCTGAAAGAAGAGATATAGTCACAGTCATTGTAAAAGTTTTCTAAAATCATCTGTAAATAGCTCTTCCACTGAAAATACCAACATGTAAGAGTTGATACAAAGGGCCCACTTTCATGCTAGACTCATAATCTTTGAGCTGACCTGTTCATCTTTTTAATGTATGTAGTAACTTAATTACCTGAAGTGCTTCAATTCTTTTGTCCCTGTGATCCAGATGTCACCCACAAAAAACTGGAGGTTAGAGGCCAACCCAGAAAATATGAGCCCTACATCTTCCTAAGAGGATAAGGAATACTGTTTATAAATTATTTTCATGTGATATTTTCTTTTTGATTTCAACAATATACGGACATATAAAAATATAAATTCATTATTCTGGGGGATTAAAGATGGCAGCGTGAGAGGTGACACACAGGCTTCCTCCAAAAACCGCATATAATACAAAAATATAATAAATACAACTAATCCTGAAAGAGCAACAGGAAAGAGGACTGTGCCAAACTGCATACACCTGGAGAAAAGAGCAGGCCTCACAGAACAGGGTAATGTACCAAAGCTGTGGCCCGCCAGGACCCAAGCCACTCACCCCAGCTCACTGGCAGGAAGAAGAGAAACAGAGCAGGGAAGGAGTGGAGATCTGGGACTGCTGAATACCTAACTCCAGAGATCTGCTCTGGGAGCACAAACCTACATTTCATGCTACTTGCATGATACTCTTGTGATTACGGGGTTTGAAAGCTAAGACAGGCAGAATTCCTGGAGAGACTGAGATTCCAGCCACTTGTGGAAAACGGGGATCCATATCCACCTGCTCTGGGACAAAAGAAAGGTGGGCAGTCTGAGAGACTTCCTAACAAAGAAGCCCCTAGCAAGAGGGCTGCTAAAGGGGCAAGGATTGCACAGAGCTTACTGCTCAGGAGAGAGGACAGGTAGACAAAATTGTCTGGGTGCACTCTGTCCAGCAGATTGGGAACTTTGCCATATACACTCTCACATTTAAGGAGGAAAAAGAAATCTTCCTCCTTAGATGATCTTCAGGTGCTCCAGCTCCCTGGCTGGCTACACAGCTCCAAGGAGCCCCTCTGTGATACGCAGCCTACTGCTCATTTCTCCCGGCCAGCCACACCTGGCTCGCAAACTGGCAAACCCTACCCTGGCATTAGCCCAGCCAGAGGTAAGATCTATTTGCAGCAACTACAAACGCAAAGCATAGAGGTTTATACCTGTGTGGTTGGCCCACTGGTTCATGCAGTGGAGACAGGCATAGCAGTCAGGTAGCAGAAAACAGCTTTTTCCTCCCCCCAGGCACCAATACCACTCCCCTGCGACCCCTGACATTGCTTCAGGGGCTGACCAGCTCCAGGGAGTAAAGCTTCTGGGCAATAGAGGGTGCCATATAAAAATATGAAACGTCAAAGTAACCTGGTTCAGAGTAAAATTATTAATACCATGCCTAAGAAAGATTTAAATGACATTGACCTCATGACTCTTCCTGGAAGGGAGTTCAAAATAAAAATCATTAACATGCTCATGGAGGTACGGAAAGATATTCAAGAACTCAGGAATGAATTCCGGTCAGAGATCCAATCGTTGAAGAGCACAATGGAGTGTATTAAAAGCAGCTTGGATATGGTGGAGGAGACAATAAATGAAATAGAAACTAGAGAAGAGGAATACAAAGAAGCTGAGGCACAGAGAGAAAAAAGGATCTCTAAGAATGCAAGAATATTGAGAGAATTGTGTGACCAATGCAAAAGGAACAATATTCGCATTATAGGGGTACCAGAAGAAGAAGAGAGAGAAAAGGGGCTAGAAGGTGTCTTTGAGGAGGTAATTGCTGAAAATTTCCCCAATACGGGGAAAGAGATAGTTTCTCAAGCCATGGAGGTGCACATATCTCCCAACACAAGGGACTGAAGGAAGACAACACCAAGACAAATAGTAATTAAAATGTCAAAGATCAAGGATAAGGACAGACTATTAAAAGCAGCGAGAGAAAGAAATAAGATCACATACAAAGGAAAGCCCATCAGGCTATTATCTGACTTCTCAACAGAAACCTTACAAGCCAGAAGGGAGTGGCATGATGTATTTAATGCAATGAAGCAGAAGGGCCTTGAACCAAGAATACTTTATATGGCAAGATTATCATTTAAATTTGAAGGAGGATTAAACGAATTCCAGATAAGCAAAAGCTGAGAGAATTTACCTCCCACAAACCATCTCTACAGTGTATCTTGGTTTCCTAAGGTTTAATAGCTGTCATCAGAGGTAATAAAACCACAGTAAAGAAAGTAGAACAGCTGGTTACTAAGCAAATGCAAAAATTAAAACAACTATCTCCAAAGTCAATCAAGGGATAGACAAAGAGTACAGAATATGATACCTATTATATAAAGAATGGAGGAGGAAGAAAAAGGAAGAAGAAAAAAAAAACAAGGGAACCTTTAGATTGTGTTTGTAATAGCATATTGGGTAAGTTAAGTTAGACTCTTAGATAGTAAGGAAGTTAGCCTTGAACCTTTGGTAACCATGCATCTAAAGCCTGCAATGCCAATAAGTATATACCTATCAATAATCACGCTAATTGTAAGGAGACTCAATGCACCAATCAAAAGACATAGAGTCACTGAATGGATAAAAAAAGACATAGAGTCACTGAATGGATAAAAAATCAAGACCCATCTATATGCTGCCTACAAGAAACTCACTTTAAACCCAAAGACATACACAGACTAAAAGTGAAGGGATGTGAAAAGATATTTCATGCAACTAATAGTGAGAAAAAAGCAGGAGTTGCAGTACTTGTATCAGACAAAATAGACTTCAAAACAAAGAAAGTCACAAGAGACAAAGAAGGACATTACGTAATGATAAAAAGGGTCAATCCAACAAGAAGATATAACCATTATAATATCTAGGCCCCCAACACAGGAGCACCTACATGTGTGAAACAAATACCAACAGAATTAAAGGGAGAAATAGAATGCAATGCATTCATCCTAGGAGACTTCAACAATCCACTCACTCTGAAGGACAGATCAACCAGACAGAAAATAAGTAAGGAGACACATGCACTGAACAGCACAATAGAATAGATGGATCTAACAGACATCTACAGAACTCTACACCCAAAAGCAGCACAATACACATTCTTCTCAGGTGCACATTTAACATTTTCAAGAATAGATCATATCCTAGGCCACAAAAAGAGCCTTGGCAAATTCAAAATGATTGAAATTGTACCAACCAGTTTCTCAGACCACAAAGGTAAGAAACCAGAAATAAATTATGCAAAGAAAATGAAAAATCCCCCAAACACATGGAGGCTTCACAACTTGCTCCTAAGTAACCAATGGATCAATGACCAAATAAAAACAGAGATCAAGCAATATATGGAGACAAATGACAACAATAATTCAACATGGCAAAATCTGTGGGATGCAGTGAAGGCCGTGTTAAGAGGAATATATATATATATATTGCAATACAGGCCTAACTCAGGAAAGAACAATCCCATATGAGCAGTCTAAACTCATAATTAACAAAACTAGAAAAAGAAAATAAATGAGGCCCAAAGTCAGTAGAAGGAGAGACGTAATAAAGATTAAAGCAGAAATAAATAAAATTGAGAAAAATAAACAATAAAAAGAATTAATGGAGGCAGGAGCTGGATCTTTGAGATA
>JAVSCE010007762.1:0-228365 GCA_032199065.1 Smutsia gigantea
ATTTGCAACAACATGGATGGAGCTAGAGGGTATTATGCTCAGTGAAATAAAAAAAAAAAAAAAAGACAAGTATCAAATGATTTCACTCATATGTGGAATATAAGAACAAAGAAAAAAACTGAAGGAACAAAACAGCAGCAGACTCACAGAACCCAAGAACGACTAATAGTTACCAAAGGGAAAGGGACTGGGGAAAATGGGCGGGAAGGGAGGGATAAGAGGGAAAAAGGGGCATTACGATTAGCAGATGTAATGTTGGGGGGGCACGGGGAGGGCAGTACAACTCAGAGAAGACAAGTAGTGATTCTATAGCATCTCACTACGCTGATGGACAGTGACTGTAATGGGGTTGGTGGGGGGGACCTGATGAAGGGGTAGTTTAATAATCGTAATATTGCACATGTAATTGTAAATTAATGATAATAAATAAATTATATTAAAAAAAGAATAAACACAAAAACTCAAAAAAAAAAAAAAAGAAAGTGAAAAGACGGGGATTAAAGATGGCGGCGTGAGAGGTGAGACATAGGCTTCCTCCAAAACCGCATATAATACAAAAATATAATTAATACACCTAATCCTGAAAGAGCAACAGGAAAGAGGACTGCGCTAGACTGCATCCACCTGGAGAAAAGAGAAGACTTCACAGAACAGGGCAACGTACAAAGGCTGTGGCCCAGCATAACCCAAGCCCTTCCCCCACCCAAGCTCACCTGCTGGAGGAGGAAAAACTGAGCAGGGAGGGAGTGGAGGCCTGGGACAGCTGAATACCTCACTTTGGAGATCTGCTCTGGGAGCACAGACCTACAATTCATGGTGCTTGCACGATACTCTAGTGATTACAGGGCTGGAAAGCTAAGACAGGCAAAATTCCTGGAGACACTGACATTCCAGCCACTTGTGGACAGCAGGGATCCATATCCGGCTGCTCTGGGACAAAAGAAAGGTGGGCAGTCTGACAGACTTCCTAACAAGGAAGCCCTTAGCAATAGCGCTGCTAAAGGGTGAAGGATTGCACAGAGCTTACTATTCAGGAGAGAAGACAGGTAGACAAAATTCTCTGGGTGCACTGTGCCCAGCAGGTTGGGAGCTTTACCATATAGACTCTCATATTTAAGGAGGAAAAAGAAATTTTACTCCATAGATGAACTTCAGGTGCTCCAGCTCCCTGGCTGGCTACAAAGCTCCAAGAATCCACTCCGTGATACACAGCCTACTGCACCTTTCTCCTGACGAGCCGCACCTGCCTTGCAAACTGGCAAACCCCACCCGGTCGTTAGCCCAGCCAGAGGGAAGATCTTTCTACAGCAACTACAAACGCAAAGCATACAGACTTATACCTGTGTGGTCGGCCTACTAGTTCTGGCAGTGGAGACAGGCATAGCAGCTGGGAGGCAAGACACAACTCTTTCCTCCCCCCAGACACCTGTAACACTCCCCTGCGATGCCCAACATTGCTACAGGGACTGAGCAGCTCCTGAGAGTAGAGCATCTGGGCACTACAGGGTACCATATACAAATATGAAAAATCAAAGGAACCTGGTTCAGAGTAAATTTATTAATACAACTGCTGAGAAAAATGTAAATGACAATGACCTCCTAACTCTTTATGAAAGGGAGTTCAAAATAAAAATCACTAACATGCTCATGGAGGTACGGAAAGATATTCAAGATCTCAGGACTGAATTCTGGTCGGAGATCCAGTCGCTGAAGAGCACAATAGAGGGAATTAAACGCAGATTGGATACGGTAGAAGAGACGATAAATTAAATAGAAACTAGACAAGAGGAACACAAAGAAGCTGAGGCTCTGAGAGAAAAAAAGATCTGTTAGAATGAAAGAATATTGAGAGAACTGTATGACCAATTCAAATGGAACAATATTCGCATTACAAAGTTACCAGAAAAAGAGAAAAAAAGGGATAGAAAGTGTATTTGAGGAGGTAATTGCTGAACACTTCCCCAATCTGGAGAAGAAGATAGTCTCTCAGGCCATGGAGATGCACAGATCTCCCAACACGAGGGACCCAAGGAAGATAACATCAAGACATATACTAACTAAAATGGCAAAGATCGAGGATAAGGACAGACTACTCAAAGCATCCAGAGAGAGAAATAAGATCACATGCAAAGGAAAGCCCATTGGGCTATCATCAGACTACTCACAAGAAACATTACAGGACAGAAGGGAATGGCATGATGTATTTACTGCAATAATGCAGAAGGGCCTTGAACCAGGAATAGTTTATCCACCAAAATTATCATTTCAATTTGAAGGAGGGATTAAACAATTTCCAGATAAGCAAAAGCTGAGAGAATTTACGTCCCACAAACCATCTCCACAGTGTATTTTGGAGGTACTGCTATAGATGGAAGTGTTCCTACAGTTTAATAGCTGTCACCAGAGGTAATAAAACCACAGTAAAGAAAGTAGAACAGCTAATTACTACGCAAATGCAAAACTAAATTAACTGTCCCCAAAGTCAATCAAGGGATAGACAAACAGTAAAGGATATGATACCTAATATATAAAGAATGGAGGAGGAAGAAAAAAAAAAGAACCCTTAGACTCTGTAATAGCATATTGAGTTAACTTAGACTCTTAGATAGTAAGGAAGTTAACCTTGGGCTTTGGTGACCATGAATCTGAAGACTGCAATGCCAATAAGTACATACTTATCCATAATCACCCTAAATGTAAATGCACTGAATGCACCAATCAAAAGACCTAGAGTCACTGAATGGATAAAAAAACAAGACCCATCTATATGCTGCCTTCAAGAGACTCACTTTAAACCCAAAGACATACACAGACTAAAAGTGAAGGGATGGAGAAAGACATTTCATGCAACTAATAGGGAGAAAAAAGCAGGAGTTGCAGTACTTGTATCAGACAAAATAGACTTCAAAACAAAGAAAGTCACAAGAGACAAAGAACGACATTACATAATGATAAAAGCGTCAATCCAACAAGAAGATATAACCATTAAAAATATCTATGCACCCAACACAGGAGCTCCGACATATGTGAAACAAATACTAACAGAATTAAAGGGGGAAATAGAATGCAATGCATTCATTCCAGGAGACATCAACACACCCTCACTCTGAAGGACATACCAACCAGACAGAAAATAAGTAAGCAGACAGAGTCACTGAACAACACAATACAACAGATGGACCTAACAGACATCTACCAACCTCTACACTCAAAAGCAGCAGAATACACATTCTTCTCAAGTGCACATGGAACATTTTCAAGAATAGATCAGACACAAGGCCACAAAAAGAGCCTCGGTGAATTCCAAAAGATTAAAATAAACAGTTTCTCAGACCACGAAGGAATGAAACTAGAAATAAATTATGCAAAGGAACTGAAAAGTCCCACAAACACATGAAGGCTTTACAACATCTCCTAAATAACCAATGGATCAATGACCATATAAAAACAGAGATCAAGCAATATATGGAGACAAATGACAACAATAATTCAACACCACAGTGAAAGACCTATACCCTGAAAACTACAAGGCACTCTTAAGAGAAATTAAAGAGGACACTAATAAATGGAAATGCATCCCATGCTCTTGGCCTGGAAGAATTAATATTGTTAAAATGGCCATCCTGCCTAAAGCAATTTACAGATTCAGTGCAATCCCTATCAAACTACCAACAGTATTCTTCAGTGAACTAGAGCAAATAGTACTAACGTTCATATAGAACGACAAAAGACGCCAAATGGCCAAAGCTCTCCTGAGAAGGAAGAAAAAAGTGGGAGAATTATGCTCCCTGACTTCAAGCTCTTCTACAAAGCCACAGTAATCAAGACAGTTTGGTATTTGCACAAGAACAGACACACAAACCAGTGGAACAGAATAGAGACCTCTGATATAAACCAAGCATATATGTTCAAATAATATATGATATAGGAGCCATGGATATACAGTGGGGAAGTAACAGCCTCTTCAACAGCTGGTGTTGGCAAAACTGGACACCTACATGTAAGAAAATGAAATTGGATTATTGTCTAACCCCATACACAAAAGTAACCTCAAAGTGGATCAAAGACCTGAATGTAAGTCATGAAACCATAAAATTCTTAGAAAAAATATAGGCAAAAACATTCTTGGACATAAACATGAGCAACTTCTTCATGAACATATCTCCCCAGGCAAGGGAAACAGAAGCAAAAATGAACAAGTGAGACTATACCTAACTAAACTTCTGTACAGCAAAGGACACCATCAGTAGAACAAAAAGACATCCTACAGTATGGGAGAATATATTCATAAATGACATATCCGATAAAGGGTTGACATCCAAAATATATAAACAGCTCAGGCACCTCAACAAACAAAAAGCAAATAATCCAATTAAAAAATGGGCAGAGGATCTGAACAGACACTTCTCAAAAGAAGAAATTCAGATGGCCAACAGGCACATGAAAAGATGCTCCACATTGCTAATCATCAGGGAAATGAAAATTAAAACCACAATGTGATATCACCTCACACCAGTTAAGATGGCCAACATCCAAAAAACAACAAATGTTGGCGAGGATGTACAGAAAGGGGAATCCTCCTACAGTGCTGGTGGAAATGTAAATTAGATCAACCATTCTGGAAAGCAGTATGGAGGTTCCTCAAAAAACTCAAAATAGAAATACGATTTGACCCAGGAATTCCACTCCTAGGAATTTACCCTAAGACTGCAGCAGCCGGGATGGAAAAAGACATATGCACCCTTGTGTTTATCGCAGCACTATTTACAATAGCCAAGATATGGAAGAAACCTATGTGTCCATCAGTAGATGAATGGATAAAGAAGTTGTGCTACATATACACAATGGAATATTATTCAGCCATAAGAAGAAAACAAATTCTACCATTTGCAACAACATGGATGGAGCTAGAGGGTATTATGCTCAGTGAAATAAGCCAAGCCAAAAAAGACAAGTATCAAATGATTTCACTCATATGTGGAGTATAAAAACAAAGAAAAAAACTGAAGGAACAAAACAGCAGCAGACTCACAGAACCCAAGAATGGACTAACAGTTACCAAAGGGAATAGGACTGGAGAGGATGGGTGGGTAGGGAGGGATAAAGGGGGAAAAGGGGCATTATATTTAGCACACATAATGTAGCGGCAAAGGACACAGGAAAGGCAGTATTTATAGAGAAGACAAGTAATGATTCTACAGCATCTAACTACGCAGATGGACAGTGACTATAGTGGGGTATGTGGGGGGGGGACTTGAAAATAGGGGGGGTCTAGTAACCATAATGTTCAAGTGATCATACATTAATGATACCAAAATAAAAATAAATAAATAATTCAACACCACAAAATTTGTGGGATGCAGGGAAGGCCGTGCTAAGAGGAAAGTATATTGCAATACACGCCTATCTCAGGAAAGAAGAACAATCTCATATAAGCAATCTAAACACACAATTAAAAACTAGAAAAAGAAGAACAAATGTGGCCCAAAATCAGTAGAAGGATGGGCATAATAAAGATTGGAGCAGAAATAACTAAAATTGAGAAGAATAAAACAACAGAAAGGATCAAAGAAAGCAAGAGCTGGTTCGTCGAGAAAATAAACAAAATAGAAAAACACCAAGCCAGACTTATCAAGAAAAAAAGAGAGTCTACTCACATAAACAGAATCAGAAACAAGAAAGGAAAAATCTCTACAGATACCACAAAAATACAAAACATTATTAGAGAATACTATGAAAAATTATATGCTAACAAACTGGATAACCTAGAAGAAATGGACTGTTCTAGAAAAATACAACCTTCCAAGGCTGACCCAGAAAGAAACAGAAAATCTCAACAAACCAATTACCAGCAACGAAATTGAACTGGTAATCAAAAACCTACCTAAGGAAAAGTTCCGGGAAGATGGCGGTGTGAGCAGGGCGACAGAAATCTCCTCCCGAAACTATATAAATCTATGAAAATACAGCAAATACAACTATTCCGAAAAGAGAAATCAGAGCACACAGGAAAGTGCACAGCGTGCAGCCACACCTGGGAGGACTCAGCACCCCGCGAGGCGGGTAAGATACAGAGCCGCGACCCAGCAGCACCCGAACACTCACCCAGCCCAGCGCGCCGGCGGGAAGAGAGGATTTGGAGCCAGGAGGGAGTGGAAGAGCAGGTCCACGAAATAACGAGCCCTGGTGGTCTGCGCCGGGAGCGCTGACACACATCGCACGGTGGTGCATCAGACATTAGAGAGGCAGAAGGTGCAGTTTTTGAGCCGGGAAGGCGCAGGGAACATACAGCCAGCACCCAGGGACAAGAGAAAAGCGCGCGCCATTTCTAGTGGTCTCGGAAAGGCAGGGGGCCCAGCGAGGGAACACCATCGCCCGGGCGGGCTCAGCCCTGCAGGCTGGAAGTCCTGGGGAACTTCGGTTCCCTTCGCTGGTGACGGAGAGAACGGAGCAACCACGCTGGAACTTTATACACAAAACAACAGCGTCCCATTCGTTCCTGCCCCACCCAGACCTACAAAAAAGCGGCGCGACTGGGGCTGCAAATTAGTGGAGCAACAGCGACACCTACAGCACGCTTGGAGAATCCAAACCAGGTGGGCTTTTTTTTTTTTGCTCATTTGTGTTATTTCTTGCTTTTTTTTTGCTCGTTTGTTTTATTTCTTGCCCCCCACCCATTTTTTTGTTCGTCTGTTTTATTTCTTGCCCTTTTTTTTACTTTTTTCACCTTCCTTTTCTTTCATTTCTTCCTTCTTTCTCTCTTTTCTTTCTCTTCCTTCTTTTTTTTTTTTTTGGCTAGCTTGGTTTTTTTGGTGGTGCTTTTTTTTTCTTTTCTTTTGAAACCTTAAAGAGCCCAGCTGACAAAAGTGGCACCTACCAGCGACCACTCCTGGCAACATGACAAGACAGAAGAATATGATAGAGACAAAAATCACCAAGATCCAGACCCCCTCTGAGAAGGAATCTGAAGGGATGGAAATGAGGCATCTTCCTGAAAAAGAATGCAGAATAAAAGTCGTAACCATTCTGATGGATCTACAGAGAAATATGCAAGAGCTAAGAGAGGAAGTAAGGGAAGTCAGGAAAGATAATGCAGAAATGAGACAAGCAATCGACGGGCTCAGCAGCAGACTGGACGAGATGCAAGAGACTGTTAATGCAATAGAAATAAAAGAAGAACACAGAGCAGCTGAGGCACAGAGATAAAAAGATCTCTACAAATGAAAGAATATTAAGTGAACTGTGTGACCAATCCAAACAGAACAATATTTGCATTATAGGAGTACCAGTGGAAAAAGAGAAAGAAAAACGGATAGAAAGTGTCTTTGAGGAAATAATTGCTGAAAACTTCCCCATGCTGGGGAAGGAAATAGTCTCGCAGTCCATGGAAGCCCACAGATCTCCTAACACAAGGGACGCCAGGAAGACAACACCAAGACACATAATAATTAAAATGGCAAAGATCAAAGATAAGGACAGAGTATTAAAGGCAGCTAGAGAAAGAAAAAAGATCACCTTCAAAGGAGAACCCATCAGACTAACATCAGACTTCTCAACAGAAACCTTACAGGCTAGAAGAGACTGGCATGATATATTTAACGCAATGAAACAGAAGGGCCTCGAACCAAGAATACTGTATCCAGCACGATTATCATTTACATATGATGGAGGGATTAAACAATTTCCAGACAAGCAAAAGCTGAGAGAATTTGCCTCCCATAAACCACCTCTACAGGACATCTTAAAGGAACTGCTCTAGAGGGAAGCACTCCTAAGGCTAAAAAGCTGTCACCAGAGAAAATAAAATCATAGCAAAGAAAGAAGACCATCCAAAACTAACTAAAGGGAAAGAATAAAACACCTAGTATATAAAGAATGGAGGAGGAAGAATAAGAAGGGAGAGAAATAAAAAAACATCAGACTGTGTTTACAATAACTTAACAAGAAAGTTAAGTTAGATTGTTAGATAGTAGAGAACCTACCCTTGAACCTTTGGTAACCACGAATCTAAAGCCAGCAATGGCAATAAGTACATATCTGTCAATAATCACCCTAAACGTAAATGGACTGAATGCACGAATCAAAAGACACAGAGTAACAGAATGGATAAAAAAGCAAGACCCATCTATATGCTGCCTACAAGAAACTCACCTCAAATCCAAAGATATCCCCAGATTAAACGTGAAGGGATGGAAAAAGATATTTCATGCAAATAACAAGGAGAAAAAAGCAGGTGTTGCAGTACTTGTATCAGACAAAATAGATTTCAAAACGAAGAAAGTAGCAAAAGATAAAGAAGGACATTACATAATGATAAAGGGGACAATCCAGCAAGAGGATATAACCATTTTAAATACATATGCACCAAACACAGAAGCGCCGGCATTTGTGAAACAAATACTAACAGAATTAAAGGAGGAAATAGACAGCAATGCATTCATCTTAGGTGACTTCAACACACCACTCACTCCAAGGGACATATCAACGAGACAGAAAATAAGTAAAGACACAGAGGCACTGAACAACACACTAGAACAGATGGACCTAACAGATATCTACAGAACTCTACACCAAAAGCAACAGGATACACATTCTTCTCAAGTGCACATGGAACATTTTCCAGAATAGACCACATACTAGGCCACAAAAAGAACCTCAGTAAAATCGAAAATATTGAAATTCTACCAAACAACTTCTCAGATCATAAAGGTATTAAACTAGAATTAAACTTTAGAAAGAAAACAAAAAGGCTCACAAATACATGGAGACTTAACAACATTCTCCTAATTAATCAATGGGTCAATGACCAAATCAAAACAGAAATCAAAGAGTATATGGAGACAAATGACAAAAACAACACAAAGCCAGAGCTTCTATGGGAGCAGCAAAGTCAGTTCTAAGAGGAAAGTATATTGCAATCCAGGCCTATCTAAAGAAAGAAGAACATTCCCAAATGAATAGTCTAAAGACACAATTACTGAAATTGGAAAAAGAAGAACAAATGAGGCCCAAAGTCACCAGAAGGAGGGACATAATAAAGATCAGAGAAGAAATAAATAAAATTGAGAAGAATAAAACAATAGAAAAAATCAATGAAACCAAGAGCTGGTTCTTTGAAAAATA
This sequence comes from Smutsia gigantea, assembly GCA_032199065.1. Classification (NCBI taxonomy): domain Eukaryota; kingdom Metazoa; phylum Chordata; class Mammalia; order Pholidota; family Manidae; genus Smutsia; species Smutsia gigantea. The sequence goes on from JAVSCE010007762.1 coordinate 9,124, forward strand.
AACAAAATAGATAAACCCCTAGCCAGACTCATTAAGAGAAAAAGAGAATCTACACACATAAACACAATCAGAAATGAGAAAGGAAAAATCACAATGGACCCCACAGAAATACAAAGAATTATAAGAGAATATTATGAGAATCTATATGCTAACAAGCTGGAAAACATAGAAGAAATGGACAAAGTTTTAGAAAAATACAACCTTCCAAAACTGACCAAGCAAGAAACAGAAAAATTAAACAGACCAATCACCAGCAACGAAATTGAAGCGGTAATCAAAAAACTACCCAAGAACAAAATCTCCGTAGCAGATAGATTCACCTCTGAATTCTACCAGACATACAGAGAAGAAATAACACCCATTCTCCTTAAAGGTTTTGAAAAATTGAAGAGGAGGAAATACTTCCAAACTCATTCAATGGAGCCAGCATCACTCTAATACCAAAACCGGGCAAAGACCTCACCAAAAAAGAAAATTACAAACCAATATCCCTGATGAACGTAGATGCAAAAATACTCAACAAAATATTAGCAAACCGAATTCAAAAATACATCAAGAGGATCATACACCATGATCAACTGGGGTTCATCCCAGGGATGCAAGGATGGTACAACATTAAAAAATCCATCAACATCATCCACCACATCAATAAAAAGAAGAACAAAACCCACATGATCATCTCCATAGATGCTGAAAAAGCATTTGACAAAATTCAGAATCCATTCATGATTAAAACTCTCAACAAAATGGGTATAGACGGCGAGTACCTCAACATCATAAAGGCCATATATGACAAACCCACAGCTAGCATCATACTTAACGGCGAGACACTGAAAGCTTTTCATCTAAGATCGGGAACAAGACAGGGATTCCCACTCTCTCCACTGTTATTCAACATAGTACTGGAGGTCCTAGCCACAGGAATCAGACAAAACAATGACATACAAGGCATCCAGATTGGTAAAGAAGAAGTCAAATTGTCACTATTTGCAGATGACATGATATTGTATATAAAAAACCCTAAAGACTCCACTCGAAAACTACTAGAACTAATATCTGAATTCAGCAAAGTTGCAGGATGCAAAATTAACACACAGAAATCTGTTGCGTTCCTATACACTAACGATGAACTAACAGAAAGAGAAATCAGAAAAACAATTCCATTCACAATTGCATCAAAAAGAATAAAATACCTAGGAATAAACCTAACGAAGGAAGTGAAAGACCTATACTCTGAAAACTACAAGACAGTCCTAAGAGAAATTAAAGAGGACACTAACAAATGGAAATGCATCCCATGCTCTTGGCTAGGAAGAATAAATATTGTCAAAATGGCTATACTACACAAAGCAATCTACAGATTCAATGCAATCCCTATCAAATTACCAACAGCTTTCTTCAATGAACTGGAACAAATAATCCTAAAATTCATATGGAACCACAAAAGACCCCGAATAGCCAAAGCAATCCTGAGAAGGAGGAATAAAACGGGGAATTACGCTCCCTGACTTCAAGCTCTACTACAAAGCCACAGTAATCAAGACAATTTGGTGCTGGCACAAAAACAGACCCACAGATCAGTGGAATAGAATAGAAAATCCAAACATAAACCCAAATACATACAGTTCATTAATATTTGATAAGGGAGCCTTGGATATACATTGGGGAGATGACGGCCTCTTCAGCAGCTGGTGTTGGAAAAACTGGACAGCTACATGTAAGAGAATGAAATTGGACTACTGTCTAGCCCCATACACAAAGGTAAATTCAAGGTGGATCAAAGACCTGAATGTAAGTCATGAAACTATAAAACTCTTAGAAAAAAATATAGGCAAAAAGCTCTTGGACATAAACATGAAGGACTTCTTCATGAACATATCTCCCCGGGCAAGGGAAACAAAAGCAAAAATGAACAAGTGGGACTATATCAAGCTGATAAGCTTCTGTACAGCAAAGGACACCATCAGTAGAACAAAAAGACTTCCTACAGTATGGGAGAATATATTCATAAATGACGTATCTGATAAGGGGTTGACATCCAAAATATATAAAGAATTCACACACCTCAAAAAACAAAAAGCAAATAATCCAATTAAGAAATGGGCAGAGGACATGAATAGACACTTCTCTAAAGAAGAAATTCAGATGGCCAACAGGCACATGAAAAGATGCTCCACATCACTAATCATCAGAGAAATTCAGATTAAAACCACAATGAGATACCACCTCACACCAGTGAGGATGGCCAACACCCAAACACAAACAACAACAAATGTTGGCGAGGATGTGGAGAAAAGGGAACCCTCCTACACTGCTGGTGGGACTGCAAATTAGTTCAACCATTGTGGAAAACAGTATGGAGGTTTCTCAAAAAACTCAAAATAGAAATACCATTAGACCCAGGAATTCCACTCCTAGGAATTTACCTGAGAATGCAGCAGCCCAGTTTGAAAAAGATAGATGCACCCCTATGTTTATCGCAGCACTATTTACAATAGCCAAGAAATGGAAGCAACCTACGTGTCCATCAGTAGATGAATGGATAAAGAAGATGTGGTACATATACACAATGGAATAATATTCAGCCATAAGAAGAAAACAAATCCTACCATTTGCAACAACATGGATGGAGCTATAGGGTATTATGCTCAGTGAAATAAGCTAAGCCGAAAAATACAAGTACCAAATGATTTCACTCATATGTGGAGTATAAGAACTAAGAAAAAAACCTGAAGGAACAAAACAGCAGGAGACTCACAGAACCCAGGAACGGACTAATAGTTACCAAAGGGAAAGGAACTGGGGAGGATGGGTGGGAAGGGAGGGGCAAGGGGGAAGAGGGACATTATGATTAGCAGATGTAATATTGGGGGGGCCCGGGGAGGGCTGTACAACACAGAGAGGACAAGTAGTGACTCTATGGCATCTCACTACACTGTTGGACAGTGACTGTAATGGGGTTGGGGGGCGATCTTGATGAAGGGGGTAGGGTAATCACCATAATATTACTCATTTAATTGTAGATTAATGATATCAAAATAAACTTATTAAAAAAAATGTCTTTGCAAGAGGAAAAAAAAAAAACTACCTAAGCACAAAATCACCGAACCAGATGGCTTCACCACTGCATTTTATCAAACATTTAGTGAAGACCTAATACCCATCCTCCTTAAAGTTCTCCAAATAGTAGAAGAGGGAATACTTCCAAACTTGTTCTATCAGGCCAGCATCATTCTAATACCAAAACTAGGCAAAGACCCAACAAAGAAAGAAAATTACAGACCAGTACCTCTGATGAACATAGGTGCAAAAATACTCAACAAAATATTAGCAAACCGAATTCAAAAATACATCTAAAAGATCATCCATCATGATCAAGTAGGATTTATTCCAGGGATGCAAGGATGGTACAATATTCGAAAATCCATCAACATCATCCACATCAACAAGAAGAAGGACAAAAACCACACGATCATCTCCATAGTTGCTGAAAAGGCATTTGACAAAATTCAACATCCATTCATGATAAAAACTCTCAACAAAATGGGTATAGAGGGCAAGTACCTCAACATAATAAAGGCTATACATGACAAACCCACAGCCAACATTATACTTAACAGCGAGAAGCTGAAAGCTTTTACTTTAAGATTGGGAACAAGACAAGAATGCCCATTCTCCCCACTTCTATTCAACATAGTACTGGAGGTCCTAGCCACGGCAGTCAGACAACACAAAGAAATACAAGGCATCCCAATTGGCAGGGGAGAAGTTAAACTGTCCCTGTTTGCAGATGACATGATATTGTACACAGAAAACCCTAAAGAATCTACTCCAAAACTACTAGATCTAATATCTGAATTCAGCAAAGTTGCGGGATACAAAATTAATACACAGAAATCTTTCACATTGCTATACACGAAAATGACCTAGCAGAGAGAGAAATCAGGAAAACAATTCCATTCACAGTTGCATCAAAGAGTAAAATACCTAGGAATAAACCTAACCAAGGAAGTGAAAGACCTATACTCTGAAAACTACAAGACACTCATGAGAGAAATTAAAGAATATACCAATAAATGGAAACACATCCTGTGCTCATGGATAGGAAGAATTAATATTGTCAAAATGGCCATCCTGCCTAAAGCAATCTACAGATTCAATGCAATTCCTATCAAAATACCAAGAGCATTTTTCAACGAACTAGAGAAAATTGTTCTAAAATTCATATGGAACCACAAAAGACCCCAAATAGCCAAAGCAATCCTGAGAAGGAAGAATAAAGCTGGGATGATTATGCTCCCCAACTTCAAGCTCTACTACAAAGCCATAGTAACCAAGACAATTTTGTACTGGCACAAGAACAGACCCATAGACCAACAGAACAGACTACAGAGCCCTGATATAAACCCAACCATATATGGTCAATTAATATATGATAAAGGAGCCATGGATATACAATGGGGAAATGACAGCCTCTTCGACAGCTGGTGTTGGCAAAACTGGACAGATACATGCACAAGAATGAAACTGGATTATTGTTTAATCCCATACACAAAAGTAAACTCGAAATGGATCAAGGATCTGAATGTAAGTCATGAAACCATAAACCTCTTAGAAGACAACAGAGGCAAAAATCTCCTGAATGTAAGCATGAGCGACTTCTTCCTTAATGCATCTCCTTGAGCAAGGAAAACAAAAGCAAAAAGGAACTCATGGGACTACATCAAACTAAAAAGTTTCTGTATGACAGAGGACACCATCGACAGAATAAAAAGGCATCCTACAATATGGGAGAATATATTTGTAAATAATATATCCGACAAGGGGTTAACATCCAAAATATATAAAGAACTTACACACCTCAACACCCAAAATGCAAATAACCTAATTAAAAAATGGGCAGAGGATATGAAGAGACATTTCTCCAAAGAAATTCAGATGGCCAACAGACACATGAGAAGATGCTCCACATCACTAATCATCCGGGAAATGCAAATTAAAACCACAATGAGATATCATCTCACACCAGTAAGGATGGCCACCATCCAAAAGACTAAGAAAAACAAATGCTGGTGACATGCAGCGAAAGGGGAATCCTCCTGCTCTGCTGGTGGGAATGTAAGCTAGTTCAACTATTGTGGAAAGCAATATGGAGGTTCCTTTAAAAACTAAAAATAGAAATACCATTTCACCCAGGAATTCCATTCCTTGGAATTTACACAAAGAGTACAACTTCTCAGATTCAAAAAGACATATGTACCCCTATGTTTGTCACAGCACTTTTTACAATAGCCAAGATATGGAAGCAACCTAAGTGTCCATCAGTAGATGAATGGATAAAGATGTGGTACATATACACAATGGAATACTATTCAGCCATAAGAAGGAAACAAATCCTGCCATTTGCAACAACATGGATGGAGCTGGAGGATATTATGCTCAGTGAAATAAGCCAGGTGGAGAAAGACAAGTGCCAAATGATTTTCCTCATTTGTGGAGTATAACAACGAAGCAAAACTGAAGGAACAAAATAGCCGCAGACTCAGAGACTCTAAGAAGGAACTAGTGGTTACCAAAGGCAAAGGGTATGGGAGGGCGCGTGCGGAGGGTCGGAGAATAGGATTGAGGGGTATTACATGTAGTACACATAGTGTGGGGGATCACGGGGAAAACAGAGAAGGCAAAGAGTGAATCTGTGGCATCTTACTACACTGATGGACAGTGACTGCATTGGGGATGGGTGTGGACTTGATAATATGGGTAAATGTAGTAACCATATTATTTTTTCATGTGAAACCTGTAAAAGAGTGTATATCAATAATACCTCAATAATAAAAAATTAAAAAAAAAAAGAAAGTGAAAAGACAAGCCATGAACTGGGGTAATATATTTAGAAATCATGTATCTGAAAAAAGACTTGTATTTAGGATATATAAAGAAACTTTGTACTTGACAATAAAAAAATAAAATCTTAAAAAGACAAAATGATTTGAATTGACTTTTCGCCAAAGAAGATAATACAAATGGGTAATGGAACATGAATAAACGTTCCACATCATTAGTCATAAGGGAAGTACAGATTTCAACCACAATGATACTTCTACACACCCAGCAGAATAACTATATTCAAAGTGACTAACAGTGAAAAGTGCTGTCAGGGATGTAGAGAAACTGGAACCTTTATATGTTGCTGATGGGGAAGTAAAATAGTACACAGCTACTTTGAACAGTTTAACAGTTTCTTAAAAAGTTAAATATAAGCTTCCACTGACCCAGAAATTCCATTATTCTTTTAACAGTAAGTAAACATACATCTCTAAGTACAATTACTTTCAATATAATATTCCAAATTAAAATGACTAGAAATTCCGTGGAAACCAATTTATCAAACCTTAAATAGCTTAAAGGAAAAAGGCATGGGCCCTCTAGCACAGTGATCAAAATTTAGCTCTAGGGCAAGGTTTCTCAACCTCAGCATTACTGACACTCTGGCTTTAGATAATTCTTTCTTGTGGAGAGGCTGTAGCCTCTGTATTGTAGGGTGCAATAGCATTACTGGTTTCTACCCACTAGATGCCAGCAGGCAGCGTGCCGATTCCACATCCCAGCTGTAGCAGCCAAAATGTCTCCAGACATTGCTAAATGGCCCTTCAGGGGCAAAATCACCCTAGTTGAGCAACAAAATTCTGGATTTAAATTGCCTGGGTTTAAATTCTCATGCACTCTATTTGCTGTGTGACAAGTTATTTTAATCTCTCTGTCTCAGTTTCTCATCTGCAAAGTGGTATATATTAGTACTTTACTTCATAGTTTTGAAATTGGCAAACAATACCAAATCAGGGTCTTAATTTTTCAGAGGGCCAGTTTAATAGCACACCACTGACATTCCCCACCTCTAATCAAAACTGTAAAGCTCCCTCCTTATATTCTCAGCTTTCTCTATGTGCCGCATTCCTACATATATATTCTCAATAGCACTAATCACTATTTGACAGACCATATATGTTATTTTTGTGGTACACCACCTTCACTAGAATATAAGCTCCACAAGGGCAGGAATTTTTGCCAGTTTATTTTCTGCTGTATCCCCAACACACAGTATACGCTCAAAAGTTTTTTGTAAAATGAATGAATAAAACAAAACACACAGAAACGGAAACCTGGCACTGTTTAACATTCACTTCCCCACAGAATAGAAAAGAAGGTAAACAAACTGTCTCTTTAAGAGTACATGCATTAATTCCAGAGCCCAGTAAAAGTACCTCAAGATTATGTTAATAAAAACTGTCCAGAAACATATCCACCCTCTGTTCGAGGTTGACTGCATTTCCAAAAGCTTAAGGAGTGGTTACTACGTTTTAGGTACAGTTCTAAGAATTTTAGATGTCTTATCTAATGATAAAATAATCCTAAGAAGTATTATTATTTTAATCTATTTTACAGATAAGGAAATGATGAAACCAAGGCACAGAGAGGATGAATGTGACATCAGATAAACAGCAGTGGTAGAAGCAGGGTTTGAACTTCCAGTTAGAACTCTTCACCATTATCTTATGATGCCACTTAGTAATTCTGCTAACACCGGCCACCCCACAGATTCCACAGCTGAGAATAAAGTTGAACAACAGAAAGATGAAGGAATAACTTTATGCATAGAACACAATAAGGAAGAGAGGGAAACAGACTAGAAAGGGAGGTGGCAATATGAAAGAGGGATATTGTGGAAGAAGAAAATTTCAAAAAGAGGGACTGGTCAACGGCATCAAAATAGTAGGAAGGAATATGCACTGAAAAAAAAACTACCAAATGTGGCCATTAAAAAGAAATTAGAAACTGTATCAGAGCCATTATAGAGAAAACTAGCTTTAAAAATGAAGTTTTGTCAACTATACCTCAATAAAGTTGGAAAAAGAAAGGATGAATGAAAGTTGCAGGAATGGTGTTATGAAATGTAGGTATTTCAAGATACCTGAAGGGAATGAGAAAGGTTACTACTAGAGGAAATAGCAGGTATGATGTAAATTTCTTTTTTTATACAATGCGGGCATACCTAAATTCACACGCTTTTAGAGTTAAGGGTATTTTGCCACAAAACTATGCTATTTAAGAAGAGAATTATATTATTATTACTATTATTAGAATATAATGCTATCAGTCTAAGGCATACGCTCAAGAGTTACACATTTAGACTGCTGAGAACTGCAGACATGCAGGCATGAATCATAGTCAGTTTTTCATGCATAATTAATCGATTACAACTTACATTGTGAATAGGTAAGAGATAAGCATTAGTATTTTTAGCATTTTTCAAAATTTAGTTCAATTATATTATGTGTCCACATTATTTATCTTAACAAAATATCTTTGAACAGGAAGTCCACAAAAGAAATTAACTGGATTTTTTTCAGTATTTAATAGTTAGGATCAACGTAATTGTGACGACAAAAAAGTAAATAAAAACAACAACAAAAACTCTCAGAAGGAACCAGAAGCACAATTATAAATTATTATATTGTAGTGTACCTTGAAAGAAAGGTTAACTACCACCTCCTTTTAACAGTCAAACTCACTAGGAAGAATAAAACTAGTCTGGGCTGCAAATTTCTAATAAGCATTTCCATTTGTTCTGTTAAGGGCATTTCAAACTTACATGGCAGTATGTCCTTATATCTGTTCTTTTTAACATTTTCTTCTTTTTCTCCAGTGGCTGTGGGATAAATCTTTTCTGTTCTATATTTGGTAGACAATCTTCTTAATCGCTTAAAATACAAAGAAAATTCAAGTTTAGAAAAACATTAATATTTTCAAAATTTTAATGATTTACAGACGTCACTGAATTTTGCTAACCCCAATTCCTCATAACTCATTTTCCTGTTTTTATAAGCTCACAGTATCTCCCCCTACCATTTAATAATTAAAACCAAGGAAAATTATTTTTTTTAGCATCAAGTGCAAACATAAGATTAATATTCCAAATAGCAGTGAAAGAAATGAAACACTAGAATAAAAGTAATTTTATTTGAAGAAGCCATTAATAAGCTGGTCAGAATATTTAACTCTGTCTTAACAAATATTTTTTGTGTTTTAACTAAGGGTCTTCAAAACCAAGTTTTAAATTATGTCTAAAAGATTGTGTACAAGTTTCTCTATTTCTTCCCTCAGTAAACTTTCAGCACCCATGATGTGCCAGGCTCCTTCCAAGGTATAAGCTAATAATTACTTATAAAACACTGCAAAACAAAGTTCTTTCATACTGAATTGGATATGTCCAACAAAGACCAATTCTGCTTATTCACTGCATTACAGAAGTGGTTTGTGAGTTAGTGACAAATTCTTACCACATATGGCAGTAGGGATGTTCTTTGAGCTGGAATATTTCTGCGTGTCAGTAATACACTTCCTGCTTTCAGAAGCACTGAAAGTCAGCATTGTGAATTGTTTAAATTCACTACTCAACTACATTGCCAAAATTTAATTTCAAAGAAGACTACTTTCTTCCAGGCTTAAAGACATATTGAAGGCATTCTAGTTTCACTATTCAGCAAATTAATAAATACAAATGAAGTGAAAAAGAAGTCTGGTAATATTTAACTTTTTCACCATTTTATGTTTGGTACTTGTGATCCTGATATTTAAGGAGCTAAGAATATTATGCCTACATTTTAAAATATCACAGATACAATTTAAGATTCTTAACTTATTCTTGTTATAATACACTTTAACATACAGCACTTGAAATAATCTCACAAACAGGCACTTTCATATAGAATAGGGAGCCTTTTGTTTTCCTTTAAAAAACTACTACACTTTATCATCACATTCTTAGAGACTTAAAACCAGAATACATTTTTTCCTGCAAGATGAAAAGACTTTTACTAGAATCTTGTTCTGCACTGGCACAATGCCAAAGTAGAATTCTCCACATTTATGATACTACTTCCTGTTGTAATAAAGTTGTCAAGGCAAATTAAGTGTATTAGGGGAAAAAATTGTATTTAAAAGTAAGTGGGCTCTTGATGAGGGAGTGGGGAAATTGGAACTTTGATACAATGCAGGTAGAAAAGAACATTAGCACATCTGTAAGGAGGGTAATTTAGCTATTACAAATTAACATAACCCCCTAACCCAGAAACTGTTCTTCTAAAAATCTGTCCTCTAGATAAAGGGCACACACACAAAATTATGTATGCATAGTTATTTACCACAGCATTGCTCATAAGAGCATAGACTGCAAACAATCAAAAAATTCTACTAATAGAGGGCTGCTAAAAAGAAATGTTTCATTCGTACAATTAAATATAATAAAATGAAGAAGCCCTTTATGTATGGTGATATGGAAAAGACTCAAAAATAATATATATTAAGTATAAAAGCAAGGAATACAATAGTGTATATAATACAATACTACTGGTAGTAAAAAGAATAAAAATACATTTGTGTTTACTTGCACATATATATAAAATATCTCTGGAAGAGAAACTATTAACAAAGGTTGGTTGTGGAGAAAAGAAATGGGTAGATGTAGGAGAAGGAAACATTATGTCCTTATAATTTTTGGATTATATGAATATATTGCCTATTCAAAAAATTAAGGTTAAAGAAAAGTAAAGAGAAAGTAGAGAAGACTGTTCTTGACTTCATTAGTCTATGTTAACAAAGATCCTACCAGTTACTTATATATACATCTTGCATATTTAGTCAGGACTTTTATATTTTTTTCTGCTCAAGGATTTTCATTTTCAGTTACAGTATCTTAAGGCATTACAGAATATTTCATGTTAATATGATGTACAGAAGGATATCATTCTAAACAGTTGCAGAAACACGGGGAAAATGAATGTAACGCAGGTAACCATCAATGCAAAAAAAGTATACATATATTTGTATCTACAAAAAAAGGGAAGGGGGGATTAATTTACTTACAAAATGTGAATGCACTTCTAGAATAACTGCCGCAATTACTCCAAGCATTTCTTCTTTCACATGACAAATTACATTATTGAGAAACGTGCAAAACAAAGTTTTTATGTGAAATGACTTTTCATTTCTCATATAATGAAGGTTCAGAACACTTCTCTGTGCAAATAAATATCTAATTTAGTTTGAATTTTTATATATACAGTTTCCTGAAAGCCGGGGACATCATGGGATGTTTTCTACACTCAAGCCTCCAATGAAAAACGTTCAACTAAAATAAGCCTATATAAGTAGTGTACTTAGAAATTTTCACACCCATCAGAGATAATATTTGATGTAGTATAAATAAAACAAAGGGGGTCCACTAAACATAAAAACTGTGTTTTCCAAAGAAATAAAAGGCATCCAGATTGGTAAGGAAGAAGTCAAACTGTCCCTGTTTGCAGATGACATGATATTGTACATTAAAAACCCTAAAGAATCCACTCCAAAATTACTAGATCTAATATCTGAATACAGTAAAGTTGCGGGACACAAAATTAATAAAAGAAATCTGTTGCATTTGTATACATTAATGATAAACTAGCAGAAAGAGAAATCAGGAAAACAATTCCATTCACAGTTGCATCCAAAAGAACAAAATACCTACGAATAAACCTAACGAAGGAAGTGAAAGACTTATACTCTAAAAACTACAAAACACTCATTAGAAAAATAAAGAAGATACCAATAAATGGAAACACATCCCGTGCTCACGGATAGGAAGAATTAATATTGTCAAAACGGCCTAAAGCAATCTAAAGATTCGATTCAATCCCTATCAAAATACCAACAGCATTCTTCAATGAACTAGAGCAAATAGTTCTAAAAATCAGATGGAATGACAAAAGATCCCGAATAGCCAAAGCAATCCTGAGAAGGAAGAATAAAGTGAGGGGAATTACACTCCCTGACTTCAGGCTCTACTACAAAGCCACAGTAATCAAGACAATTTAGTACTGGCACAAGAACAGACCCATAGACCAATGGATCACAATAGAGAGCCAAGATATAAACCCAAGCATATATGGTCAATTAATATATGATAAAGGGGCCATGGATATACAATGGGGAAATGACAGCATCTTCAACAGCTGGTCACAAAAGTAAATTCAAAATGGATCAAAGACATGAATGTAAGTCATAAACCCATAAATCTCTTAGAAAAAAACAGGGAAAAATCTCTTGGACATAAACATGAGCAACTTCTTAATGAACATATCTACCCAGGAAAGGGAAACAAAAGCAAAAATGAACAAGTGGGACTATATCAAGCTGAAAAGCTTTTGTAAAGCAAAGGACACAATCAGTAGAACAAAAAGACATCCTACAGTATGGGAGAATATATTCATAGATGACATAACCCAAATTATGTAAAGAGCACACACAACTCAACAAACAAAAAGCAAATAAGCCAATTAAAAAATGGGCAGAGGATCTGAACACACACTTCTCCAAGGAAGAAATTCAGATGGCCAACAGGCACATGAAAAGATGCTCCACATCACTAATCACCAGAGAAAAGTAAATTAAAACTACAATGAGATATCACCTCACATCAGTTAGGATGGCCAACATCCAAAAGACAAACAACACTGACCAAGCAAGAAACAGAAAAACTAAACAGACCAATCACCAGCAATGAAATTGAAGCAGTAATCAAAAAACTACCCAAGAACAAAACCCCCAGACCAGATGGATTCACCTCTGAATTCTACCAGACATATAGAGAAGAAATAACACCCAATCTCCTTAAAGTTTTTCAAAAAATAGAAGAGGAGGAAATACTTCCAAATTCATTCTATGAAGCCAGCATCACTCTAATACCAAAACCTGGCAAAGACCTCACCAAAAAAGAAAATTACAAACCAATATCCCTGATGAACGTAGATGCAAAAATACTCAACAAAATATTAGCAAACCGAATTCAAAAATACATCAAGAGGATCATACACCATGATCAAGTGGGATTCATCCCAGGGATGCAAGGATGGTACAACATTCGAAAATCCAGCAACATCATCCACCACATCAACAAAAAGAAGAACAAAAACCACATGATCATCTCCATAGATGCTGAAAAAGCATTTGACAAAATTCAGCATCAATTCATGATTAAAACTCTCAACAAAATGGGTATAGACGGTAAGTACCTCAACATCATAAAGGCCATATATGACAAACCCACAGCTAACATCATACTTAACAAGAAGCTGAAAGCTTTTCTTCTAAGATCGGGAACAAGACAGGAATGCCCACTCTCTCCACTGTTATTCAAAATAGTACTAGTGGTCCTAGCCACGGCAATCAGACCAAACAAAGACATACAAGGCATCCAGATTGGGAAAGAAGTCAAATTGTCACTATTTGCGGATGACATGATATTGTACATAAAAAACCCTAAAGACTCCACTCCAAAACTACTAGAACTAATATCTGAATTCAGCAAAGTTGCAGGATACAAAATTAACACACAAAAATCTGTTCCTTTCCTATACACTAATGATGAACTAACAGAAAGAGAAATCAGAAAAACAATTCCATTCACAATTGCATCAAAAAGAATAAAATACCTAGGAATAAACCTAATGAAGGAAGTGGAAGACCTGTACTCTGAAAACTACAAGACACTCCTAAGAGAAATTAAAGAGGACACTAACAAATGGAAATGCATCCCATGCTCTTGGCTAGGAAGAATAAATATTGTCAAAATGGCTATACTACCTAAAGCAATCTACAGATTCAACACAATCCCTTTCAAACTACCAACAGCTTTCTTCAATGAACTGGAACAAATAATTCTAAAATTCATATGGAACCACAAAAGACCCCGAACAGCCAAAGCAATCCTGAATAGGAGGAATAAAACAGGGGGAATTATGCTCCCTGACTTCAAGCTCTACTACAAAGCCACAGTAATCAAGACAATTTGGTACTGGCACAAAAACAGACCCACAGACTAGTGGAACAGAACAGAAAATCCAAACATTAACCCAAACATACACAGTCAATTAATATTTGATAAAGGAGCCTTGGATATACAATGGGGAGATGACAGCCTCTTCAGCAGCTGGTGTTGGAAAAACTGGACAGCTACATGTAAGAGAATGAAACTGGACTACAGTCTAACCCCATGCACAAAGGTAAACTCAAGGTGGATCCAAGACCTGAATGTAAGTCATAAAACCAAAAACTCTTAGAAAAAAACATAGGCAAAAATCTCTTGGACATAAACATGAGCAACTTCTTCATGGACATATCTCCCCGGGCAAGGGAAACAAAAGCAAAAATGAACAAGTGGGACTATATCAAGCTGAAAAGCTTCTGTACAGCAAAGGACACCATCAGTAGAACAAAAAGACATCCTACAGTATGGGAGAATATATTCATAAATCACGTATCCGATAAAGGGTTGACATCCAAAATATATAAAGAACTCATGCACCTTAACAAACAGAAGGCAAATAATCCAATTAAGAAATGGGCAGAGGACATGAATAGACACTTCTCTAAAGAAGAAATTCAGATGGCCAACAGGCACATGAAAAGATGCTCCACATCGCTAATCATCAGAGAAATGCAGATTAAAACCACAATGAGATATCACCTCACACCAGTGAGGATGGCCAACATCCAAAACACAAACAACAACAAATGTTGGCGAGGATGTGGAGAAAAGGGAACCCTCCTACACTGCTGGTGGGAATGCAAATTAGTTCAACCATTGTGGAAAGCAGTATGGAGGTTCCTCAAAAAACTCAAAATAGAAATACCGTTTGACCCAGGAATTCCACTCCTAGGAATTTACCCTAAGAATACAGCAGCCCAGTTTGAAAAAGATAGATGCACCCCTATGTTTATCGCAGCACTATTTACAATAGCCAAGAAATGGAAGCAACCTAAGTGTCCATCAGTAGATGAATGGATAAAGAAGATGTGGTACATATACACAATGGAATATTATTCAGCCATAAGAAGAAAACAAATCCTACCATTTGCAACAACATGGATGGAGCTAGAGGGTATTATGCTCAGTGAAATAAGCCAAGCCAAAAAACACAAGTATCAAATGATTTCACTCATATGTAGAGTATAAGAACAAAGAAAAAAACTGAAGGAACAAAACAGCAGCAGACTCACAGAACCCAGGAACGGACTAAGAGTTACCAAAGGGAAAGGGACTGGAGAAGATGGGTGGGAACGGAAGGATAAGAGAGAAAAAGGGGCATTATGATTGCAGATGTAATGTTGCAGGGGCATGGGGAGGGCTGTACAACTCAGAGAAGACAAGTAGTGACTCTATAGCATCTCACTACGCTGATGGACAGTGACTGTAATGGGGTTGGTGGGGGGGACTTGATGAAGGGGGTAGTTTAATAATCATAATATTGCACATGTAATTGTAGATTAATGATCCAAAATAAATTATAAAAAAGAAGAATACTTAGGAGAAGCTAATAAAAGAAGAAGTGATTAAAAAAAAAAGAACATATGGGATGTGAACAATTTCCAGGGATGTGTTATTTTAATTTGTCTGATTTTTTGCATACTATTCAAGATCAAATAGACAACATTCACCATGTTATTGATAAGTTTTCACAAATGCCTGGATTGTTAAATTGGTTTTCTTTGTTTCATTGGATATGGCCTATAATTGTAGTTCTAATACTGTTATGCATTTGTAGTCCTGTTCTCCTAGTGTGTGTGCGGAAGGCAGTTGTTGGTCTTTTAAAGCCAATACAAGCATATGCTACTTTTCAAGAATTAACTTCAAGAAATAAGTGATTCCTTTTAAACAACTTTGTGAAATCATATACTGATTCCCCACCTGCATTTGCTACAAGAAAATAATCATGTATATTGTAATTTTATCCAGAATTATAGCTGCTGGCTGTCCTCTCTTTCATATTTTATCTCCCTGTTTGGTCCCAGGAGATGGCTGGTTAGCCAGAGACAGGTAAGATTCCTCCTGGGAGGAACAACCTAAGACAGGCACAGTCGCAAGGGACCTCAGGTGAGCAACGTGGAGGCCAACTGAGGTGAGGCATAGAACCTCACCCCTCCAGACTAGAGAGACATTGCCTGTGACAAGGTGTCACAGGCCGAGCCCAGCTAATCATTATTCTGGTACCTTCCACAAATATATGCATATGCATTTGCGTCAATTAAAGCAAAAAAGGGGGAAATGTGGGATTCACTTATAATTTAAGTATAAAAATCATATGAATAATCATAGTTGACTTGATTGATTATAGTAACTGAATTAGTTTCTCTGATATGACTGCCTTTGCATTGTTCACCTTGTGAGAACTTGTTCACTATGTTCCTTGCATTGTTCACCTTGTGGGAGCTTGTTCACTGTACTGGAACATGTTCGTTGCATGGTGAGCAATAATGTCTTATGTATTGAAAAGTTGTTAAAAGAGAAAAACCTCAAAAATTCACATCGCAAGAAAAAATAATTTGTAACTATGTATGTTGAAGGATGTTAACTGAACTTACTGTGATAATCATTTCACAATAAAAAAAAAGACAACAACAAATGTTGGCGAGGATGTAGAGAAAGGGGAACCCTCCTATAGCTGGTGGGAATGTAAATTAGTTCAACCATTGTGGAAAGCAGTATGGAGGTTCCTCAAAAAACTCAAAATAGAAGTATCATTTGACCCAGGAATTCCACTCCTAGGAATCTACCCTAAGAATGCAGCAGCCCAGTTTGAAAAAGACATATGCACCCCTATATTTATCGCAGCACTATTTACAATAGCCAAGAAATGAAAGAAACCTAAGTAGATGGATAAAGATGTGGTACAATACACAATGGAATATTATTCAGCCATAAGAAGAAAAGAAATCCAGACATTTGCAACAACATGGATGGAGCTAGAGGGTATTAATCTCAGTGAAATAAGCCACGTGGAGAAAGAGAAGTATCAAATGATTTCACTGATCTGTGGCGTATAAGAACAAAAAAAAAAACTGAAGGAACAGAACTGCAGCAGACTCACAGAACCCAAGAAGGGACTTACAGTTACCAAAGGGAAAGGAACTGGGGAAGATGGGTGGGAAGGCAGGGATAAGGGGGAAAAAGGCGTATTAGGATTAGCACACATAATGTAGCGAGGGGGCGGGGTGGCATACAGGGAAGACACTATAACACAGAGAAGACAAGTAGTGATTCTATAGCATCTTACTATGTTGATGGACAGTGACTGTAATGGGGTATGTGGTGGGGACTTGATAATAGGGGAAGTCTAGTACCCATAATATTGCTCATGTGATTGTACATTAATAATAGCAAATAAAAAAAACGTGTTTTGTAAATGTCCTATTAAGAAAAAATTGACATGAAAGATTGTACGCAACTGTATTAAGGTCTCAAGTAGGGACTTACTCCCTAACCAAAAAGAAGGTTAGCTTTATAGTTAAGCTGATTGAATTAAATTCTGGATATGCCACTTTCTAGCTGTATGACACCAAACATCTCTAACCTATGTCTCACCTGTAATTTGAGAATACCAACACTCATCTAACAGCCAGGTACAAAAAAATGGGCTCAGAAAATGCTAACTATTATTATGGGTCAAGTACTGAAACACTTTAAATGTTATTGGCTATTATGGATTTTCTTCTTTAAAACCTTTCCGAGACAGAGATCAAAAGGAGTCAGATATTCTGGGCTAATCTGTTTGCCTGGAAGTACTGGGTATTGTAACGTATGCTTCAGTATCACCTGGAGGGCCTGTTAAGACAGACTGCAGGGTCCCACACACAGGTCCTGTCCAGTAGGTCTGGGGTGCAGCCTGAGAATGTACAACTCTCAGTGAATTCTCTGGTGAACTGCCACTGCTGCTGTCTGGGGTCCACAGCTCAGAATCCACTGGTGTGAGGTTTGTTCAAGGGGAAGGAACACTACGATCAGTGCATGGAGGAATGGAGGTTGATTTTCAACAATGCTTAGGTTCCTCTGAACTTTGTGTAGAGGCTGGTATCACCAAATAATTTTGAAAAAGTGACCAAGGGTTTTTCTCGGAGGTAGATTAGGCATTAAGAAACAAAAGCAATTGCCAAGTAGCAAAAAAAAAAAAAGGGACAAGGAAGAGACCCTGGTTCTGCAGCAAATAAGAACAAAAAATTTATCAGCTATAAACAAAAAAAGCTTCCATAAAGGAACTAAAAAGTTTTGAGACTAAGTCTAGCTAACTTTGAGGTATGGCAAATAGGAAAATTCTTTTATAAATTTCTTTTCTACCTTAAAACATCAAAATAATACAACACTGTACCAGTGGTGTGTAACTGGCAAAACAAACAAAAAACACAACAAAAACAAAACAAATATAAGAAGGTGCTTTCAAGATTCTTCTTAAAAAAATTCCCTTGACAACCATCTTTCTGTGCCTGTATATGCTTTTCCTTTGCATCTTCGTGGTCATTCCACTCACATACCTCCAAATATCATTTAGGTCTTAGCTCCTTGAATTTTTTATCCCCCTCATGCAAAAATGATCTTTCCTCTTGGAATTCTTTTTAGACTTTATATGCACTCTTAAAACATCATGTCCTTCGCTTTATGACAAATACATAAAGAGAATACATCTTGTTTCCCCTACTAAACTCTAAGATTGTACGTACACGATTACTATTATTAGTAATATTTGTAATGCCCTGTACCCCTGGAGCATATTTAAATGCTTTATGTTAAATGAGTTAACCTTAGAGTAAGATTTTTTTATGCACATAATTATTTAATACAATCCTAAAGCAAGAAAGTACTCTGAATGATTTACTGTCCTAACTGGACAAAAATACAGCTAAATGTTATATTTATGTAAGTTTATAGAGACCACACCCTTTCTTTATCATTGGTGGCTTTTTTTTTAACTAAGAAAACAAACAAAAAGCCTTTAAGGATATTTAAAATTAAGTCTACCCTTAAACATCTTGAACAAGTCACATAATAATAAACTTAAATAATCCTATTCTTATCTCAAGAGTCATTGTTCTAAAACGCAAGTCTGATCATTTTAATTCTAGTCCCTCAAGTAAAGATCCTACAATGAGTCTACCACCTCCAAGATGAACTATAATTCCTCAGTTAATTATAACATTTTGAATGCTTCCTGTCCAATTTCCTAGCTTCTTTTTATTACACTTACTTAGAGTTTAATGCTTCAGCCATATAGAATTACTTACCACCATCATAGACAACTCCCCACCCCTTAACATGTTTCACAATTTTTTCTCTTGCTGGTGAGGTAATAGTTGGATTCCGGTTAAGTGTTATTTCCTTTGTGAAGCCTTTCTTAAACCTTTCCTTCTTAACTACTCCTTAGCACCCAGCACCCCAGTACTGCTCTACTACCACTTGTGAAAATTATTTCAATACTTGTCTGTCGCATCCACTAGACTATAAAACAGATGGCAGAGACTGGACAATTTTATTGGACTTTATAGACCAGTATCTAAAGCAATGCAAAATCACATTCTAAGTGGGTTTTATTGAGCCTTCTTAGACAAGTCATAGAAATGTCCTTAATACACTGGAGTTCCTGATGCAAACAAAAACTGAACTTAATATTCACTTTGTTTTAAAGTTCCAAACAAATATTTTCTTTATTTTTTGAAAACGTAAGTTTTATGCTTTTCCCTAATCCTAAATCAAACTCCTTCTCAAAGGTGTCTGAAAGTCAATGCACTTATGAATGTCCTCTTTAAGGTATGTCAAGATTTGAGCTCTTTATAAGGGAAGAACTAGTCATCTAAGAACTGAAGCTAATGAGAATGTGTTGTGTGGTGTTTGTTGAATCTCTCCAGTCAAAGGGCTGTCTCCTGGCTTGTCCACTGGGTGTCTCATGGGCATCACAAATATGTCCAAATAGCACCACCATTCAACAGTTGCTCAAGCCTAAAAACTGGGAATAATCCTTGATTCCGTCCTTTACCTCTCCTTGCCCCCACAATCAGTCCATCAGCAAATTTTGTTAGCTCCACTTCTAATATATAATTCTCTTCATAGTCACTACCTCAGTGACCATAAGAGAATTAGATATATTTAGAATGCATATTTAGACAGGGACAAGTATTAAATTTGTTTGCTGGATTTTAAATCAGGACAATTAAGAAAACAATGAACACAAAAAATAATAGAGCTAAAATGGAAATTAAGCTAACTCAAATTCTTTTTGGAATAAGTGTGGATATATAAATAAATTAAATATTGGAACTTGAGAATTCTCATGCTCTGTTACTAAGGCCACACACTACTGCCCCAAATTCCTCAATGCCATAACACTTAAAACACATTAAGAATTTCATAAGACAATACTTTTAGTAAATGAACATAAGAATATGCAAATCTTAAAACTGTATCTAAAGTGAAATAAACATGGATTATTTTAAGCTTAAGTTACACCGTAACAAAATTTAAGAATACCTCACCCATAAAGTAGTCTGCTCTGAAAAAGTTCTGAGGCAATTACTGGGAAATCCACTGGAATTTTAAAAGGTTTAAAATTTGGGGGTTTGGCATACAGTTGGCATTCAATATCTATTAAATGAATAAATTCATCTGGTTTTATACCTGAAATATTTGTCCTGTCACAAAAGCCACTCAGTCATAGTACTACTAACTTGACTCTACAAGTTGCATTATTAAGCGAAAATAAAAAATTTAAAAACCCAAATAAAAGTAACAGCACCAAGTAGTAAAATCAGTTTCATTTCCACCCAAAGTATACTATCTCTAACTGGTTGTTCTTTAATCATTACAAACCTATATACAAAAATATGTATACAACTAATAACTTACAAGCAACCAAAACAACCAAAAGGGTCTTTCAACTATACCATTGCAATGTCTACCTTTAATTGCAAAATATGCAACTCTGCCTTTCAAAATTCACCTTCCTATTTTAGCTCATGACTTTACCTATTGCTGCATGACTAACTTGTCTGCAGTTCCTTTTCAGAAATTCACAGGCTAAGCCTTCTCATTTGAAGTTGTCACTACTGATACCAAAAGGGACACACTTTGAAGTAAACAGGGGCCAATCTTATGGGTCTTCGGATAACAAAATGATTTTACTCTTTGTTCATGTTGATTCCCACGCTTCAGTTATTTTCCTAGTAGTCTGCTAAGCAAACTCCTTATTTCTTCTGGCTTCTAGCTTAGTACAGAAATCATCTTGCTGTAACATTTCCTGAGACTAGTACTGGCCACCCCATCTTCCACTTCCTCCCAAACTGTTTCCACATCTCTACCAGCAGCCCTTTAAACCTACCTTTAATCTAAGACATATCCCAATGCTCAATAATTATTTATAATTACACATATATCATCCCTGACGGAAAATGAATTCTCTAAAAATGCAGACCATATCTTCTTTATTCTATTAATATCAGTGACTACCAGCACAATACATGACAAGTAGCAATAAGTAAAACTATTTAGGACTTCGCAGGTGTTAATGTTCAAGAAAATGGATACACATCAGAATTGACCAGTATACTTAAACTGTTTTCTCTCCTTCAACACTTCATTACTACTTCATAAAGAGATAGTTTGGAGTCAGAGAAGCTGGAGTTCAACTCCTAGTTCCATCAACTACTAGCAAAAGAGATCTCCTTGCCATAGCAGATTTATAGTCCTCCTCAAATGGGTGAAGCAATGGACCTTAATTTGAGAATTTGTTTTTAAATAAAATTTTGTACTACAGATTTTATATTTAAAAGTAATAAATGTGGCAAAGCACAGAAACTAAATGGAAAAGGTAATAAAGAATTTTTGCAACAAGCCTATAAACATTTTTTGCACAGCTTAGACAACAAATGCTTTCCTTTTCTTAAAGGAAAGGCTGCTGTTCTCTAGTTGGAAAAGGAAATACAATGCTTTCTTCTCAAGATCAAAATAAATTAGGAAAGTATAATCCAAGTTTATCCTCTTCTCCAAGCTGTATCCTTACGTAACTAAGGTACAATCCTATTTGAATTAAAAGGACAGTAAAATTGTCACATATTTTTATTGAAATGAAGATATTTCAATAAATACAACAAATGGAAAATAAAAGTGTTCACAGCTTTCATCATTTTATTTTTATTTGTTTCTACTCACAGAGCCCTCATCTTCTTTTCTGTTTGTTCATTATCCATTTAACTCATGCAACCACTGGTTCCATGTTTTTGAGGTAAATCCCAACTTAAAATATTTTGTCCCATTGTCCCCACAGAAAAACTCTCAGAAATTTCAAAATCTGTGCATTAAAATTATGGCTCTTGACCATGTCACCCTTCATCTGCTGTGTGTCTTGATTTAAGAAAACATGGCCACGACAGTCCCTTTTTACCTTTTAGTCTCCTTTGGGGAATACTCTGCCAAGCTCAGATGAGCAAAGTATTCCAAGCAATCCATCACTAATCTCATTATCCTGTAAGATATAATATAAACACACAGTAAAACTGAGACTATTGAGTTCCAGCTTTAACAGATTAAGCCACAATAGCATCAACTGCCCAACTAAAAATAAAACAAAGTAGACCCCCAAATTAATAGCAAGAATGTGTAATTCATATTAATCTTTGCAAAAACAAATACAACACAGGAAGAGTGACCTTTGCAGTTCAGGAGAGCTCAATATATATTTACCACTATATGGAAATAAATTATTTTTTTGCTAGGCTAGACTGCCACAAACCTGAGGTCAACAGACCAAACATTTAGAGAGAAACCTGCACTTCCTGGCAAACCATTAACGCCTGACCCCCCTGAAAATTTCATTCTTTCCTTTACAGCTTCTACAGAAACTACTTTTATAAAGTCAACAATTATCTCCAAAAGTAATCACAATCTCAAAAGTTTCAATTACTATAAAGTACTTAACACAGATGGCTCACCCCTTCTTAAAACTTACTTAGATTTCGTGAAACAACTGTCTCTTGATTGTCTCTCTTAACCTACTGATCAGTCAGTCTTTCTGGCATCTCTGTTTCCCAGCCCCAATATGTATGTTGTCTCTGGAAATCCTCTTTCCTCAGATTTCATCTTTTAGCAAGTTTATCACCTCCCTATCATGCCTTTAACTATTACACTTATGAAGATCCTAAAATCTCTATTTCTTGTCTTGAGTTCTCTCTTCAGTTCCAGTTCCAATATTCAAACTGCTTACCGAACAACCTTCAACAATTCAAACCTAACTAACTAAATGAAAAGAAATTGACCTGATTTTTCAAATGCTTCTGTGTCCCTTATTATTTTCATGGTACTTCTGCCCTCCTTATCCATTCAGGCTTAAAACCTCCGAGTAGTTTTGGACTTTCCCCCCTTATCTGTCCAGTGGTTTCCTCTCACATCCAGTCAGTTTCAAGTTCTGGTGAGTCGACCTCAGTAAACATCTTCCAGACTTAGCCCTTCCTTTCTAGTCCCACTGTCAATGAAGAAAGACAATTGTTTTAGTATAGGATACAAGTAACTTAATTTTATTTAATTATATTATCTTTTTAATGAAAAATATTTAAGAAACCTTTTGAATAACTGAGGAAAATGGGGAAATTTGGTGGGCATAACAAAATAAATACTATTAATTAATTAATATATGTATGTCAAGTAGAGACAGAAGAAATGCTTGTATGTTCATTAAACCGTGTATGTAAACACAACCCACACAACATCTAGCATATAGCAAACCTTTAAAATGTAAAAACTGAGATGACTATATAAGACTTGTTAATGGACAAGAAATTTAAGGGAAAATTTTAACTAGCTGTCTTAGATTAGCTGAGTTGTTATTGAACTAGCAGATACCAAAATACCTTTATTTGTATTCTTAAATACTGACATTTTTTGTTGTTCTTAAAGAGGATTTTAATCCCTTTTCGTGTGCACCCTAAGATTTGGTGCCATACCTGAATAGGATACTTGAGATCACACTGAGATACTTGAGCTGCTCATTACCAGCCCCAGTTCGTGTTTAAAAACTCAGAAAATAATTTTTAATTGTATATTGCAAGCCTATTTAGACTACCGTAGATGAGAGAAATCATGGGACAAATTCTAGAATGGTAGAATAAATTGTCATTGATGTTCTCCCCAATCCTTCCGGTATCAGCCTACACAAAGACTATGGAAGTCCTAACTGTAATAGACCCAAAAGCTTAAAAATTACCTGGCAAACCAGACTAATTTTATAAGCCATTATTTTTGCAGCATCCAACTCCGTCTAGTAACACATAAGGCATAGCTATAATGGGATCTGCTGGGCCAATTTTTCCTATCAATGTATAAAAACACTCTTTGTTTAACACAGTATTTATGTTTTTAAGCTATAAAAACTTAAATGTAATAAAGATCTGCTTTCACACAACCATTACCATTTTTCAAAAAGGAGAGACCAAACAGAGATAAAATCAGGTTGCCAAAACTTTGTAGAATTAAGTTTTAAATTCTTAACAGAAAAATAGTTTGGCAATTCTTCATATAGAGTTCCCATACAACTCAGTAATTCCACTCCTAGGTATATATCCAGCAGAATTTAAAACATATGTCCATACAAAAATCTGTACTCAAATGTTCTCAGCAGCATTATTCCTAAGAGCCAAAAAATAGCAACTCAAATGTCCATCAACTGATGAATAAAAAACCAGTATGTGGTACATTCATAAAATGGAATATTATTTAGCCATAAAAAGGAATGGAGTAGATTTATGCTCAAAAATGAACCTTGAAAACATTATGCTACGTGAAAGAAGTCAGACAGAAAAAGCACATATTACATGATCCCATTTATATGAAATGTTCTGAACAGGCAAATCCACAGAGATAGATTAGTAGTTGCCACAGTGTTGGTAAGGGGGGAAATAAGGTGTGATAGGTAATGGGTATGAGGTTTCTTTTTTTGGGGGGGGTTAAAATGTTCTGAAATTGGGTAGTGTAATGCTCACTCTTGTGACTATACTAAAAACTGCTGGAATGTATGTTTTAAATAAGTTAATTTTATGGCATGCAAATTAATCTCTACAAATGTGAATTTACCTCAGTAAAACTATTATACAAAATTCTTAATAGATTAGGGTTATAGTTAGTTGTAATCATTGACAGCTTCAGAGCAGGCTGACCAAGGGACACCCAATCCCACCCTGTAATAAGGAATACCCATCCTACTCAAATTGAGTATTATTCAGCCTCTGCCCTTTTTTGCAGACCTTCTCAGTAGGACATTAATCCCACAGCACCAAACATAACAAGAATGCAGAATCTGATCTAAATAGGAATAACACAAGGAAATTACAAATGAACAATCAGGTCTATTAGAAACTGGCTAGTGAACTTGGGTCTCATAACTTTTTCAGGAAAGGATAGGTAAGCATGATAGGAAAGAAACAAGAATAAAATCTTTAATATGAGCTGATGCCCAAACCACAGGAATGAAGCTAAACAACTAATCTGGAAGACTAGATATTTAGAAAACAAAGATAATGAGTAAAAAAATGTGGGAGGAGGGAGGAATAAGTGGTAAGCAATCTAGGGTTAAAGTCTAAATTCTGTAACTTCTCTACCTCTAACCCACAGACTGGGAAGGTAGACACAAATAAAAGAATTAAACTCAAAACCTGAATAATAAGCAAATATGTGTTCTTAAATTTTCAGTATATTTCTCTGGGGAAATGAATTGGAGGTTACTTTTTGATGTCAAACAATCAGTTTCCTTGCAAAAATTATTTATTCTGAGATTATTTTAGACTTGATCCTGAAGGGCCACACCAAAATGCTAAGAAGATATGTATACCCCAAGTTACTAAAAGCATGATTTTGTCTTCAGATATCTCTTTGTATTAATGATAAGCAGTGCTCCTTCTCTGACATGTAAAATCAAAACAAAAAGCCCAAACCTCATCATGATAAAAATTAGGGCCTACCTACCTATATACAATTATCAAGATTTCCACAATATTTTAAATAAAAACACAAAACAATAAAAGGAAATATATAACTAAAAATAACTTAAAAACACATTTTAGAATCCATCAATCAAAATAAGCCAAGATTTCAAATAAAAGATGTGGCATTTTGACAGCCTTCAAAACCATGGTCAAAGTCACTATAGAGAAATTAATAACATTTCCTCCAAAAGAAACTTTACTAAAGACAAGCAGAAGATAAACTGATCTGGACAGCAATCTTGTAGGAAAAATGACAAGTAACTTAAATTTCACTGATTACAAGGACTATTAAACTGGATTTATGAAGCCACATTAACTGTCCTCTGTGATGAGAGCATTTTACTTTGAAAATGAATCACAAGTTTTGTTTTATTATGTTGGTTAAACGTTTATAAACGTGCTTCTCTTTGTGCTAGCAAATACTTTGATATAAACAACTCCTACAACTTAACAACAAAAATGGGCAAAGGACTTGAGTAGCTACTTCTCCAAAGAAGATATACAAACAGCCAACAAACATATGAAAAGACACTCAACATTATTAATCAGCAGGGAAATACAAATCAAAACTGCAATGAGGTATCATCTCATACCAATTACAATGGCTATCAAAAAAAGCCACAAAACAAGTGCTGGTGAGGATGTGGAGAAATTGAAGCCCTGTACGCTACTGGTGGGAACACAAAATGGTGCAGCCACTATGGAAACCAGTATAGCAGTCTTTAAAAAATTAAAATTCGAATTACCATATGAGACAACTCAAAAGACCCAGCCATAAGATATACCCAAAAGAACTGAAGGCAGGGTCCTGAAAGATGTGTATGCTTGTGTTCATAGCAACATCCAAGAGATGAAAGCCTTCAAAATGTCCTCTAATGGACAAACAGATAAACAAAATGGGGGTATATACATATATACACATAATGGAACATTATTCAGCCTCAAAAAGGAAGGAAATTTTGACATATGCTACAATATAGATGAACCTTGAGAACTCTATGCTACTTGAAATAAACTAGTCACTAAAAGACAAATATTGTATATGATTCCACTTAAATGAGGTACCTAGAGTAGTCAGAGTCCTAGAGATAGAAAGTAGAACAGTGCCTGCCAAGGACCAGGGGTAGGAGAGGAATGGGAGTTGTTTAATGAGTGTAAATTTTACTTTCACATGATAAGAAGAGTTCTAAACATTAGCTGCCCAATAACATGAATGTACTTACTACTGAACTGCACATTTATAAATCGTTAAGATGTTATGTTTTGTTACTTGCATTTTTATTACAATCAAAAATTTTTTATAATAAAAAAGGGAAAAGAAACCTTTGTAGTTGTTTGCATAGAAATTAAATGTCTTACCCAGAATAGAGAGACAGGTAATTGTGGGTTAGTGCCATTAAAGCATTCAGATTATCAGGCCTCATAATATTCACATAACATCAGAAAGGCGTGCTCTACTCATGAATTAACTTACTATTTTTAAAAAATCTACTTTTTCAGTTTAATGACATGGATCCAGACATTTATAATAAAAGGAAAAGTAAGATTCAATTATCACCTTCATGAGGATGACTAGTCTAGTATCATTTTCTCCTCATCTATTCTCTGAGCTAGGTATTTTTAGGTACTGCAGACACAGTGGTGAATAGGACAAAATCTTTGCTCTCATGTAACATACATTCCAAAAGTATGTCCTAGACATATAGTATGTATCATTCCTTTTATATACATCATTTTACATGCTTATCCCGCCACTACCATTGTAGCTGCTGCCCAAGACTGCCCTGTCTGCCAGAGATAATCTTTTTTATTTCTCTTTATTCCCCCACAGTGCCTAGTGTCCTCCATGAATCACATACTCAATAAAGCATATGGCAAATCTTTTAGACATAGTGGGTTCACTAATAAGCACATTCAGAACATCACATAGTCAATGAACTGCCGCCCTGCTATCAAATTTCTAACATACTCAGTTCAGTAAGTTGAGATAATGTAGTTTAAGTGGAGAGTATGCACTTAAAATATCACCTGAAACTTGATCTTTGTGGTTTACCACCATATTGACACATGAAACTGATATAAAAAATGAAGTGTAATTTAATTTATCTCAAGTCCTAAATTATCTTCTTGTCCTAAATAACATACCTGAAGATATATTTTGTTTTTGATTTGGTTTACTATATTATCTATAATGTCACCAAGGAAAGCTTTCGATCTTTCATCACCAGGGGAAAAATGTGCAGAATAAATGGATCTGATAATACATATATATTAAAAAACTATCAATTTATCCTTAGATATGTGGTATGTATGTATGTCTATGTATATACACACATAATTCAAACATTTAATAATAAATTAAGTGTTTTAAAATTTATACAAGCAATATGTGCAGATGCTAAAACATTCAAACCATACTGTTAAGTTGTGTCATGGCTTCTCCAAGACACCCTCAGGTTCAGTGATTCACAAACAAGACTCACAAGACTATACATATAGACATAGTCACAGCTATGATTTATTACAGCTAAAGAATACAGAGCAAAAGAAGCAGAGGGAAAAGTGCATGAGACAAAATCCAGTAGAAACTAGGCACCAGCTTTCAAGAGTCCTCTCCTAAAAGAGTCACACAGGACCCACTTAATTCCTCCAGCAATGAGCTGTGACAACACCTGTGAAGTGTTGTCTACCAGAGAAGCTCATCAGAAATTGAATGCCCGGAGTTTTTATTGGGGACTGGTCACACAGGGACTCTGACCAAAATGTCAGTCTCCCAGAAGAAAAGCAGGTGTTCCGCATAAACCATATTTGTACAATGAATGCACAGTGAGCCACTCTTTTAACAGTATGATGGAAACCCTCCCAAAAGTCCAGGTTTCCAGATACCAGCCAGAGCCAACCTTGCAAGCAGGTGTTTCTAAGGATAGCAATCTCAGGCTTGCTATATTAAATCTTTTCTGCACACAATTATAAAAATGAAAAAGTAACCACTTTCCTTCCTCCACATTCCTGTCCTTGGAAGTAGCCAACCATGTTAAGACTCTTTATTAAAAGATATTTTATGTATACCTAGCAGACGTAATGTTGGGGGGGCACAAGAAGGCTGTACAACTCAGAGAAGATAAGTAATGATTCTATAGCATCTCACTACACTGATAGACACTGACTGTAATGGGGTTGGTGGGGGGGACCTGATGAAGGGGGTAGTTTAATAAACATAATATTGCACATGTAATTGTAGATTAATGATAAAAAAATAAATTATTAAAAAAAGAGAGACAAACCAAAAAAAAAAAAAAACTATTTCATTCTGAATTTGAAGGCATTGCTTCATTGTCTTCTAGCGTCCAGTCATGCTAGTGAGATATTTATGACAAAAAGTTACAGGAGATACAGACAAAAAATGTGCAAAAGACCAATACAAACAGCCATTATAAGCATGGAAAACATGTTACTGCTAGTAAACAAGAATGCATGTTCTTGTCTATCAGATCAGCAGATTGGAAAAATGGCAGTGCCCAGCACTGGTGCAGACTCAGGGAAATGAGTGCTTCTTATACACTGCTGATGGGTGTGAAAATCAGAATGAACTTTCTAGAGCACATATTTGTAAAATTAGAAATAAAATCTGTTATTTTACCTTTAAAAAAAGATATTTATGTCATTTCATAAAAATTGCTCCAAACACGGTTGGAAATACAATTTAATGCACATATGCAAATATTCTGAAGAAAAGATTCCTTTCTTTAATGCTTTTGACATGCTGGGTAAGAGTATACACATTCTAAATTCTACTGGTGTTCAAACTGCATTCCAAAAAAAAAAAACGCTTCACCAGCTTACCTTCCTATCAAAAGAATATCCTATATAGAATGCCAGTCTTTCTATATCCTTGCCAACATTTGCTATCATCAATTTCTGAATTGCAATGACTTAATTTATGTATTTTACCAAATTTGGTTGAATCTGGTGGGACCATTCCCCTACCAAAAAGTTGACATTGATTAATTTGCACTTTTCTGATTACTGGAAAGGTTGGAAACATTTTTTCCTGTGTTCAGTAATTATTTGCATTTTCCTTCTATTATCATTCACAGCATATGCCCATTTTTCTCTTGGAGTGTTCCATTTATTGATATATAGAAGCTACTCATATATTTTAGATAATAATCACCTGTTAAATGTGTTGAAAATATTTTCTCTTAATCTATTGCTTATTGTTGCATTCTTTTGTATTACAGGATTCAAATCTGGTCTTTATTATTATAGTTTTTGTGCTTTAAATTTAAGTCAAAAGAAAAAGCATCTAATTCACATTGTATCTGCCCCTAGATAATGTTTCACCAATCTTTGAAGAGGCATACTGACTCCATCTGGACAACTATTACATTAAAAAAAAAGTTTACCCAAATATGGTGGGTATTATATCTTTTTTGAACTTGCTAATTTAAAAAACAAACAAACAAATCTTATGATTAAGCTACCATTTTATGTTACAAAGGGAAGTTTTGCCAATATAGGCAACACTGGCAGTCTCTAGGATTAAATTATTTTAAAGCATTTCCCCTATAATAAGGAACATTTATTATTAAAATTAAAAGTCTTCAGCTGGCTAGAACATTTCATGAATGACAAATACAAAATCTATGTTTTACCTGTGGAAAACTGACTTAGCATATATTCCAAAAATTCATAGTATTTTAACCTATTTCTTATGTGTTGTCTTAATACTTACAAATTTACCAACAGCTCTACTCTACGAATTATTTCTATAAATGGTCTTTTGGATTGCTGTTGTTTAGTTAACTGCTGTTCCCTGAAGTCTCTTCATTATTCCCACCTGTATATGTTCAAAGGGTTCTCTCACCTCCAACCAAAACTCACCTCTCCTTCTGGGCTCATTTTAAAAGTCCTTTCTTATAAAGCATTCCATGACTCTCCTAACATTATGTGACTTTTCCCTTTTAAGCACCCTCCTTGCACAATAATGTGAATGTACCTAAGCCACTGAACTGTACACTTAAAAATGGATGAAATGGTAAATTTGTTATATACATTTTACAATAAAAAAGTTCCAAAAAGAAAAGAATCCTGATAGCACTTTGCCCCATGGTACAGAAGTTCAGTTTTGCGTTAGTTATTTGTGTACATCTTTATTTCCCCATCTCTATTGGAAATTCCTCCCGAAAGAGATCACATGAGGCCCACTGCAGTTCAAATGGGCTAAATTTACCAGAAAGCACAGAATAACTCACTCTTTCTGAAATGAAGCAAATTTAGGATAATTCCTTATGTGATTCACTCCAACTCTAAATGGAGATGATCATTTCATGAAAAGGAGCCTCTCTTATTTTTATGTATTAAAATAGTGCTAAAACTCTATTCTTAATGGAGTTTCATTTCTATTTGTGAAGTTACAGTGATAGAACAGACTTTTAAACATAGGAAGGGACCACATTATTTATCCAAATACACACTACCCAGTAGAGTACTGAAGACATGTAAACAGAAATGCTTTGACTGCTAAGTTTGCAGAGATGGAGCCACCTTCACTGTAAGACTTTATCCTCCATTTATGCCATGGCCCCAAGCACATGGGCCGGTGAAAATCCTGTCTGGACTTGCCTCACCTTATCTCTAAACATTTCACCCCACCCCTTAAGATCCAACCACCAACCAGATGGTTGCCCCACCCCTTAAGACCCAATCACCCACGTCCCCATAGTAAAACACACCCTGCTCCTGTCTGTCTTACAGAGAATAAAACCATGCTGACGGAGTTCTTATGTCCTTCCTTGCGAGCGAGTGAGTCGGGTAGCTAATGAACTCTTTCATCCACCATCTCCCACCCCATGATTAAAAATAATTCACATTAAAAAAAATTCCATGTTAACAGACATGAGACACTAACATGTTTAATCCGTACTCAAGTATACTTAAGGCAAAAGATTCCGAAAAATAGTTGACAGCTATCAGAAATAGTAACAAATTCTATGGTGTCAGGTAACCACTTATTTCAAAGGTTCTGCCAGTAAGTCTTTCCAGTTACAAATGAACATGTGGCTGGCGCCCACAGCAGCCGCACTGGAAGACGCAGCATAATGTGACAATAAAAAGCATAGGTTTTATAATCAGAATAGTAACCTTGGGCAAGTTCAGTTTCCTCATCTATAAAAACAGGACTTAGATTAGTCTGAGGATCCAATGTAAAAGAACTGGTGACATTTCTTGCAGTTTATTGTGTAAACATGGTATACAGCAATAGATACAGGCACATCATTATTTGTGTTTTCTGTTAAACATACTTTGTAAGTGTATCATAATGATTAATTTATTTAACAAGATTTACAAAACACCAATCATGTAGCCACTGGCTAGGTAACAAAAGTCTAAAGACTAGACAGATCCAGGAGGCTACTGGATCTCTGAATCTCTGAATCTGGACCTCTGGCCACTGAAGACAACACCGTAATAGAAACAGAAAAATAAATATATAATTGTAATATGATTAGGTGAATTATAATGGAAATAGATGCAAAGTACTATGGAAGCAAAAAAGAGAAAAGGGTAAGTATGCTATACCTTTCTTACTCAGTCAAACCCATTTTATTTATCACCAGTTTCCTGCCCTATCATATGCTACCATTTAATGATTACCACTCCCACGCTGTGCAGACCTTAAAAAAGGAAAGCTCTGTACACTATTACTAAGTCGTAAATGCTACCTCAGAAATGCCTTCCAAATTCATTCCTTTTCTTTATATTCACTGTCATTGTCTTAAGACTCTCCTGCTTAAGCTACTGGAATA
Source organism: Smutsia gigantea (assembly GCA_032199065.1). Classification (NCBI taxonomy): domain Eukaryota; kingdom Metazoa; phylum Chordata; class Mammalia; order Pholidota; family Manidae; genus Smutsia; species Smutsia gigantea. The sequence goes on from JAVSCE010007762.1 coordinate 41,820, forward strand.
GCTTTCTAAATGATCTCTGCTTCTGTCTTTACCCCTACACATTTTATTCTCCACACAGCAGCCAAGGTGATCCTGTTAAAAATGTAGGTTAAGATAACATCGTACCAAAAGGTTCTCATCTCACTTTGAGTAAACGCCATCCTTACAATAACCTACCAGAACACAAGATGGTCTGCCTTAACTCCCGGCCCGACCCCAGAGCTACTCCCCTCATCACCCATTCTGCTCAAGCACACAGACTTCCTTGATATTCCTTCAACACACTACTACAGCTCAGGTCTGTGGGCACTTGATGTTCCTTCTGTCTGGAATGCTCTTCAATGCCTTAACCACCCTATGCAATAATAATATCCCCTACACCTGTTATATGGTAGATTGATCATATTAATAGCCCTTTTTTTCAACCCTCCCTGTATTAAAACCACATGTGACTTTGCAGTTCTTTTTGACTTAAAAGGTGGAATCTATTTCCCCATCCTTTGAAGTGAAGGTGATGTTATAACTTACTGGCACCCACAGAATATGATGGAAGTGACAATGTGTCAGTTCCAAACCTAGATAGGCCTTGCTTACTTTCACCTCACTTGCTTAGATGCCACAGCCCTGAGAGTCTGGATAGTCTACTGGGGAATGAAAAACATGTGAAGCAGGGACAGGCAATCCTAGTCATAAAAGCCACAGCCAGACTCGATGTGCCAGCAGCCGGCCAACCACCAGAAATATGAATGGACTCAGTTCAAGATCAGCAAACTTCCCTAGCTGGCAAACAAGAGCATGTAAAAATATTATAATATACCATTAAAGTTTTGTGCTTGTTATATAACATTACTGTGGTAATAGATAACTGACAACATTCTATTCCTTTTCCTCCTTCCTATCTTATTGTTCTCCGTAGCACTAAATATCTGATCTACTATGTCTTTACTTGTTTACTAAGTTACTCTGACTCTTGGTAATAGAATGTAAGCTCCATGAGGAACTGTCTTCAGGGATTAGGATGATGCTTGGCACAGAGTAGGTAGGTGTTCACTGAATGAATAAATAAAAATGAGCATGATGACTTAGTAAGCCATTTGGATCTATGTATCTTTGTTAGACATCTTTTTAATTAATAGAAGCCATTAAACTCAGAACCAGTCTGTTGAATCTATTTCACAAGGTGTTACTACCAGGATTTTGACAGAATATTGTAATTTACTGAGCAAATATGCTTTATGAGTCATCCATAAATAATTTTTAAAAATTTAGCAATATTATTTGCATAGGCTTTATTCCATCCTATTCTAATTTTTGATATTTTATGATAATAGATTTAGGCATAGTAGTACAACTATGTAAGAAGGTCATGCTCAAACTTTTTACTGTTATCAAAAGTTGAGAGCAGACTTGGAGGATTGAAGTCAAAACTCTCAGGTTACTAATCAGTGGTATCTTCAGATAATTACACTACATACAGTTTTTTATTCTCTATCACTAAAGAGGTCCAAAGAGAAAAAGAGAAAAGGAGTTGCCATTTCCCCTCACATTTATTTTACTTTTCACTTACTGTTCTCACTCTCCCTACCGTTTAAAATAACACCTCATAATACACTATGTCTTTTATTTACATTATTCCTAATTCTCACACTGCAAAATATGCTTATTTTATGAAGGAGGAAACTAAGATTGAGAATAGCTTAAATAACTTATTCAAAATTACATAGGTAGTAAATAACAGCTAGGTCTAGTCCAGTATAATGCTAGACACTCAAATTGCTGAAATCAAATACATATCACAAAAAGATATGCTACTTCTATCTGGTCATTTCTTTCCTGCTATCTATACATTCCTTCTTTAACCTCCAATAATTAAGATCCCCTCCCACTAGTATCAAAGATTATTTTATTTTTTTCCCCTTTTAGCTACAACTTACCTTAATAGTGACAATTTATGTATCTACCCACATTCTATTTTAAAATAAAATTTTCTAAACTTTAACAAGAAAAATAATAAATAATAAATAGTGATATCATTTTGGAACATTTGAAAATATTAGATATAGCATAAACATCATATAATTTGCAAAGAATTCATGGCTTGCAAACAATATAAAAACTGGCATATAATAAAGATGGAAAATTAAATGTACTGGTTAAATCCTATACTTCTAGTTCAGATTAAGTTGCATTTTTCAAAATTACCTTAAAAATAATCTACCAGCCATCAGAACGTAGGGTACAAGAAAATGTTGGTATTTTATTATTCTTTGAAACTGTTAAGCAGCATTAGAATAAGCCATGTCACTGTAGTCAGTTTTACAAGACTAGTAAGATTCTTTTTACTTCTAAATATTCAAGTATTTAATTATATTTCCCTCAGGAGCTAAGAGCATGAAAAATAGAAAGTACGCTGCATCTGAGTCAGTATTAAAGGAGGGAGACCAGAGGGGCAGGTGAAAAACCAGGTAGAAATGATGCTTCAACATGAAGGAAAGGACTTTGAATGCTAAGGAGGCATCAAGAAAGATGTGTACTACTATGAAGTATCTATTGATATGTCCAAGAGATCTAAGGAAACCATAGTAAATGCCAATTCAACAAAGTGGTAAAGCTTCAAATCAGCATACAGTGGGGGTTAAGGATGAAGAAGGGGCTGAGGAAGTAGAACTAACCAATGCTACCTAATTGCTCATTCAAGAAAGCTTACTTTAAGCTTTCATTTTACCAATAGTAATTCCTTTGAATATTGACTTTCACAAAGAAAAATTTCCTGTTTCAAGCTTTTGAACTATTAAAATGAAAAGACCAAGGCACTGGTATATTAAACATTAAAACCATACTTCTCTTACTTTAATAATCTTCTACTGCCTAAATAATAAATAATTTTTTTTAAAACTTTATTTTATGCAACATCTAAAAATGCCAGTGAATGGGTTGGGATATATAGTTGAAGACAATCATGTCAGTCGCAAAACCCTATTATTGATAATCACCTACCCTGTTGTTGTTCTTTGGCATTTATATATAATCTATTTAAAGTATTAGAAGTAAAGAATCATAACCAGCTAGGCTCAAATAAGGGAAATTTCTAAATTATACAGCACATCCTGCTATATCTCTAACACCCCTTTCCAATACATGTTAATGACTCTCAGGCATAAACAGGCCAATGGGCAGGGCAGATAAAAGACAAGCAGACAAACGGAGGTAACACAGGAAGCACAAAGGCAAGCAGATACACAGCACAGGCACACTGGCAACAAGCAAACAGCACTACAGCACTGCAATGTTAGGTGATTTGGGAACTAAAAGCATTATAGTTATTCTATTAATGCAAAATCTATTGTAAAGAAAACACACTGGTCTATAAGATAGTGATATATTTTGGATATATAGACTGAAGAATGACTAGATGCAATACTTTCAAAAAGATAATGCTCTAGTTCACATTTTAACATTAAAAAATTACTATTTGAACCTCAGGTACCACAAATAGGTAGCTTGTAGATTATCTTAATTTTATCTTAAAAACTTGCCTAATGTTCTTATGTACTGTATATGTGAAATAATGCTCTGCCAGAGCCAACAAAATACTCTCTCAACACATAAACACTCTTCATCCTTCTTTTTGCCTCCTCTGAAAGGTAGGTGGAGTTTATTTGGGGCTGAAACTTAAAAATAGTCAAAAACATTTTTTTCAGTTTTGCTTTAACGATTTTTGTACAGTTGACCTTTGAACAATACAGGTTTGAACTGTGCAGGTACACTTACATGTGGATTTTTTTCAATAAATATATTGGAAAAATCTTTGGAGATCTGCAACAATTTTGACAAAATATTTTCTTTTCTCCAACTTTAATACAGTACATATGTGTTATTTATACATATATAATCTAATACATATAAGTTAATTACCTGTTTATATTATCGTAAGGCTTCTAGTCAACAGTAGGCCATTGGTGGTTTGGGGAGAGTCAGTTGTTGGTGTTCCAAACCCCACACTGTTCAACTGCCAACTGTACTAGATACTCTTTGGGCTGTCTGCCCACTTAGTGAACTATCCTCCTCTTTCCCTAAGAAACATCTGAACAAGTTCCCCACCTTGGGTCAACTCCATACATTTATACTACACAAATCAATCTATCTCACTGACAAGTTGTTTCTTTCAGTAATGTGAAAGTGAGATAACAGCAATTCTGGTCATTCTGAGCTCTTACCCTACAATGAGATAAAGCACGTAGTTAGATCACTGGAAGGGATGCCTTTACTCAGCATGTGCGACCCCACCAGTGAGAGCCACCACGCTGACCGGAGGAGTCACACAGGCGCACGGAAGAGCAAAGCCAAGTACCCAAGTAGTCCTAGAGACAGAGAGACTGGTGAACACAGAGAACCACAGAGAGACAGAGGGGCTGGAAATAAAGAGAAGAGTCACCTAAGTTATAGATGGTGCTCCATTTCTTGGTTCCTTCCTGTCCTTCTAGTAGCTCAAGGGCAGTATTCTATTGCATTAAATTCTTTTTTCACTCAAGTTAGTTCAGAAATAAGCTGCAACCAAAAATCTATACCAACAAAGAATTTTTCTATAATTTTCAGGGTATTTGTGCCCCACTCTTTTTCCTTTATTGACTTCTTCCCTAAATAATAAGACTGGAATTGTTGGCCTAGAAAACATCATGTCATTGAAAACACATCTGTTTTAATAACTCAGCTCTGCCAACTTCTAAATGTAAAACATGTAACAAGCTTCCTAACTGCTAAATCGTTTTAATATTTCTTTTAATGTCCAGGTCTATGACTTATGAGTATATGCACTGAACACATGTGAGCAGAAGGTATCCAGAAAAGATATTTTTTAAGTTTTTGTAGTATGGGACCTAGAACTCCTTCCCTTTCTCAGTTTGGTTCTGGTCCCAAAACCTCTCTGTCATCTCACAAGAAACTCAGATTTGCTGAGGAATCCAAACTAAGCAAGAGGCCTACCATTACAAATAACTTGCCTAGATCCTAAAGACTTTTAATTAAATTTTTTTTACAGGACACTTTTTACAGAGGCCAATGAAAAACACCAATCTAACTAACCATCTAAGAACTATATAAACACAAAGAAGTACTACTTTAGATATCTGGAATAAAGTAAAATCACCACAATTTTAAAAAGATCCCTCATTCCCACCAAGCCATATGTAAGACTAAACAACTATGCCTTAATGAGACATCAGATCACTTCTCACCAAAACATGCCGGTATGCCGAGGCCAGTTTCACATTCATCTCATATTCGGAGTTTAAGTTGTTCTCCCTTTGGGAATCTCCTCCTATTATTTGAGTACAAGGGCTTCACTTTTTTATACACTGCCATCCTGTTCCTCTCATCTAAAACCCATAGCTCTTATCTCCATGACTTCGCTAATGCTGTTGTTTTTTTTCTCTCTGAAACACCTTTTATCCTAGTCCACCTGACAAACTCTTCCTTTAATGGTCGGTGCAAATGTGGCCTCTCTCCTGAAAATTGCCATGATCCACTCAGGCAGATTTAGACTCTCCTGCTTCTATGGTTTTAAATCTTGCATTTCCATTAGAGTAACATAACATCTTGAATCACTACTAAGTACCTTCTAAATATTATGTTAGTAGCTTTATATACATATTATCTTAATCTTGGTCCTCCCAGGTAAGTATTATATCCTCCATTTCCCTAGGTAACTTGCTTATAATCATAGCAGAGCCAGGCTAGAAATTAATTCCTATATGGCTCCAAAGCTCCTTACCTTTCTAGAGGTTCTAAGGTTTTTGGAATTCAAGCCCCTTGATAATCTAAAAGCCATGAACACTCTCCACTCCACCACCCTGCCTCCCTCCCCCCACTGCAATGGGCTTATATATAAAATATTATGAATAATTTGAAAGGGTTCAGATTCCCATGAAATCCATCTATTGCCCCCGGAAAAATTCCTGCTGCTTCTCACAAGTTTGTTTACAGTTGGTAAACTAGAGAAAAATGTCATATTTTAAGTTGCCAATTATAAACAGTGCCTAGGGCATAATGGGCACTCAATGAGTATCTTTTTTATGAATGGTGGATGGTACGAACTATGGAAAGATGAAAGGGACACATTTTTGCATTCCTTCAGAGCCCACCAGGGTAACTACTCAAATGTTGTTAAATAGCTTTTCAAATGCAGATTACACCAAAAAACAGTTAATAAAGAAAATTTCAGTTATTAGCATACATCCCAACACCTCTGAGATTAACATGACCCAAATCCCACATTTTCCAAGAAAGACTTTTAGGGAGCAACTACTTTTAACTGCCATAAACTGGTTCAGACACTATAATGTACTAAAGGAAGCAAGATTTTTTGTGATTTAAGAAGGAAGGAGATAATTATCAATGCTTGAGTGCATGAATCTAAAAAATTTAAATACTACAGGAATATGAAATGCTGGGAGAGGAATTCAACTATCTGCAAGAGACTAGTGGTTTCAAATAATGGCTTATCACTGGACTTGCCCTTAGCAAGTATTAACCTCAAATTTAATGAAATGCTTTTTCCCCCTGGTCTTAAAAATCAGACTTTACAATGGAGAACAAGTGCTTTAAGATAAACCAAGCTAAAATATTTATCTAGAAAGTGAGAATTACATTTTTTGCTTTTGAGTTCTTAAGTCGTTCTGAAAAGAAAATTCGAAATTTTTTGTTCTCATTTTTGAAGCACAATAAAGGTCTATGAACTATTATAAGGAAAGTTTTCTAAAAAAAGAAGTATGTTCAACAGTACAACCACAGCTAAGCAAGATTTCATTCACTCAGTGACTATTCTCAAGGACAATAGCTTATTCCAGAGGCAAAAGAGGTTATACATTGCAGAGCACAGAGTTTAACACTGGAAAGGTAATGTGAGACCGTGTTAAGAAGGCTCTGGAATGCCAGGCTAAGAAGTATAGACTTTACCATATTGACCTATGATTCTAAACTGGGGTAAAAGTTACAAAATTGGGAGAGGGAAAATTGGAAAGACAGCATATAATTACAGTTTGAAAAAAAGCAGAGCTTGGATCTGATGCTCTGTGTTGGCTTAGCATTTAAAATTCCAGTGATTTTAATGGTCACAGAATGGAGCCTTGAGTTTTTTTTTTTGAACATACATTTTTTGATAATGAAAATAAATCCATGTTTCTAATATCATCCTACATAAACAAGCATATTAAAGAAAACATGGAACTAAGCAGCAACACTAGGACTCAAACCCACATCTCCTGAATTTATTACCAGTATGCTTTCCACTATTCCAGATGCCAACATTTGAAATGGTATTTTAGGAAAATAAGTATGATATGTGGAATGGACTGGATGAGGCAAGAAACCAGAGGCAAGGAGAGAACAGCTATTGCTGTAATCACTCCCAAAACACTCAAGTTGCAAGATACCATTATTTTTGAAGAGATGCCAGAGACCTGATATCTGGGTTTTATTAATGAAATCTAAAACCAAAAGTAAAAGTGGATATTTTATTTAAATTAATATTCTACAATAATGTCCTGGAAATATGATTCATGCGGTAGGGAATACTTAAGTAGTCACTTTAAGTGTTTCCCTGAATTCTTATGTACACCAACCAGTGTCTAGAGAAAGTATGTACTGTACTATTTCTTATATTTATGTAGAAGATATTACAATTAATAAAATCATGTTTATTGAAAAGTCTAATTGAATTCAGCCTAGTATTTTATCTTATACTTTCTTTTTCAGAGGATCCTGAAAATACAACTATTTGTGTAAGCACACCTGTACCCCATAGAAGGTGTAAGACTTGATCCTCCATTTACCCCATGGTCCTAAGCACATGGGCCAGTGAAAATCATGTCTGGACTTGCCTCACCTTTTCGCCCCTCCTCTTAAGATCCAATCACCAACCAGATGGTTTCCCCACCCCGTAAGACCCAATCACCAACGTCCCCATAGTAAAACACACCCTATTCCTTAAAACTACACTTCCTCACCCACAAGCTGCTGCTCTCGCCTTTCGGAGACAGCCATTCCGTCTGTCTGTCTTACAGGGAATAAAACCACGCTGACGGGAGTTCTCGTGTCTTTCCTTGTAAGCGAGTGAGCCGGGTAGCTGAAGAACCCTTTCATTGGTGTTCCCGCCCAGTTTGGGATCTCCCGGTCACCTGCTCTTCCCTAGGAATTCGAGCTGCACTGGATATCGGATAGCACCCAGCCCCTCCAGACACGAGGGCTCCTCAGCGCCCTCCAACTCCCTGAACGCCTCTCCAGCATCCACCACCCGCGCCAAAAGAGCGGTGAGTCACCCTCTCCCATCAAGTGACTAAAACGCCTCTGTGAGCGCCTGAGGGCTGACTGTTGAGTGTCTGGCACTCTAGTGGCCTCACCGCAGGCGGGGGACCGCCCCCAGCCATGGCCTTCACTGGCTACCGCTGTGCCCCTAGCCACTTCCAGTCCAGTTTCTCTCGTCCTCAGCAGGCGGGAGACTTGCCCTCAGTCAGTTTCTCTCGTCCCCAGCAGGCGAGAGACTGCCCCCTAGACCCGCAGCGGGTCAGTGACGCCCCAGTCCACTAGTTTCTCCCGTCCCTCTTGCACCCCTACTAGGCCCACAGCAGGTCAGTGACGCCCCCAGTCCTTCTTGTCCCCAGCAGGCGAGAGACTGCTCCCTTTGTGACTCTTCTGCTCCACCGGCTCATAGCCGAAAAGTCCGAGCGCTAGGCACCTGCTGCTTGCTTAGGGCAAGGGTGCCCCTCCAGTGACAGAGGTGACGACCCTTCACTTGGAGTTGGGCTACTCTTTGGAGTTCTGAGCCCCCTAGGGACGCCTGGGGTGTGCTGCAGCAACTCCACGAAAGAGTCACAATGGCAACGTCGCCCTCCATCCCTGCCGATTCCCCGCTCAGCTGCCTCCTAGACAATTTCAAACTCTTCATTTTAACCTAGTGACATGATTTGTTCTGTCTCTCCTAGAGGCCATGAAGCTGCAAATGGTGACAGCAATAGAGCCCAAGATAAAAACTCTCAACTTCCGACGCCCTCCTGAACAACCATTGATGGAGACCTAGCTGCACCCCTTACTGTGCCCACTCTCAGCATGAGGCAGCCAGAGCAGTCGTCGTCCCCTTTCCCTAGCAGCAGCTAAGGTCTCTATCTGTAGAAGGGAGAATGAGACAGGGACCATGGGCTTAGATCAACCGTGAGAGACATCCTACTTCCTCTCCTCATGCCTCTTACCATTTTCTGCCTTCTTCTACACTTCGCTCCCTGCCTAATTAATCTAAAAAAACAAACAATCAGGTAATCATGCAGGAGTACCACCACCTTCCAACGGAAGAAAGATCCTGCCAGCAGACAACACAGTGCTGACAGAAGCTCGAGTCCTGGAACACACCATCGCGACTTCAGACCAAGGGCTCATCCGAGGACCACCCCCATCAATATAAAAATGAACTTCATCGCCCCTAATCAGCAGAAAGCACTGACCTTCATCCCTTCCCCAAGTCCTCTGCAATTTATAAAACAAAAAAGGGAAGAATGTAAGACTTTATCCTCCATTTACCCCACCATGGTCCCAAGCACATGGGCCGGTGAAAATCATGTCTGGACTTGCCTCACCTTTTCGCCCCGCCTCTTAAGATCCAATCACCAACCAGATGGTTTCCCCACCCCGTAAGACCCAATCAACAACGTCCCCATAGTAAAACACCCTACTCCTTAAAACCACGCTGCCTCACTCACAGCTGCTGCTCTCTCCTTAACGAGACAGCCATTCAATCTGTCTGTCTTACAGGGAATAAAACCACGCTGACGGAGTTCTCATGTCTTTCCTTGCGAGCGAGTGAGCCGGGTAGCTAAAGAACCCTTTCAGAAAGAGGAAAACAGCTCTCATGCTGGTCTAAGGGACAAGCCCTTTGGACCATTTGAAGAATCCACCTGAAGAATAAATCCATGTCTCATAGCTTTAAATTCACTGTAATTTCTGCTTAAACAATGGCCATTAATGCCTATTAAGTGCCAGACACTATATTAAGCAATGGGCTACAGAGATAATTAAGTTCCAGCCTCTAGCCTTGGAGGCTTTAGGTCTGAGGAAGTCAGAAATGTAAATATGTATGAAGCTAATGAACTGAGTGCTACAGAAGAAACACAGAAGTGTTTTAACACAGCAACAAAAAGAATTTTAATCTACCTAAAATGTTAATGTCTTACTTTCAGTTTCAACCTGTCAAAAACATTCCTGAACTAAATGTCAAAAATTGAAGGAAAAAAGCTAACAATATTCTACATACAGTAAAACAGTCTTGAGAATTAACAATTGTAAATTTTTAGTGTGCTGTCTCAATAAGCCATGTCTGGAGAGTTACTCAGAAGTTCACTTCCATTTGTGAAGTTATTTAAAATTAAATATATTTGGCTGGACACTCAAAAGATGGATTAAAAAATCCTAACTAAGTCATTGGCACTGGGAAAGCAACAAGATTAGCACAAAAGTGAGGATGACTGGAAACCTGCCTATCACTTTACCTTTGAAAGACACGTTACACATAGAGCACCATTTATATAAACTTAACTGATATATTTTAAAAACCTACAAGCCAGACAACCACAAGATACTACCTCACACGATGATGGTTATAGTCAAAAAGACGGACACTATAACAAGTGTTGGTGAGAAATTGGTAGGAATATAAAATGTGCATTCTCCTGGTAGGAATGTAATGTGCAACAGCTTTGGGTAACAGTCTGGCAGTTCCTCAAAATGTTAAACATGAAGTTTCCATATGACCCAGTAATTCTACTCCTGGGTATACACTCATAATAACTGAAAACATATATCCTAAGGAAAACTTGTATTTTATAGTAGCTATGCTTCATAAAATAGAAAATATTATTATTAACATTATATATATTATTACATAATACAAAGTGTTCCAAAAAGTGGAAACAGCTCAGATGTCCATCAACCAATGAATGGGCAACAAAATGTTGTATATCCATACAGTAGAGTATCATTCAATCATGAAAAGAAATGCAGTATTTTTGATCCATGCAACAACATGGATGAACCTTGGAAACACTATGTTAAGTCAAAGAGTTGGTCACAAAACACCACATGTTGCATAACTCCATTTACATGCAATGTCCACATGAGGCAAATCTATGGAGACAGAAAGCAGATTAGTGATTGCCTAGGGCTGCAGGAATGAGGGTGTGTGGGAAGAGTGACTAGTAATGGGTATCCTTCTGGAAGGATAAAAAAATTCATTATGGTAATAGTACAATTTTGTGGAAAACCACTAAATTGTTAAACCACACATCTTGAATACATTTTATGGTAGGTGAATTTTATCTCAATAAAGCTCTCATTAATTTAAAAAATAACTACAAACCACAATACTGAACAGTTTAACAAACAAGAAAAAATGTATATACTCATCTAGTCTGTGCTGCTTAAGATCTTGTCAGGCTTTCAGTCTTCCCTATTGTTTTCTAACATTTCAAATCCAAACTTTAAATCGAAAACTTCAGAGGGCTTATTTAACCAAAAGACAAGTTATCTTTTAAAATTATAAACAGCAATCATTTCACAAAAAAGAATATACTTATAGATAAGAAATATATGAAAATACTCTTTGTTTAAAAAGCAGAGGGTGGAGGGGAGTTCTTCAATCTGTGTCCTCTAGTTTCTGCCATCTATTTTCAGAATGCTAAAGGAAATAGAAGGAATTTATACCCACTTCACCTGTTTTCTCCTTAATCCACTATAATGACTTTTCCCATACCCCAATCCCACACTGCTTTTTCTAGTCACCAAATCACTCCTACTCGGCAAATGGAATGGGTAACTTGCTCAAACTCACCTTACCAGTCTTCCCCAAACTATTTGACTTTGGTTAACTACTCTTTTCCTGAAAACTCTCCCAGGCTTTTCTGACATCTTCTGGGTTCCCCTCCCTCCTCTGTGATGACATCTTCTCGGGTACAATCACTAGGACATCCTTTTCGGGCTGCTCTTTAAATGGTAATGCTCTTCAACATAAAGCTAATCACTCTATATACTTGTCTGAATAAGCTCATTCACATTCAGTCCCGTGCTTTCAACTACCTCTTTACATGCTTATATGATGACCCCCAAATCTTTAACTCCATCCTGTCAGCTCTCTTCCTACTAAATGTCTCACAGGCACCTCAGTCTTAACATGCATAAAACTAAACTTACTCTCTTTTACCTTGAAATTTCCTCCCACCATCTTTGCTTGGTCCTCTCTACCTGTTGTTTCTCCTCCCTTACTCCTTAACTCTACCAACCAAATAGTACTACCTAATTTTCACAATACTACACCAAGCTAGAAACCTTGGAGTCATACTACAAGATTCCTTTCCCTTTACTACCCACATTTAGTGAATCATGTAGACTTCTTTCTTAATCCTTACCAGATCCTTTATATACTCTCTATTCTGCTTAGCTTCGTTCAGGTCCTCATCTGACTTCTTGTTTAACAGCTTCCAAAATGGTCTCCTTCACAAATCCATCCTTCATAATGCCATCAGAATTAACTTTCTCCAACACAAACCTGTTAACTGACTGCTTACCTTTTTAAAACCATGCAGTGGCTCTCCAGAGACTCCCAGTAGTGAGTCTCAGCTTTTCTACCAGAACCTACCTGAAAGATAACTGAAGGCTCATAGTAAAGTTAGGATGGAAGGGAACGTAACACTGCTGGAATGTTCAACTAGCATGTCTATTTTCTTAACACTTGTTCACTTTCCCTGTGACTCTTAAGAATTGTAGTGTAAACTTATTCTCTTTTACCTTGAAATTTCCTCCCACCATCTTTGCCTGGTCCTCTCTACAAAGTTATCTTAAATAGCATTTTAACAGAGGATGGCTTGCTGTAACATCCCCAGTGTAGTTAGCCTTAGAAAAATGTTCAAAAACCCTTTCTTCCCAATGTTTCACAAAAAAGTACTATACTTTATACCTCTGCTACACCTTGTTTTTTAAAACTCCACTGAGTCCACTCTTAAACCTTTGTTTCACCTTTGTAAGTGGAGAGCTGGTTTTTAAGCTGAAGCTGCCCTCTTTGCTTGTACCTTAAGAGTCATTTTTCACAATTTTTTAATATACAAATGTCTAATACACTCTGAATAACCTTTAGCCTGATCTACTTCTTGTTCCAAAACTTAGGATAAAGCTTTAAAAAACAAAAGAAAATGACTGAAAGTGAAAACCCAGATACCTCCTTTCATCTATCCCCAGTTATCTATAAATGACCACATAAATTAAGCCGTGAGGATAAACAGATCTTAGCACAATAATTTGTTAGATGATGACCCTAAATATCAGTCCCGTACTTCAGCCCTGTGAAGTGGGCAGCATTTTTCTTCTTTTAAAGATGAGAGAAATTAGCCAACTTATTTTAAGTGGCCTGCCCAAAGTCAGATAACTAGCTAATGGCAGATAGGAGAGTAAAACTCAGGTCTGTCAAACATGAATGTGCAGCATTCTACTTCATACATTTATTTGTCATGATCACTGTCTGTGATGTTGCATAAAAGACTGAAAGTCAGAGATAGTCGAGATCAAGTTCTAGATTTGCCACAAATTAGCCATCTAACCTTCAATGTGTAAGTAATCATCTCAGTACCATAGTTCACACCATCTCAATACTTTAGTTTTCTCCTCTTTACGAGAAAGGGGGTACATAAGGCCAAGGCCAAAAATATAAAACTCAGAATAGTTAATGACAGGTAGAAAAATTTCCACCTTCACTAGTCACCAAGAAGTTCAAATTAAAACAAAGACATCATTTTCAATCATCAAATTATCAAAGATCAAGATAATTACATGAATACTCACACATTACTGACAATTGTATAAAATGACACATCTACAAAAAGTTATTTATAAACAAGCATTAAGTGTTTATATCCTTTTGCCTACTACTGGAAAATATACTCTGCAATAACCCAAAATAAAAAGTTTTCTGTATGTATGTTCATTACAGAATTATATAATAGCAGAAAATAAATGAACACTCAATCATAAGGAAATAGGGTTAAGCTATAAAATAGTAGCCAGGCAAATAGTATATAGTCACTTAAAATTGTTTTTATAAATGAAAAACTTATCAAAATGTTAAACTGAGAATATAAGATGGTATATGTAGTATGGTCACAGAGAAGCATTAAAAACATTAACAGAGATAGCCTTTGGGTGATAGGGCTATAGAAAGGATGGACAGAATAATGGAAAGAGCAGTTTGGATGACCACTTTCTTAAAGGTACAGCGTTACTGATGATTATTCTATAGTTTCCAAATTTGAAATGAACATTATTACTTTAATAGCATTATAATAGCTAGATTATCTCTAAGGCTCAGTTCTAAAATGCTACAATTTAAAAATCAATTTTTAATCCACATATCATAATTTAAGAATGACACAACAGTTAGACTCTATCAGCTGATTTTCTATTCTCTTTCCACTGTTTCCCTTCAATCTTCCAGTGAAGGGAAAAAGCGGCAGCAACTAGCAGTCTTAATTATAGCTATTGCTTATCAAGTCACTGAAAAAAAGCCAGCACTATAAAAGAATAGTCTTAGTCATCAAATCTCAAATGTAGAATCACCTAGCTATCCCTAGGTACCATGGAAAAAAAAAGGAAACTCATATAGTCCTTGAGAAATTAAATCTTCAGTAGGAATCTCTGACTCATCCTCAAAGCAGGAACCCGAAGGCTACTTCCCCCAGTACAGGAGTTCGGAGACTGGGCACCTGTCCTGATGGCCTTCATCACCAAACAATGCTCTTTCCTGACACGATATACTCAGGGGATAACAAGATGACCAGCAAGCAAACCAGAAGTGGCCAGGGACCACACCACCTGTTCTTCCATTACCTAAATAAGATTGTAAAAGAGTAGTTTTACTTTTAAAATATTCTAAGTTAGTATTTTCTTTTTTTGCTACAGAGCAGTAAAACGGGGACTCCAATTATTTTAAATAACACCATTCAAGATACCAAAACAACAAAAATGATCAGTTTTATAAGGGAAAATACCCTTTTTACCCTTCTCAGAATAAATTTTTTTCAAAAATACATAAACTAAATATCAAAAGAAAATGTTCAAAATAATCCACAGATTAATCTACATTTTTCTGTCTTCAAAAGACAGTAACAAAATCTTACTCCTACCTTCTACTATTGGTCTAGGGAAGCGGCAACCACAAAGCTCCACAATACTATTATAATATTGTGTAAGGTCAAAGATCTATTTTATAAGCTGTTAACAATTTTAACTAGACCCAAGTCTCTTTAAAATGTGAAGAAGTATTTCAGTACCTAGTCATTTCACCTGCACCTTGTCAACAATTAAACTGTACTTTAAAACAAAAACTAGCCATGTTTGCCGCTCATTCATTTTTATAGACATTAAGTGCTATCCCTTTTTACAATCGAGAATTTCGAAATTAAGTGATTATACTTGGAGGTGCATGTCGCCCAGGAGCAAAATTTTCCCTAGCTTATTCCCCATTCCCAAACCTCGCCAAGGCTAAGGAGCAACCACTTCCCAAAGTCCCACTTCCTTTTCCATTCCCCAGACCTCCAGAGTTTCCAACGCCCCAGTCTTGCGCAATATCCGTAGGAGCAGCCGCCGCAACCACCGCCTCCTAAGCCGAGAAACAACCCCAAAGGGAACATTGTCCAGCAGAAAAATAAAGGGGGGGGGGGTGGCAGTGTAGGAAGTCGACTTCTGGTCCCACGCCTTCGGATCTGACCCCCTCACTGTGAGGTAGGTATCTAGCTATTTCACGAACTAGACTTTTAACCTCCTCTCCAGCCCGCCCGTACAGGCAGAGGGCGGAAAGGGGGTGGAGGTGGGAGGGAGGCCGAGAAGGTTATCTCCCAGTTCAGGGCTCCGGCCCGAATCGTCGCCTCCACCCCTCCAGGACTATTGTTCCCAAGTTCCCCACCCCCACCCCGGGTAGGAAGTGGTAGTCACATCCCCTCCGCCTTCGGCAATATCCCCTAGGGAGTCCAAAATAGGTTTCCTTTAGGATAAACCCCCTCCGCACACACACACACACACACACACACACACACACTTAACCCCTCAACCTAAGTAACCCTGACCCCAACACCATCTCAAATCTGGGTCTCAAGAGACAAGGGACGGGTTGAGCGTAAAGGGAAACTGGGCTTACAACGAGACGAAATTCCTTACGGGCAATCCTTTGCCAAGCGTTGGAGATAATTGCGAACCCAGAAAAGGCAGAAGTCCTACCTTGCCCACCTTTGAGACCAGCCTGTGTAGAGGGACCCACGAGTTAATGCCAACCTCAATACCCCCGTTCCTCCGCCAGCCTGGATCGGCTCTCAGCCCCGCGCAGACAGGCTGCCTCGACCCCCCCCCCCCAGGAGGGGCAGGCTGGATACGGAGGTGAGGGGAGACTGGACCCCCAGCCTGCACCTCACTCCCCTCCGGCTCCCAGCACAAGAAACAATAGGTGGTCGCTGGGGCGTTGCAGAGTGCGGGCTCGGCCCGGTGGCCGCTCACTTCGTGCCCGGACGCCCGCCGAGGGGGCCGAGCACGCCGGAGGAAGGGAAACGAGGCCGAGGGGCGGAGGCAACCTCACCCAATGCAGGCCTCCGAGACCACCCAGTCCTGCGGGCTGGTGCGCGCCCCCTCCGCCCCTGTCCTCACAGCCGCACACAAAGCGCCGACGGGCCCGGCAGCCCAGGCGAGGCGGCCGGGCACTCCGGTGCCGGCGAAATGAGGCGACGGCAAGGGGAGGGACTCACCATGAAGTCCCGGGCGAAGTTGTCCTCCCCATTGTGATCTGGGCTCTTCATGGCCTGGACCCTCTGGATGAATTTCCTCAGGATCTCCACTTGCTCCATCCTCCCGCGTTTCCCCGGCTGCGGCCGCTGGCGCCCCCGCCGCTGCCGCCCACCCGCCCGGCGCAGAGCCTCCTCAGTCTTCCCCAGCTCGCTCCCCCTGCCCGTTCCTCCGTCCCGACCCCCGCCGAGCCCCGCCGGGCCCCGCCGCTCCCTGCTCCTCCCTGCCGCCCTAGAGGCAAAGCAGCGGCGGCTCCAGCCCTACTCCCGACCCCTCAACTTCCAGGAGCTACCGTCGCTCTCCCACAGTAAGAGGCTAGCCGCTGCGGCTAGCGCCAGCCCCAACCCCCAGCTAGCTCCATCCTCCTTCCCCGCCCTCCTCCTCCTCCTCCTCCTCCTCCGTCCGAGACGCCGCCACCGCCTCAGGAACACGGCTCCCGCTCGCCCTGCCCCCTTCCCGGTTCCTCCTTATCCCCCCCACCCCCGCTTCCCACTAGCAGCCGTAGCTAACTCTCCACACGGGCGCGGCCCCGCCGCCACCCAGACGCGCGGCCCCGCGAGCGGCTCCGCCCCAGGCACTGCGCCGCACCGCCCCGTCCATCCCGCCCTGGCCCCTCCCCTAAGCCCGCCTCTCCGGCTCCAGCCCCGCGGGGAGTGGCTGGAAGGCACCTCGGCGGTCGGCTGGGAGACTTGACCCACTTCCGGGGCGTGGTTCCTCCCGGACAGCTAGTAGGTCTGAGGAGCGCTGGGGGGGCGGGAATTCGACAATAAGCGGGGTCAACTGTAGTCAGTCGCAGTAGTTCAGCTGAAAGTTGTGGTCTCACTACCTACCAGTGGGAAGAGTATATTTCTAGCACGCTTCCGCGTCGCCGCCGGCGATGGGCAGGGACTACAAGTCCCGGCCGGCAGAAGGGCAGGAGCGGGGGCGGGAGAGGGCGGTGGGATGAGGCCTTCTGGGAATTGTAGTATTGTCCCCTCCGCCTTCGCAGCAGGTATGTCTTCGTCTTACTAATGGCTTGGTGACTGTTGGCAATTAGACCTTGGCACTTTGGGGAGGGCTACGGCCAAGAGAATCGAAAGGCTTTTTGAGTGACAAGACTTGCGTCTTGCAGTTCCGTTTAAACCCTGGCGAGTGAGCGCCTAACATTACGGGAGCGTCTTGATACGTACTGCGCCTACGTTAGGGGCTTCGTATTTGCCGAATTGGAGTTTGTCGTCTTGCCTGTAGAACTGAATAATAGACTTTTCTCCATAGAATGGTCTTCATAAATCTTTATACTTCTTTGTAAATCTTTCAGTAATCAAAGAATATCCGTCCTAATTTAATTAACCATTTTACAAAGTAAGTGATTTTCCCAGGGTCCCCCCCCACCCCAGCATATTCTTACCAGATTCAAAACTAAAACTCAAGTCCTTTTCGTTCACTGCAACACCATATTGCCTCTCACTAAGGAATGTGACCTTGTGATTATGTGACAGAATTAAAGGGTTTGATCCAAAAACTTTTGTTATTTATATCCCCAAATATTTTTTTACAGATCAGATAGGTCAGGGAATTTTGTTAAAATAGGAAATATCAGTGGTAGGCTCCTCCTAGATGAATGTTTAGAAGCACCATAGAATTTAATGATAAACTCCGTAAAGAAAATATGTATGAATAACAAAGTACAATATATTTCCTTTTTCACTTTAAAGTATTTCTCTTTAAAAGAATACAGCTAATATATACCAATTAACTCCTTTTCTCAGAAGTATGCATTTCTATATATGCCCTTGTAAATATTTCTTGCTATGCATTGAATACACATGTGTATGTGAAAAGATACAGTTTTGTTCTGTATTTCAAAAATTCATGTAGAGGAATGGTTTAATTTCCAAGGTAAGCTTTAATTGAAACATGGTCTGGAGTATTTTACTTTAATTCAGATACAGAGACTTAGTTTCACTGGATGTGAGAAAAATTCACGATCTGGACTTGATCACCCACCTATATAGCCCACTGTAAGTACTCCTTTTCTCCCAGAACTAGAAGAGAAATTAGGCTGTAGGCAAAGAAATAGGCAGAAGATCAGGAATGCCTCTACTTTTTATGTCAGACTGTACACACCAGATAACAATTGATAAAGACTATATGCAAATTATTTAACAGTCTCATGACAGTCTGGTGGAAATTGTTAGCTTAGGTTATTGAGCTAGTATTATTTTCTTTTCTAAAAAAACTTTTCCTCCTACTGGCAAACTTCTCTTTCTTGGAACACTTGCGTGTTTTTTGAGTTCTCAGGGGCTACCTTTGGTATCTCTTGTAGGTTTGGGAAAATAGATGTAAATTACTTTTATGGATTTCAGCTTTTTTGAAAAGCTTAGCAGTGCTTTCATCTCTTTAATATATTTAGGTCTTGTTTCAATCTACTTATATTTTTTGAGCACCTTAAAATATGAGATGTGCTGTATGTATGTGTGTGTGTAAAATACAAAAATGTTTTAGGGGTGGCTTGTTTTCTTTGAGTTTATAGCTTAGTTCAGGAGGCAGGAAAAACAATAAATTCTTAGTTAATAAATGCCAAAGAGGTGATGCAGACAATGTGTGGTTTAACAACTCTGAAACGAGAGAGTTGTGAACTGCTTGTCAGCATGAAGTGGTCACAGAAGACCTTGAAGGATTAAGTGAAGCTAGTTTTGAATAGGAAGAACTCCCAGGCGAGAGAAGTGATGAAACAAAAAGCATAATGACAGCAAAACAGAAGTTAGAAGCAGAACTTTCGCGTATGTGTGAAGGTGCTAAAGTAGACAGGCTGGACTCAAGAGCACCGAATGCTTGGCTAAGGATGTGGACTTGATACTGTTGTTGATGGGGCCACCAGAGGTTCTGAGTATAGAAATAAAATCAGGAAAATATTAATCTGGCACTTTTCGAATAAATTGTGAATTAATGAAGGGAGAGAATGGAATGAAAGATATTAGGAGCTAATCCATGAAGAAGCAAAAGCTGAAATTAAGGTCATAGCACTGCAATTAGAAAGACACAGATGGAGGTGAAAGAGACTGAAAGAATTGGCAAACTGACCTAGTAGGCAAAAAAGAAAGTAGAATGAAAATGACTGAAATTACCAGATTGGAAGAGGTCAGAAAGTTTGACAGAATACAAGGCTGTGCATGATATGGGCAAATAGGGACTTTCATAATGCAGATGGTGAGAGAAATTGGCACATCCTTGGAGGCAGCATGGTCATAAATGTATCAAAATGGAAGTGTCCTTCATGCTTTGACTGAAAAATTTATAGATACTATTTATAGCTGTTTACAAATGTGCATATTGTAGACTTACTTGTAATAGCAAGAATGGAAACAATGTACCTGTCTATCAAAAGTGCACTGGTAAAAAACAAAATCACATATATGTAATTCAGTTCTATGAAGCCATTTAAAAAATGAACAAAAAATTGTATGTGTTGATGTGGAATATGCCCCCAAATATATTTATTAAGTGAAAAAAGCTAAGAGCACATGTGTTTATAGTATTCTTCCATTTAGGTAAATTGGAATGTGGATAAAATATTTGAACATACCCAGAATTTTTCTGAAAGCTACTTCAAAAACTGTTAGCTGTGGTAGACTCTAGGGGGGCCTTGAGAATTTTTGGTAGAAGGAGACAGCTTCCACTATGTATATACCCTTTTATATTCTGAATATTTTACCAGGTGAATGCATTTCTTTTCCAACAAAATTAAGTCTCTTTAGTAACAAATTTTTAGACTTTCAATTCAGGTGAGAGGAAGAATGGCAATATCTTTGATAGAAACATGCAAAGAAAAAAGGAAGCAGATCTTGTATGGGAGATTTTTTTTTTTTAATGGTACAGGCTAAGTTACAGAATGCCTACATATTTAAACCATATTTCTCAAAGAATCTGACCTGCCCTGCCCATCCTCAGCCACAACCTAAGGTTGAGCACTTGACCCATGTTAACCAGTCATTGTGGACTGACCAACAACCTATGGCCTGATGTATGAACATGATCTGGGCCTATCAGTTCTCGCTGTTAGGAATCTGAACTTAAAACCCTAGAGAGAATAAGTCATTAAGCAGCCAGGGCAAAAGATGAATGCCTTTAGGGATTTGGCAAGCTGAAGCCCTATGAGAGAGTAGAAAGTATAAAGAATCTGGCTAGTCAAGAAAAGAGCATTAAGCAGGCATGCAGAGATATGTAGGGATGCTTTACTATGCCCCATGTGGCTGTGGAGAGAGATGGGAAGAATCTTGGAACAACTTGACTTCCTTGTAACTACTCAGGACAGGTTGGGTTGACTTATTCCATAAGTAATTTCTGCTTTATCTGAAACAGAATAGGCCAATAATAAAGAGTATGAGCTCTGAATTGAGAGAGATAAGTTTGAAAAAACCAGCTCTTTTTCTTAGGCAAGTCACTCAACCTCTCTAAGCCTCAGTTTCCTCTTTTAGGAAAGCTGCCTGGTGCTGTCTTAATGAGGTGTGTTTCAAAATTAGTGTACTACGTATTGCTCTTACTTTTAGAAAACACAAAATAAGACTGAGGTTAAACAAAGAATGAATGATTTCTGGGCCTTTTACATTTTACCTCCTGCTTCTTCCTTAGACTCTTTCCCTACTCTCTAGCCACCATAACTGTGTAAATACATGAGGGATGAGAAGAAAGCCAAACACTGTTTTCAAAAATCTTTCTTCTTATTACTTCTGTGAAGGTTTGAGTGGGAGATTAAATTTAATAACCCAAAAGAAATTTCAGGATTATCTACTTGTTTCATAATTACCATATCCCTTTTCCCACATCTTAGTTAACTAAGTAATGCTTTATATCTGCATAGAAACATCTGGAATATTTTTACATCTCTTCTTGCATGAAAGCTTCCTTTGTTACAGCTTTCATGGCATGATAGCTCTTGTGAGGTCTATTTTTTTTTAACAACCCTAGGAAGTAATATGGCATCATTGCCCTCATTAATAGATGAAAAACTGAATAAAACATGGGAGTGAACATGACTAGCTCACTTGTGAAAAACAAATGTCAGACGCATGGCCAGAACCCACAGGTCCTGAGTTTCCGGCTTGTTGCAAAACCACTGAGTCACAGTGTTTTTATACCTGGTGTAATTTAAGTGAAACTACAGGTGAAGATTCAGGCTATTCCTGAGATTCTCCCAGAGTAGGACATCTACTATTGACCTGTCATTTTCTTTTACATCCTTCAGTTCTCTCTACTCGCAACTTAAAAGACTCATAGCTGAAAAGTTATGGGAGAGTGAATAAGAAGGAAGGGAGGGAAATTCTTCTCTAGTTTATTCTTGGTATCCCTTACTCCCTCTTTCCTAGACCTAATCACAGCAACAAAACTTGACAGTTTTTTAATCTTAAGCTGTTTATTGTTGAAATATGTAATCCAATATGTAGTGCATGGGGGAAAAAAGGAGCATGACTTTTTAGTCTTTGGATGCATAAGGTTTTTTGAAGAAACACATGTAAAAATAGACATTTGGAAAGGATGAAATTCCTTTAATATTTAACATGTATTTCTGAAGTTAATGTTTCAGAGCTTTTTCATGTAATACTCCCTGTTTATTCTCATAGCTCTACCTTAATGTAGATAGACCAGGTATTATTTTCTCCATCATTATTTATACATTAGAATACTTGTAGAGATAATGATGCTTAGGCTTAGAGAAATTAAATATAGATGGCAGAACTGGAACCACAACCCAGGTGATCCTCCACTCAGTAAAAACCTAAAAATGTTATGTGATGAAAGATAAATAGTATAATAATAAATATTAACAGTGGGAAAATGTGGTAAATAAATACACCCTCTTCTCTATCTTTATCTCATTTCTTAACACTGTTTCATTTAACATTCAAAGAAAAATTAAAATTTTATAAATACTTTCAAAGTCAAGTACTACCTGAGCATCTAATTAGTGATTCGTCAACATGGTGACATTTAGTTTTTGTATTCAGGAATGGATCATTAACAAGGGGTGTGAAATATGATTACACTATAACAAATCCTTCCAGTATATTGATTGGGCTCAGGCCCAACTGTCAGTAAAGGCCCCAAAATAACACAAACAAAAATCCCTTTCATTCAGTGAATGGTAATATTTTAGATTAAAAATAAATTGTAGACAGAGAAAAAATATTGTATGGTCGCACTTATATGTGGAATCTTAAAAAAAACACACACGCACACACACAACTCACAGAAAAAGAGATCAGACTTACGATTACCAGAGCCAGAGTGCAAGGGAAGGGAGAATTGGAGGAAGGTGGTCAAAAGGTACAAACTTCCAGTTATGAGATAAATAAGTACTAGGGATGTAATATATGACTGGATGACAGTGTTTAACACTGCTGTATGATAAATAGAACAGTGTTAAGAGAATAAGTAAATCCTAAATCTTATCACAAGGAGAAATTTTTTTTTCTTTTTGTTGTGTCTATGTGAAGTGACAGAAGTTAGACAAACCTATTGTAATCATTTCATAATACATTTAAATGAAACATTAAGCTGTGGGCCTTAAATTTACATAGTGATATATGTCAATTATTTCTTAATAAAATTGGAAAAAATGAATTATGATTCTACTTGTATGAGGTATCTAATGTAGTCAAATTCATAGAAGCAAAAAGTAGAATGGTGGTTACCAAGGGCTGGGGTAGGAAGAAAAGAGCAGTTGTTTAATGGGTATAGAGTTTTGATTTGCAAGATGGAAAAGTTCTGGAGATCAGTTTCACAACAATGTGAATATACCTAACATCACTGAAGTATACACTTAAAGGTGGCAAAGTGTTTCCTGGAGGGGAACTTTACATGTGCCTGGTGCTCTGATTTTGTGGCTGCTGCCCAGAGAACACCCCTTGATTGCCTGGCTCTGGCGGTTAGGGGTGTTTGCATTCCTGGATCCCACTGGATTGTGGCAACTGGAGGGAAGGTTCTTGGCAGGCTACCAAACCCAAGGCAGTGTACACAAAGCAGACTGAAGCATACCCCCGAGTCATGCTTTGAAGTAGGCTCTTTACTTATCTTAGAGCTTTGGCCAGAGGGTCAGACTTCAGGTTTGGCAGCCTGTGGAGCTGCTCTGAAGGAACATAGGCTGTGGATACCATCTTGGTTCTCTCCCTCTCCCTAGCTCCAGCACACCATATCACCCAGAAAAGAGCATATACACTCATCTGGAGCCCTGCTTTTGTGACTGCTGCAGGGAACACCTCCAGATCATCTGGCTCTGGTGGTCAGTGGTCTTACACTTGTGGTTTCCCAAGACCATATATATTTGCTTACAATTAAAAGCTGAGGTCTGAGGGTCTGGCTTCCAGTTAGCCTGAATCTAGGTGCCTGCACCCACAACAAGTCATATTATAAATAAAATGTCAAAAGTTAAAAGCAAGGAGAACGTATTAAAAGCAGGAAGAGAAAAACAACTTTTATGTATAAAGGAACCCCCCTAAGACTAAGCAGATTTTCCAGCAGAAACTTTGCAGGCCATAAGGGAGTGGCACAACATGTTCAAAGAGCTGAAAGAAAAAGCTTCCAACCAAGAATACCATACCTGGTAAATTTATCACTTAGAAGTGAAGGAGGGATAGAGTTTTCCAGACAAGCCAAATCTAAAGCAGTTCATAACAACCAAACTAGCCTTACAAGAAGTGTTAGAAGGACTTCTTTAAGCTGAAAAGAAAGGACACTAATTAGTAACAAGAACATGTATGAAAGACTAAATGTCACAGGAAGGGTAAATACACAGTTAAAAGGTAGTAGATCACTTATAAAGCTAGTATGATGGTTAAAGACCAAAGTAGTAAAATAACTATAATTACAATCAGTTAAGGGATACACAAGAAAAAGATGTAAAATGTGACATCAAAACAAAACATGGGGGTAGAGTAATAATGTTGAACTTTATAATGGAATCAAACTTAAGTTATCAACTTAAAATAGACTTTATAGATACAAGTTGTTATATGTGAGCCTCAAAAAGCAAAAAACTATAGTAAAATCACAAAAGAGAAAGAGAAAGGAATATAAATAGACCACTAAAGAAAGTCATCAGGCAATAAAGGAACAGCCAGAAAACAATTTAAAAAGTGGCAAGAAGCACTTACCTCTCAATAATTACTTTGGACTAATCGAAAAACATAGAATGGCTGAACGGATAAAATAACAAGACCCATCTATATATTGCCTACAAGAGCTTCACTTTAGATGTAAGGACACACACAAACTGAAAAGTGAAGAGTTGGAAAAAGAAATTCCGTGCAAATGGAAACTCAAAGAAAGCTGGAGTAACTATACTTTTATCAGATAAAATTCACTTTTTAAATCATTTTAAATTGATATATAGTTTATATACCATTTTCTTTTGGTTTCAAATGAACAGCTCAGTGATTCATCAGTTATATACATTATTAAATGCTCATCATGTTAAGTGTAGTTACCATCTGAGGCAAAATAGACTTTAAAACAAAGACTATAAAAAGAGATAAGGTGTTACATAATGATAAAGGGGTGAATCCAACAAAAACATATAACATTTGTAAATATTTATGCATCCAATATAGAAGCACCAAATTATATAAAGCAAATATTAATAGACTTAAAGGGAAAAACAGAAGCAATAAAGTAGTTGGGGACTTTAATGCCCCTCTTATATCAATGGACAGATCATCCAGGCAGAGAATCAATCAGGAAACATTGACTTTAAATGATACATTAGACCAGATGAACTTAACAAATATTTATAGAGCATTCTGTCAAAAAGTAACAGAATACATGTTCCTCTCAAATGTATACAGAACATATTCCAAGATCAGGTGTTAGGCCACAAAACAAGTCTTAATAAGTTTAAGAGGATTGAAATCATATCAAGCATCTTTTTTACCACAGTGGTATGAACCTAGAAATGATTACACAGAGAAAACTAGAAAATTCACAAATATGTGGAGATTAAACAACATACTACTAAAAAAAACAATGGGTCAAAGAAGATATCAAAAGGGAAATCAAAAAATACTTTGAGACAAATGAAAACGGAAATGTAACTACCAAAATTTGTAAGATGTAACAAAAGCAGTTCTAAGAAGGAAGTTCATAGCTATATAAATGCCTATCTCAAGAATAAGAAAAGTCTCAAATAAACAACCCAACTTTACACCTCAAAGAATGAAAAAAGAATAACAGATGAAGCCAAAAATTAGTAGAAGGAAGGGAATAACAAAAATAGGAGTGGAAATAAATAAAATAGAGACTAAAAGGCAATAGAAAAGGTCAATGAAACTAGGCTGGTTCTTTGAAGAAAAAATTGACAAACCATTAGCTAGACTCATCAAGAAAAAGAGAGGACTCAAATAAGTAAAATGAAATATGAAATAGATGTTACAACTGATGCCACAGAAATACAAATGATCATAAAATACTAGTGAACAATTATATGCCAACATATTGGATAACCTAGAAGAAATGGATAAATTCCTAGAAACATACAACTTACCAAGACTGAATCATGATGAGATAGAAAATATGAACAGACTAATTACTTACTAGTAAAGAAATTGAATCAGTAATCATAAGCATCCCAATAAACAAGAAATCCAGAACCAGACAGATACACTGGTAAATTCCACCACACATTCAAAGAATCAATACCAATTCTTCTCAGTCTCTTCCAAAAAATCTCGTTGGAACAGGAAGGACCTCTCCTAAACTCATTTTAAAAGGCAAGCATTACACTGATACCAAAACCAGTCAAGGGTGCCACAAGAAAAGAAAATTACAAGCCAATATCCTTGATGAACATAGATGCAAAAATCCTCAGCAAAATATTAGCAAACTGAATTAGGCAATACTTTAAAAGGATCATACACCACCATCAAGTGGGGTTTACTCCAGGAATGCATGGATGGTTTCATACCCACAGTCAGTCTATAATGTGATATGCTTAATAAAATGATGGATAAAACATATGATTTCTCAGTAGATGCTGAAAAAGCACCTGACAAAATTCAACATTTGTTTGTGACAAAAACTCTCAACAAAGCAGGTATAAAAGGAATGTACCTCAACATAATAAAGGCCATATATGACTAGTCCACAGCTCATATCATACTCAATAGTGGAAAGCTGAAAGCTTTTTCTCTTAAGATCTGTAACAGAAGAAGGATGCCCACTCTCTCCACTTTTATTCAACAGTGTATTGGAAGTCCTAGCCACAACAAGTAGGCAAGAAAAAGAAATACAAGGCATCCAAATTGGAAAGGAATTAGTAAAACTGTCACAATTTACAGTTGACATGAATTATATATAGAAAACCCTAAATACCCTAGAAAAAACTGTTAGAACTAATAAATGAATTCAGTAAAGTTGCAGAACACAAAAATCAATAAGCAAAAATCTGTAACATTTCTACACACTATTAATGAACTGTCAGAAAGAGAAGAAACAATCACATTTACAATGGCACAAAAAAGAATAAAACACCTAGGAATAAATTTAACCAAGAAGGTGAAAGACGTGTGTATTGAAAACTGTAAAAAATTAATGAAATAAATTGAAGATGGCACAAATAAATGGAAAGATAGTCCATGCTCATGGATGGAAGAATTAATATTGTTAAAATGGCCGTACTACCCAAAGCAATCTGCAGATTCAATGCAATCCCTATCAAAATTCCAAAGGCATTTTTTCACAGAAATAGAACAAATAATCCTGAAATTACTGTGGAAACATATTACTAAACTATAGTAATTAATACAGTATGGTGTTGGCATAAAAATAGACACATAGATCAAAGAACAAAATTAAAAGCCCAGAAATGAACCCACACATATATGGTCAATTAATTTATGACATAGGAGCCAATACAGTAAGGAAAGGACAGTCTCCTCCAGAAACACTGTTGGGAAAATTGGATAGCCACATGCAAAAGAATGAAATTACACTACTGTCTTACACCATACACCAGACAGTAATTAAAAATGGAATAAAGAACTTGGATATAATACCTAAAACCATAAAACTCCTGGAAGAACACATAGGCAGTAAGCTCCTTCATATATATCTTAGTTTAGATTAAAAAGATATTTTTAATCTGATACCAAAAGCAAAAGTGACAAAAACAAATAAGTGGGACTGCATCAAACTAAAAGCTGCATATCAGAAACCATGA
This sequence comes from Smutsia gigantea, assembly GCA_032199065.1. Classification (NCBI taxonomy): domain Eukaryota; kingdom Metazoa; phylum Chordata; class Mammalia; order Pholidota; family Manidae; genus Smutsia; species Smutsia gigantea. The sequence goes on from JAVSCE010007762.1 coordinate 69,838, forward strand.
CAACTAAAGGCAGCCTTCTGAATGGGAGAGTATATTTGCAAGTCATGTATGTAATAAGGGGCCAATATCCAGAATACATAAGGAACTCATTCAATTCAATAACAAAAAACAATTCAGTAAAAAACTGGGCAGAAGTTATGACTAGATATTTTTCCAAAGAGTACATATAGATGGCCAATAGGTACATGGAAGGATATTCTACATCATTAATCATCAGGGCAATGCAGATCAAAACCACAATGAGATACCGCCTTATACATATTAGAATGGCTAGTATAAAAAGACTAGAAATAACAAGTATTGTTGATGATGTGGAGAAAGGGAGCCATTGTGTACTGTTAGTGGAAAAGTAAATTGATTCGGCCACTATGGGAAACAGTATGGAGGTTCCCCCAGAAATTAAAAATAGAACTACCATATGATCCAGTTATCCCACTTCTGGGTATTTATCCAAAGGAAATGACAACACTAACTCAAAAAGATTTCTGAACCCTCATGTTCACAACAACATTATTTACAATACCCAAGATATGGAAACAACCTAAGTGTCTATTGAAGGATGAACGAATAAAGAAATTGTGGGGTATGTATATATATACACAACAATGGAATAGTATTCAACCATAAATTAAATACTGCCAATTGTAACAGCACGGATGCACATTGAGGGCATTATGTAAAGTGAAATAGGTCAGGCAGAGAAATAGAAACATCACATCTTTCTCATATGTGGAATGTAAAGAAAAAATTTAAAAACAAAACAAGCTCATAGGTACGGATCACAGACTGATGGTTGCTAAAGGCAGGGAAGGGTGGGAAAATGGGTGTCTTGGTATTTTTTTTTTTAGTTAAATCAGTTTATTGTTTGAAAGCTGTTAAGAATTAGGGTCATTTTATGTTGTGTTTGTGTTTTACCACAATATAAATAAATAGTATTGCTTGGGATGATGAAAACATACTGCGGATTGATAGTGATGATGGTTTCACAACTATGTGAATGAACTTAATGTCACTGAACTGTCTTAAAAATGGTTACAATGACTGATGCCTCTGTCTCCCCACTTTTAGAAAACAAGAAATTATTAGTGTTTGGGTTATTTGGTGCAAAAGAAAATATTCCTTAAAAATTGTAGTTTCTGCTAATAAAACCTTTTATGCAAAGAAAAAAAAATGGTTACAATGGTAAACTTTAGGTATATTTAACCATAGTAAAAAATAAATGGTGGTTTAAGTACCAGTGTGATTTTAAATCACATTCACTGTTCTGTGAAATACAGCATTTCATGTTTTTGCATAGGCCACTATAAAGCTAAGATTTCTCTGAGCCTCTCAGTTATTCAGCCTATAGTCAAATATAAATAATTACTGTTGTGGGACCTATTCAAGACTAAACCAAGATCTAAGGGAAATTTAATTCCTGAGAATCATCATAACATTATGCAAAATCTTTTAATGCCAATGGAATTACACGTTACCTTACCTGCATATGATACTTCATTCAGTGAAATCATTAGTTGGTTGCTTGCCTCATCAGTGACTCTCACATTTCGAGGTGGCCCATTTTGTAGTCATCTTGAAGTTCACCCAGTAGTTAAAAACTTGTTTAAGGTCATTTACTATTAATAGCTAGTTACTAATTTTTCTTAGTTCTCAACTATTGAGCATTCAGGGTTTTAAAATAATAAAAAATTTTCCTTTTTAATATGCTCCACCAATTACTTTTTTAAAGTAAACTTTAAAAATAGTTTTTTAAAAACACTAAGGTATTTAGTTTCTTCTTTTTCAAAGAAATGAGCTATGTAATTTATCAAGGCAATTATCATCTACCCTCTCCTTATCGATTTTTAAGTAGTTCCATTATTTCAAAAATCTAGTGAAATATTTACTTATATCTTTCTTTGATAGTAACTTATCTCAGAGAGATCTTTCATTTCCTTTTCCTAATTGAATGTTTGACATTTAATGTTTCTTCAGCAGATTCCAGTGTACTGTCTTTTTCCAATTACCTCTGACTGATCTTTCTATTGCATGTTGCATGAAGACTGTTAGTATGTTCATAAGATGTCACAAATCCAGTATTGTGTCATTCAGATGGTATTATGCAGTGGTTTTATTGTAATGAGCAGTTTGTGAGATAATAATACTAATTAAACATTGCTTTTAACAGGTAAACTTTTTAATTGTGGATTTGTGAGTTTGGGGTTAGGGGAGATTTATGATTCCCATTAAAGCTCAAAAAGCTGTCCTTTCATTCATTCAACTCCTCTGGCTCCTCAAGCCCTGCACTCTACTTCCTAATTTCTAGAAAAAATAGGAGTTACCAAGTTTCAACTCACTCAGTCTCTCCCCTTTCCAAGTGAAATTTGGAAAGCACAGACTTACCCCTATAACTTACTTGTTTCCTTCCAATATTAGGATTCTTAGTCCTTTCTGAGTCTAACCCCTTTCCCTGTTGACCCTTTCTATGCTCCTTTATCTCGTCCTAGTCTGGCTGTACAAATATTTCCTTCTCCACTGACCCCCCTTATCCAATAAAATTCTCAAGACTCCCACAAGCTATTACACAGGCCCACTGTTGCGACCCCAACAGTCTGACTACTGGCACTTTCTCCTAAAAGGACCTCCCACTTGCCAGATCTCATGACCTCTTAGTTTACATCCTACTTGACTTTTTCAGTGGCATTTGACCCTTTTTCAGTAAACACCCTTCTTGAAATTCTCTCCTTCCTTAGTTTCATTTTTAAATTGAGGTGAAATTAACATAGCATAAAGTCAACCACATTTTAAAGTAACAACTCAGTGGCAGTTAGTACATTCACAGTGTGGTATCTATAAACATTTCCCTGATCCCAAAAGGATACCTTCTACCATTAAGCAGTTGCTCCCCACTCCTCCATTCCCTGAACCCCTGACATCCACCAGTCTGTGTTCTGTCTCTATAGATTTGCCTATTCTGGGTATTTCATATAAATGGAATCATACAATATGGGACTTCTTGTGTCTCACTCCTGTCATTTAACATAATTTTTGTTTATGTGTTTCAAATCTTAATAGTTTGACATATTTGTCTCCCAAAACATTACAGATAACATTGAGATGCCTTTGTAGTCCTTCCCTACCCTCCTTCATTGAAAATAACTATTATCTTGAATTTAGAATTTTTATTGTTCCAGTGTTCAATGTTAGGTTGAGTGGTGCCTTGTCTTTTAAAAAAATTATAGTAAAACACATGTAAAAAAGTTACCTTATTAACCTTTTTAAAATGCCATTCAGTAGTGTTAAGTATATTCCCATTTTTTGAAATAGATCTCCAGAATTTTTTCATCTTGCCAAACTAAAAATCTATACCTATTAAGCAGCAACTGCCCTTTTCCTCTTCTCCAAAGTCCCTGATAACCACCATTTTACTTTATATTTCTATGCATTTAATTACTTAGTGTAATATCCTCAAGGTTCATTCGTGCTGCAGCATGTGACAGGATTTCCTTCCTTTTTAAGGCTCAGTCATACTCCATTGCACATATATATTACATTTTGTTTATCCATTCAGTGATGGACATTGGGCTGTTTCCACCTTTTGGCTGTTGTGAATAGTGCTGCTATGATCATGCATGTACATGTATTTGAAGCATTATTACTAGGTCATATGGTAATTCTACATTAAACCAAACTATATATACCATTTTACATTCTCAACAGCAATGTACAGGATCCAAATTTCTCCATATCCTTGCCAACACTTGTTATTTTCCTTTAAAAATTATAAAAGTTAGCCATCATGTGGATATGAAGTGGTACTTGACTGTTGTTTTGATTTGCATTTTCTAAAGGACTAATGATGTTAGAGCATCTTTTTGTATGCTTGCTGGCAATTTGTGTATCTTCTTTGCAGAATTGTCTATTCAAATAATTTACCCAATTTTTAGTTTTTTTGTTGTTGAATTGTAAGAGTTCTTTATATATTCTGGATACTAGACCCCTATCCCATAATACTTTGCAGATTTTTTTTTCCCATTCTGTAGCTTATCTCCTTCCTTGGGATATAAAACACTACTCTCTGCTATTTTCCTCTTGTCTTTCAAACAGTAAATTCAATAGGATAATTGTGAGTACCCAGTATATTGTTAGGCACTGTTTTAGGTACTGGCAGTAAAAATACAAATACTATTTACTCTATGACTGACTTATTTCTTTCACTGTCTTCTAGATTTCTTTAAAATGCTTTAATATAATCATTTCCAGAGTTATATTGCCTTCTGTGGAGAGGCTTCCTACCCCCTTTTTGTCCCAGAGAAAGCCTTCCGGTCTCCATCTGAATATCAATACTCTGGGAAGATTGTGTGATTTCACCACGCAGCACCAATCCTTCCTTTGCTCCTAAAGCACCTTATACATTTAATGCAATCTTATAGCTCTTACATTGCTTTATAATTGTTTATATATGTAGGATGTGAGCTCCTTAATGTAGAGATCTTATCCTCACAGCTAATAAATCTCAAAAGTTCCTAGTAAAGTCTGGTGTATAGCAGTTATAACAAATATTGAATGAATTATCAGGCCCTGGACTTAAAATATTTTTATTATAGAAAATTTAAAATTTATACAAAAATAAAGAGAATAATGAAATGAATCACCGTTATTCATCAGTCACCTTTGACAATGATCAACATAGGGCCAATCCTATTTCATCTAAATTCCTTCTACTTCTTCTCCCCACTGGATTATTTTGAAGTAAACTTCGGAAATCATTTCATTCATAAATACTTTTCTGACATTTTTAAGGGAAAGATCTGTACATTAAATACAAAACTTTAGTGTACTTGGCATTAACTAACTAGAACCCTCAATTAGCTGTCCTCCAATTTAAAAAGAAGACAGATTATAAGAAGCTCTGCGATCTCAGAGCTTAAAAAACTCATCTTAGTAGGTTCTAGTCCTAAAACAAATGCAGCAATCTTCTGAATTTCTACACCTAGAAAAACTCTCAAGTAACAAACCAATGTTCATTACACTGAGCTTAAGGTATTGCAAGATCTAAATTATCAAAGAAAGAAATAGCCAAGATAAAATATTTAACTTAGGCAAGAAATATACTCTCTTATGTTAAAATTTTTGTAAAGACATTTTTGTTGAATCTCATTTCACCATGAAACAATGCTTCACTGTATTTAGCTATAAAATGACACAGCTCGAACTCCAAAATGTTAAGAATATTGAAAATTACTACTCTTCATTTTCTTTAATCTAATGAACATTTCCTGAGCTCTTTCTATTTCTTACATGTCCTTTGGGGCTCTGTTTGAAATTTATGAAGATCTATTCTGATACAGCTCATGATTACCACTTGGCTGCTTCTAACATTGGCCAAGCCACTGTCATCCCTCACCTGCCTTTTATGATAATCTTCTAACTGGTCTCTGCACCGGCTCTTGCCTGATTCTGCCCCAAAGGTCTGAACAATCCTTTTTAAACATACCAGATCACATCACTCCTGCTCAAAACCCTGTAGTGGCTTCCCATGCCCCTATGAGCATGAGGTATTCGCAGTGGGGTAGTATTGCTCACTATGGTATGTTTCGGAAATTTTCAGTGAGCCTTTTTTGGATGTTCCATGACTGAGTGGCATTTACTGTGTGTAGACCTGGGCTGTTAGTCTATTCTACAGATTCCCTCACTATTAAGGATTGTCTTTCATCCTGCATGACTTAGTTTTTTAATCAAATTTTGAGGTATAATTTATGTCAAATAAAATATGCTATTCTGAGAGTACTGTTTGATGAAATGCATACACCCATATAACCACCACAACAATCAAGGTATAAAACATTCCTTTTACCACAGAAAGTCCCCACGTGTGCTTCTGCATAATTTTTGAATGTCCACTGGACATTCTTGAAGGTGAAAAAACTGCTACCTCCACTTATATAGAAATAATATTTTTGCATGGTTTTAATGTACACCTATTTTCTGTACATTTTATTTACAGAACAATTTACATTTAATGTAAATTTATGTACAATTTAATGTACACTTAAATTTCTGGTTTTCCAGAAATGCAACTATCATATAAATGGAGGGAAGATGTTACTGTGTTTGGAAATTTTCTAGAGGTTTGCCATTTTAGAAAATCACATCAGAGACTATATCAGCATTGCCATTTGTGGCATTTGAGTTTCCAGGAGAACACTCCTCTATCAGTCTGCATTTGTAGCTGTCACATTTACAATGATTCTACAAAAAGGTGACATTCATTATGTCTTTTACAGTGTCCACATCTGAACATGTACATACTGAAATAGATACTATTTTGTTATAAATTATTTCTCATTTATATCACAGGTTCAGGATTATATTGGTTGTTTTGAAGTTAGGTGTGCAGATAGGCTGTATTATCTGTGAAGTTAATTTCAGGATAATAAGAGTACAAAATGTTTGTTATAAAAAGAGAGCACTGGACCTGTCAGATAGAAGAGTACCACCCCATATATTCAATCCTGTCCGTTTGCTACCCTAGATCACCTCTCTGATGGAATCTACGATTCTCCTCCACACTCCTCTGCTCTAGCCACACTGTCCACTGGTTTCCCTGCTGCTATTCCATGAAAGCTCCAGGCATATGACCACCTCTGGAGCTCTGTCTGCATTTGCTGTTTGTTTCCTCTGCTGGAATGCTCTTCTACCGGATAGCTACATGGTGTGTTCCCTCCCTTCTTCAGCTCTTTGCTGAAATGCCCCCTTCTCAGTGAGGCTTTCCCTGACCACACTATTTAAAATTGTATCTACCCCTAATACTCATGTCTCCTCCTTGCTGTATTTCTCTTATAGAACCTATAACTCTCTGGATAGACTTTTTATTTTACTCATTTATTTATTTTTTGTTATCTGTTGATCAGCCCTCTTCCGTCTCCCCACCACCACACTAAAATGTAAACTTGATGAGGACAGCTACAAAATGTGGGTTGGTGCTGGTGAAAAACAAATTGCCTAGATCCCCAGCAAAGAGGCATTTGTTTTGATATGCCTCATAGTCAGCTCTGGGTTCCCTCCTGTCTTCCAGCCTGTTGTATCGTACTGGCTATCCCCATCCATTAGACCTATTTATAAAGACAGCAGCATCCCTAAGGTTTAGGACAATGCCTAACACATAGTAGGTTCCCAGTAAATATTTACTGAATGCATGAATGTCTTTAAAACACCCAAGGAAGTGTTTTTGTGTAATTTTATCTGATTAAATCTGAAGATTTAAATATTTTTACTTTTATAGTAACGTGGTTTTCTAGAGAGTAATACAAAGTATATTACCTGGAGAAGTGCCATTTACACTCCTTGTGTGTAAAAGTCAGTTGATTCATAATTGGTTCCTTAAAGGTCCTATTGTATTCTTTTCCTCATTTGGAGGATTGGCAGCTATAACCCAGTGTTGTTTATAATCCATACCCATAAGGCACACTGCTATGTGTCCTATATGTTGTATAATTAGCCGAGGTCATAAATTATTTATCAATCATTTGCCCACAAGTGTCAGAGGCAATATATGTTGTCTTTCTTAGGAATAAAACTGAGGAAACATTGTTAATACAAATATACCTCATTGATTTGAGAAATTGAGTTAATTTGCTTGAACTGAGCTAAAACCTTTAACACTTGCATAATCCCTGGATAAAAGCAAATCAGTGGTGTAAAGAGAATTATAGAAAGATGAGCAACCTATTTAAGAGAACAACTTACTTGTAAGTAATCTTGAAGTAATCATTCATTTATTGATTCTGTTGATCTTTATTAAGCAGCTGTATGCAACAAGGACACATTTCCAGGAGTATCAGCCTTTAAGGAAACTACCATCTAATAAATGGGAACACGAGCAAGTAAAAAATAGGTATAATAAAATGTCATGGTTGCCAAGATTGCAATCTTATTGGGGACAGAAAGTCATAGAGGTGGAAGTGCAATGGTCATATCTAACTGTAGAATTTGGAAATGAGGCACAAAAGTCTTCTTCAGAAAGAGGGTAGCACTTGAATCTTTGGAATTAAAAATGTAGTTTTGGGGGCTGAATGGGTGAGATGAGGGTAGTCTAGGCATAAAGAACAGCATGATCTGGAGGTTTGAAATAGTCCACCTGGTTGGCAAAACTGTTTGACAGGGTAGGAGCGTAGACTACTACTGTGGGAGTGAAGTGAGGTAAGGCTGGAGTGGTGGGCAGGGGTCAGGGAATGGATGGCCTGGTACCATGGACCAAGAGAATTTGAACTTTATCCTGTAGGTGGTGGAGAGCCAGTGAAGTCCTTTAGGCAGGATAACAACATCAGTTTACTTCTCTGGTATGTCAGCTGTGGATTAAATAGATGGAACTAGAGGTAGTTAAATGTTACAGTAGTCCAGATCATCAGTGGTTGACTTCCTAAAGTAAGAATGTAGCAATCAAGATGAAGAAGAAGGAGACAGATTGTAGAAATGGTAGAATCTGTAGGACTTAGTGATTAATTGTAGTGGAAATATGAATAAAGGAAAGAGGATAAGAGTCATAATCTAAGTTGCCTCAAGAACAAGAGAGGTGACACAAATGTCAGAAAAGACCTTCAGCATCCATTGTGGCCATTACAAACACTACATGAACCAAGAGTTTATCTGAGTCTAAACAGGACATCCTTGTTATTCAGCTCTAGCCACTTGTTCCATGTAGGTAGGGCTTGATGTTGCCTCATGTTCCAATTTTTAAAGAGAGGCCTAAATCTGTATTTTTATGTGATATCTCCCAAATTTTATATGTTGGCTCAAAGTTTAAGTTCTGTCTGAACCAAATAAAAACAACTTCAGTAAATAAGCACAAAGGTAATAAACAGCCTCTGACTCCTATTCTCTGTTTTGAATGATTAGGATCATGGTACCATTCAGTAATATAGGAAATAAAGGAGAAGAAGCAAGTTGGGAGGTGATGTGGAGAAAACTAATGATTAAATTTTGAACATGTTGAATTTGAGGTGCCTAAGTTAATGGGAAGCTACAAATGCAGGTCTGGAGCATAACAGAAATCTGAACTCAAAAATAAAGACCTGGAAGTTGTGAGTTAAATGAAGTAGATGAAACTATTGAGGTAAGTGAGTTTTGCTTATGGAAACAGTATATAGGGAAATTAAGAGAGCAAAAAATAAAATCTTAGAGACCACTATCATTTAAGAGGCAAGCAGAGAAAGAGCAGCTAGCAAAAGACAAGGAAAAGAAATGACAGAGAAATAGGAAAGGAGCTATTTGGTACCAGAACCAGACAAAGACACTACTACAAAAAATTGCAGACCAATATCCCCGATGAACATAGATGCAAACATCCTCAACAGAATATTAGCAAACTAAATTAAAAATACATTGAAAAGATTATTCATCATGGTCAAGTTGGATTTATTCCCATGATGCAATAATGGTTTAATAGCTGCAAATCAATCATTGTGATGCATCACATTAACAAAAGGAGGGATAAAAACCATATGATCATCTCAATAGATACTGAAAGAGCATTTGACAAAGTTCAACATCTATTCATGATAAAAACTCTTAACAAAGTGGTTATAGACAGCACCTATCTTAACATAGTAAAGGCATATATGACAAACCCACATCTAACATCATACTCAATGGTAAAAAATCAAAAGCTGTGAAAAACTGAAAGCTATTCCTCTAAGATAAGGAATAAGACAGGGATGCCCAGTCTCACCACTTTTGGTACTAGAAGTCCTAGCCATAACAATCAAGCAAGAAAAAGAAATAAAAAGCAACCAAATTGGTAAGAAAGAAGTAAAATTGTCACTAGTTAGAGATAGCATGTTATAGAAAACCTTAAAGACGCCACTAAAAACTAAAACTAATAAGTGAATTCAGTAAAGTCACAGGTTACAAAATCAACATACAGAAATCTGTTGCATTTCTATTCTATTTACAAATAATGAACTAGCAGGAAGAGAAATTAAGAAAACAATGACATTTATAGTTGCATTAAAGAATAAAATACCTAGGAATAAATTTGACCAAGAAGGTGAAAAACTATAAAACAGTGATGAAAGAAATTAAAGACAACACAAATAAATAGGAAAATATCCCATGCTCATGGATAGAAAGGTGTAATATTGTTAAAATGCCCATACTACCAAAAACAATCTAGATTCAGTGCAATCCCTATCAAAATACCAATGACATTTTTTACAGAGCTAGAGCAAATAATCCAAAAATTTGTATGTTATCTATAAAAGACCCTGAAAGCCAAAGCAAATCTTTGGAAAGAGCAAAACAAGGTATCATGTTCCCTTATTTCAAACTTCTAAGACTGAGTCAAAAAGAAACAGAGCCACTTCTGACTTGCTCTCTTGGATGTCTCACTGTGGGTGAAGCCAGCCACCATGCTACAGGAATACTCAAATAGTCGAATTAGAGGTCCACACAATGAGGAACTGAGGCCTTCTGCCAATAGCCAGCCCCAACTTGGCAGCCACTTGGCAGCCATATTAAAAGTTGATTCTCTAGTCCTAGTCAAGCCTTCAGATGAGCACAGCCATGGCTGATATTTTGACTACAACCTCATGAGAAAACATGGGCAGTAAACTCTTGAACATCAGCATTAGTAATTTTTTTTCTAGATAGGATGTGATATAATAAATATTTGTTGTTTTAACCCACTAAGTTTTGGAGTGGTAATTTGTTAGCAACAATATACAACTAATGCATTATGGTTCATTCAGATCTAAACATTGTCTTTTGCTTATGTGACACCACAGGAACACAGGAATTCTTACGCTGTTTCATGAGGCACTTGGAATATGAAAATTATTGTGGGGTTGGCTACCTGTTTACCCCAACAAAGCATGTAATTAGTCCTTCACTGGGATTGTACTTTCCTAGTTCCTCTGCTCATGAAGCAAGGCCTAAATTCCGTCTTTTCCTAGAAACCTAGATCTATTTGCAGACCTCCCATCCTTCATCCCCAGCTGGGAGTGTTTTGTTTCTGCCTTGGAGAAATCCTTTTCTACCTTTATGAACATAATATTTTGTTTTTCAATCTTCTCAAGATCTCTAGGACTTTTAGAAATAAAAGTCAGAAGGCTTGCCAGCTTATTTGCTTTCTACCATATTATAATCCTTTCCCCGAGACAGTGAACACATGGCTCTCTCCTTGAATTTGGGACAGTAGAGAAGGGAAGATGAAAATGGAAGGAAGGAAAATCATAGGTAAGTATCTCAAAATATTATTAATTATCAATATATGTTGAGTGCTTACTCTGCATCAGATACTATACCGAATGCTTTAAATATTTTATCTCACTGAATCTTTACAGTAACCTATGAAGTAAGTACTATTATTATGCTCACTTGACAAACAAGGAGTTCAGGTTTAGAGAGATGAAATAACTTGCCTGAGTTCTGAAAACTTGTAGGTGGCAAAGCTGAGATGCAACTAGGAATCTGTCTAATTTTGTCCTGGGAAGCCCAGGCTTCTGACCATTACCATGAGGTTTCTTTCCCTGTCGAGGAGGGGAGAGGGTGGATCTAAGAATGCTCTCCTTTGGCTTCATTTATTCACAGAGATGAGAATGCCAACCACAACTAAGAAGCATTTCATCATTAAAACATTCCCAACAGCAGCTTCTACATGGCAACACTTAGTAGGCAGGCAGACCTAAGTTGAGAATAATTGAAGAGCAGGATGGATGGCTTGTAGGGATGAGATAATGAAGAGGTTTGCTGTACCATGCTAACAAGTTAAAAGGATTAAAACTACTCCAAGGATGGAATCTTGCCCACAGATATGCTTTGTTCAGCATAGGTTTATTTGTTTGTTTTTTAATTTGAATGGCTTTAAGCACAAATACACCTTCCAGTCTTCTGTTTTCTCAGGCTCTGCTCTCCATGTTCTGTAACTGACTAATCACATATTTAGATTTCCTATCTCCCCCTGAAGACATGTGAGTTTATTTCTTTAGCTACAGCACTGGGAATCACTGAAGAATATTTTAAATCAGAGATAAAATGAGTGCATTTTCTTTTTTAGAGAAGACCATTCTGGCTTTCTGTGGGGGATGAATGGCGAGGCCACATGGGAAGGGGTCACAAGTAGTAGTACAAGGTTAAGGGACTGAGGAAGAGTTAAGAGGCATGATTCCCAGTTTACCACTGCATGAATGGTAGTGCCATTTACCCAAAATGAAAAAACAGGTTTTAATCTATGCATTATATAAAGCGGTAACATTCCTGGGGAAGTAATGTGGAGTACTTGCTAAGAGTCCACTTAATGGATATGAGGAATACTTACATGACATTCAGGAGACTCTTCAGAAGTGTCTTAAGTATGCCTATAAATACTGAATTTATGTCACAAATTATGTAGGACATATTGGAAGTGTTTGATGGTAACAATCAGACAATGTTTAAAATGGGAACTTTTCTGGAAAATGTGAGGCATATAGTCCCTGGATATAAAAATTTGTGGTCTCATTTGGGCCCCCTTTCATCAAAGGTCTCTCTGAATGAAAGTATTGACTATCATTAGAATACACATGTTTAAATGAACATACCTCAGGTACAGCTAGTCAGTCTACAGCTACTGAAATCCCCCCTTATGCACTGTTTCGCTTTCTGTGGTTTCAGTTACCATGGTTCAGAAGCAGATGATCCTCCTCCTGAGGCAGCGTCAGAAGGCCAGTAGTTGCCTAAAGCTATGTCACAATGCCTGCGTCATTCACCTCACTCTGTCTCATCACACAGGCAGTTTATCATCTCACATCACAAGAGTGAAACAGTACAATAGGTATTTTGAGAACGAGAGCAACCACATTCACGTAACTTGTATTACGGTATACTTTTACAATTGTTCTATTATTTTTGTTGTCCTTGCTTAATATAAATTAAACTTCATCATGTATGTACATATAGGAAAAACATACAAATATGTTTTTGTATGGATGGAGTTGGGTACCATGCAGGGTTTCAGGTATCTGCTGGGGTCTTAGAACATCTCTCCCGCAGTTACAGGGGAGAATCATGAATTTCCTTATTCTCATCTTAAATAGTAATTTTAAACTCCTCCCTACCATCCTTTTCCTCCCGAGCTATAAAGGAAAAGCCCCATCAGTTGACTTGAGCTTTTTCTCTTTTCCGCAGCTCACATTCACTGGAGTTGGTAATGAGAAACATAACATCTAAAAGACAGGAAGCTGGAGAGACCATAGGTAAGCTTCCAACTGGATGCTCAGGTACTGACTAATCCTAAATCCACAAAAATCTGTTCTGTAGTCTGTAAAATGCAAAGTAAGTAAACGAAGGAAAACCTCAGTGTAGCCATGTCTCTCTGTTATTCCACACATATTAGTATATTTAATTTATAACTATTGTAAAGCCTGATTTTACACTAGAAATAATTATGTCACAAAATTTCTCAAAATTTTAGAATCACAATTAACCTGTCAAAAACACTGAGATAATACACAGAATGAGAAGATGTATAAGAATTTGTTCCAGTTTAATACTTAAAAAAGGAAATAAGATGCATTAATGAAAAGATAATACCATAAGCTACAATATAGTGTCAAACCAATAGTTATAGTAAGTACACACTTGTACAAATAGTATGACAAATAATACAAATGATAAGGAAGTAATATATTTTTTTGAAGGGACCAAAACAGTATTTGTTATTAAAATGGTCTTGGGCTATTTGCAGTGAATACATGATAATTCTCAAGAATATGTTAGAATTAGTCATATTAGAATATGCCCTTGCTATTCAGAGTAATGACAATGAAAGTCTCATTTTTAAAAATAAATCAAATACTGTCTTAGTAAATTCTAGATGAAAAAATAATTCATAAGAATGTCAAATATTGCTCATAATAAAGTCTTATAAATTATGGACATCGTATTTTAAATATATAAAATAAATCATTGTTTTTAGCATTATAACTTTTATAATAACTTGCACTTTTTTCTTATTCCAAAAGTAATACATATACATGGATAAAATTGCAGAAAAAACAAGCAAAAAGTAGCAATGAGTTTAATATTAGGATGTAAATATTTTGACCAGTTGGTAAGCTAGGTTATTTGGACGAATAGTCCTGGTAAAAATAACTAAAAATGCTAAGAAAATAATAAAGAAATAATTTAAAAGCATTGAAGACATGGGAAAATTGGAACTCAGAGAGGGTAGGGAGCCCAGAAGCCATTTGCTAAAAATATTTGCTGATCCCAAGCAAATTTCAGCTTTCATTTTGACAGTCTTTTGGGGCCAAGGGCAGGAAGCAAGGGGTTGGCCCACACAGCAGGGAGTTCAGTAGTCAGTAGGGGCTCACAGAGTAAGTTGAAACTCCAAAAGAATACCCCTTTGTGGCAAAGGCAAACTGGAGGTAAACCAGTACTCTACATTAGCTTGGGAGGCTCAAGTCATAGTTTCAAATTACAATACAGATGTATAATGTTCTTCCACTTGTACAAAGGTAATTAGTTCTGGCACTTAGTTCTCTAACATGTCAATCTTTCCAACTTAAGGAAATGAAAACAACCTTAAATACACAAAAGAGAACTAACCATTAGATCTCTGTGTCAGTAAGGAATAACTTCAGCTGTGTGTAAAAGACCCCAACTAACAATGGCTTAAATGACTTATCTTCTGTTTCTCTCTCAAAAAAGCCTGGAGCTAAGGTGGTCCAGGACTGTAGTAGCTTTCTAAGATCATCCGATGTTCCAACTGGACTACTCCAGCCATCATAACCACATTCCAGTCTGTCTGGAAAAGGAAAAGAAGAATTAGAGGCAAAGGATACATGCCAACTATCTTTTTTTTTAATTAAGTTATCATTGATATACAATCTTATGAAAGTTTCACATGAGCAACATTGTGGTTTCAACACTCACCCATATTATTAAGTACCCACCTACACACCCCATTGCAGTCACTATCCATCAAAGTAGTAAGATACTATAGAGTCTTTACTGTCTTTTCCGTGCTATACTGCCTTCCCCATGACCTACCTAAATTATGTGTGCTAATTATAATGCCCCTTAATCCCCTTCTCCCTCCCTCCCCACCCACCCTTCCCAAAACCTTCCCTTTGGTAAACGCTAGTAGTCCCTTCTTGGAGTCTGTGAGGCTGCTGCTGTTTTGTTCCTTCTGTTTTGCTTTGTTGTTATACTCCACAAATAAGTGAAATCATTTGTTACTGGTCTATTTGGTACTTGTCTTTCTCCGCCTGGCTTATTTCACTGAGCATAATACCCTCTAGCTCCATCCATGTTACTGCAAATGGTAGGATTTGTTTTCTTCTTATGACATGCCAGCTATCTTTTAAAGAAGATTTCAGTGTTACAGTTTGCTTACCTATAAGGGCAAGAAAAGCAGCCCCTGACATCCAAGAGCTGCCAGGCACTCACAGTTAGGCCTTGTTGTTCTGTTAAGCACATGCAATTTCTAAGAACACTAACATCAGACAAGGCCACAAAAACAAGACCATTGCATAATTATGCCTTAACACAGAAAAATATGAATATTGTTCAAACTACAAAGTAACCAAACATCTCCCTATTATGCCTCATATAGGTGACTGCTCCTTTATTATCAATTATGGCTTTAGTTGTATTTCATTCCTCCTGCTAATATGTAAGATACCCAATCATAGTATTGCCTCTGCTTCCTGAAAGCATTACTTCAACTCTTGCTCAGACTGCCTAACACAAGCAAAACCCTGTAGTGAAGCCTTTCTAACACCCTTTTATGAAACACTCTTCATGGTGTGCTTTCTTCCTCATTGCAACAAACAATAAACCTTTGTTCGACTACTGGCTTATTCCTCTGGTGTTTGGATGAAGGGCATGGATACCTATCATTGACAATAAATTAGTTATAGGACCACACTCAGTGGTAGACATTGCTGAAAAATGTGGCCTTTTCTTTGGGCCATAATGTGCTCAGTGAAAATTGGGGTTTCTATTGTCATTGAAGGGAGGGAGAATAGATATAAGGACCAGCTAATCATATCTTCTACAATCTCCAAACTTAAGAAAGCTTAGGGCTTTTTAAATGTCACTGTCCAAAGTAAATGTGTGCTAAGAAGCAAGAAGATGACTTCAGAAAAGAAATAAATAAGCCATGTAATTGGCATGCATCAAAGAAAGAAGCCAAGTTGCTGGCTTAATCTCTTTCAAAACAAAGGAAAGATGTCTGAGGTGAGAAAATCATAGACTCCAAGAAGGAGGGCAGGCCAGGTACAAAACAGAAATCAATTGGACCAAAATCAAATTCAAAAGACATCCTTTGTAAGCTGTATTCTAACAGGAGAAAAACAAACAAAAAACTTTGATTGTTGATGATAAAAGTTGGAGACCTCTAACTGCAAGGGACTATGTAAGCAGAAGTAGAAGGAGGGATTGGTTCTGTCAAGGAAATAGGAGAAATATCAGTGCCAGCCTCACAGAGAAGGTGATATTCTAGCTGCCCTTTGAAGAATGGGTAGGAGTCTAGTAACATAATACAAGTTATAGGGAAACAATAATAAATGGAGTTTTTTGCATTGGATATAATAAAGGTCACCATTTGGGGGAGAAAAACATGCTGCCAATATGATGAGTTTTTAAAATTAAGAGTGAGAAAGACAGTTGGTACTAGTGTCAAGAATTTCCTGTTGAGTTACTTTTGATATCTTTTGGCCAGCTTTTTGTCTATTTGCTACAGGAAAGCTTATTAGATTTTTTTTTAAAGTAGCAGAACAGATATTCCTGGGTTCATTATTTAAACAAAAAAAGTCATTGTAATGAACTTAGCTTTACAGGTGTTTCTTCAAATATGCTTGCTAAAGACTCTTCAAATAAAGGATCCCACAGCCTAATGAAAAAGTATTCCTCACCTTCTGATTTCTTGTGGACCAAAATAAGGCAAGAGAATAATGATGAAGAAGGAAAAGAACATTGTCTCTTGTACAGTGTTGGTCTACCACTAAATACAATGTTAGATGGCTCATTTCGGTAGTTTCTGAGTAATAATTGTAGCTGACGTTTTTTTTATTCTTTTTTTTTTCTATCCATGCTTCTGTGTATTTTTTTATTAGATATACAATCTTATGAAGGTTTCACATGAGCAACATTGTGGTTACAACATTCACCCATATTATCAAGTCCCACACACACACCCCATTGCAGTCACTGTCATTTTTTATTCTTTGTATACTATTTCTTTGTGTCTCCAAACAGATGTGAATTATTTATCATTTATCTTAATTTTACAGATGCTCAAAGTTACACAACATATAAGTGGTATAGCTGACATCTGAACACAGGCATTTAAACTTTAGAATCTGAACTCTTAACCGCGAGTCTATGATGCCTGCAATTATAATGAATAATAATACACCACTTGAAAATAAGAGTTGAGGAAATGTGCTGTTTGAGAGCAATAAAAAGATAGAAGTCAGCTGCTTGGAGCAAGCAGTACATGCCAGGCAGGCACTGCACTGTGTGCTGTATTTGTATTACTTCATTTAATCTTAATTCTCATCACCTGCTATGAAGAAGATACTGTTTTTTATTCCTATTTTATAGATGAGGAAACTGAGGTTCAAAGAGCTTAGGTTTACACACCGTAACCTCAGGTCTAATCTCTTAATCACCATGAAGTGTTGCCTAAATATACATGGTTATGTTTCAGTGCTATGGGAGATGTCTGCTCTTTTTTGATAAGAATGTTCTAGGTTAAGTCAACTTTTAGTCTTCTGCATTTTTTATTTTATTCAAACACATTTTCAGGTGCTGACCAGTTCATTGTATTACCCACAGATGTCAGAGAATAGAGAATAAGTTTAGTATTGGAATAAAATGTAATAAAACTAATTATATTTGCTGAAAATTATCACATACTATATATATTATAAAGCTAAATGGAAATTATTTTTGAATTACATGCTTTTTTGGATGATTCACTATACTGTTGCTTTCTGTTAATGAAAATATAAAATTCATAGTATTTTAAAGATCCAGAACTTATTATCTAAATTACATTCACAAGTCAAAATTAATAACCATAACTCACAAATTAGTGTTCTCCTCATCTGAGTTTTGAGTATCACAAAATACCAGAATTATAGAATCTGAAAGCTGGACCAGTCTTTTTAAAAAACTGTGTAGTCCAACCTGGTTATAGATGAAGAAACGCAGGCCTCAGGAGGTCAGTGGTTTGCCCAGTGTGACAAAACAGGTCATGTCAAAGAATGACTGGAAGCCTCCTTACTGCCTCTCTTACCCCCAGTCACCTGAAATAATATACTGTCTAAATAGAAATGGGCTTGCTATGGTATTAAACTTGAAGGATCTAAAATCTATTAGAATTCTCTCAAATCATTTCTAATTTACTTAGGTAAAAACTGTTTGCTGTGCATTATAGAATCAAATTACTGCCCTCATGCCTCTCTTCTATATAAACTCTGGAGTCATCACTATGCTCCAGCCATAGTTCCTTGGACTTCAAGTACAATTTCTTTCCGTATGGTTTTTGTTTGAGTCCACTCACAACATACTTGTACTTATGTTGTGCTACTCTGGCCAGAGGCTCTGTTAAGGGCTTTATGTATATTGACTTATTTGAGCTTCCCAGGTTCCCTATGAGATAAGTACTATTATTGTCATACCATTTTACAGACAACAAGATTGAGGCACAGGGAAGTCACAGAGAAACCAGATCATACAAGCTGTAAGTAGCAAAACCTGGTGATTCAGCTGCAGGCAGTCTGGGTTTACATATGGTGCTCTTAGTCACTAAAAAAATACCTCTTCCAGTGTAACATTCATAGGTCTTTCCAGAAAAATTTTAAACATCTGTCCTCAGAACTTTTTTGCATACATCCCCTTGATGATAATTATCTATTTTGTTTTAGGCAAAATAGTTCTTTATTAGAGCTTTTAGCCTCCTTGGATTATGCCAGTGGTCATTCACTTTCTAAATAAATTTTCAATTAACAAAATAACTAAAATAAAATGCTCATTTTAAAAGAATTAAAACAATCTAAAATACACAGTGAAAATCTCTCTTGATCTCCTTTTCATTTCTGTTCTAATTTTATTTTTCTAGATTCTTTTCAATCTATTTTCAAAGACACATTTATAAATGTTACATATATATGTATGTGTATCTATTGATATGTGCACACGTGTATATATGCATATTGATATATGCACATCTGTGTATAAATATATAAAGGACATATACAGTTTAAACATTTTCAACATATAAATCTGCATATTTTTTAAATGTTTAAATTTAATCAATGCAATACCTGTATGCCATTTTTAAATAAGTCAAACAGTGGGGTTTTTAAATAGTTACCTCCAAAATCACATTCATATTATGCTATTTCTTAATTTATCAGTTTAAATCTTTGTAATAGTTATCTATTGCTGTGTGACAAATTACCCCCAAAAATTCCTCAGTGATCCTGGCTGAGAGTCTCATGAGGTTGCAGATAAGCTGTCAGTCTGGCTTGCAGTTATCTGAAGGCTTGACTGTGGGCGGAGGACCGAAGATGACTCAACAGTTGCTGCATGAGTTGCCACCTCTCCTCCACCTTCTTTAGAAGTTTGTCAAAATGTCTCACTTCTTCTGCTCTTCTGTTATCTTTGCCATTATGGGTTTAAATGGTGTTTTATTCTTCTGCTATCATTTAACTGAGATTTTAGTGTAATCAATTAGTCATCTTTAACTGAAATACTACCATATGCCATTTGAAGGCTGCACAGTATTTCACAATAGGGATGTACTATAACTTACTTAACCTTACTGAAAGACATTTAGATGTCTTCCTTTTTTGGTGAACATCTTAAATTAGGGATCTTTGAATAAATGTAAGAATATTTCCATAGGATTTCTAAATCTAAATTTCTATAGTTTGTTACATTAAAGAATATGTGTATCTTTTTTAAAGAGGTACCACTAAATAGCCTTCCACAGAATTCACTTTTAATCATAAGTTTTTCATACATAAATATTCAAACTTCCTTGGACTAAGCAAGAATTCCTCCATGTTATATCCTATTAATGAATGAGTGGGAGGAAAAGAATATATATAAGCTGTTTCCACAGCATAAAGACAATTCTATCTCTAGCCTATAAACAGGAAGTTGAACCAGGATAAAAAACATGATTTCCTCCATTTTCAATGAGAAAAGCATTAACAAGCACCATCCTCCCACCCCTGCCAAAAAAAACACCAAAACAAAACAAAAAACAAAAAAACCTCAAGCGACTAAATAAACAAGCTGCCACCTATAGATAGCCACATTAACAAATAAAATTAAAGTACATTTTAACCAAAGGAAAGCCAGTCCCAAACTAAAATGGAATCCTTATACACAAGGACATATGCCACTGAGGTCACCTGACTTTATACAATAACTGCCTGAGTAGTTGTGTGTAAAATGAGTTTTTAAAGTGGAACAATATGTTCACAAAGAGAGCCCAAATCTTTTTTCTCATTCTCTGATAATGATAATTTATTCACATCCTTATTATTGGTTACCACTGAATCTTTTTTTATTGAAGTATTGTTGATATACAACCTTATATTGGTTTCAAGTATACAACACAGTGGATCAGCAGTTACCTATATTATTAAATCTTCACCCCCAGTAGTGCAGTTACTATCTGTCAAAATAGGAAGATATTACAGGATCACTGGCTATATCTCTATGCTCTACTACTATCCCCGTGACCAACCTACATTATGATTGATAATTTTTGTGCCTCTTTACCCCCCTCAACTTCCCTATCCACTCACCCCAGTCCCTCGCACATGGTAACCTCTAGTCACTTCTCACTGTCTATGAGTCTACTGCTATTTTGTTCTTTCTGTTTTGCTTTGTTTTTATATTCCAAAAATAGGTGAAATCATATGGTATTTGTCTTTCTCCACCTGGCTTATTTCACTGAGCATAATACATTCTAGGTGCATTCATGTTGTTGCAAATGGCAGGATTTCTTTATTTTTTATGGGAGAGCTCATTTCTTTAATGAACTTTATGGCAAATCAATCTTAATGTTTTTTTTTCATTCTATAAGCATCTGTTTTCTTATATAAATTCTATGTATGATCCTATAATAAAGTAATTGGAGCCTTTATTTAAAAATTAGACAATTTGCTTTAAACAATATTTTAAGAAACTGTTGTTTTTCTGTTCTTGCTCATTGTCAACAGTTGTTAGAGTTACTACTTCTGGCCCTTTTAGGGATCTTTCATAATACCTGGCATAGTCAAGGACTCAAGAAGAATTCATTTTCTGACAAAGATGAGGATTTTTCTTTTAGTTTCTATGTAACACTATCCTTCTCCCTATGTCTGTTAGCTTTCTGTGTCTCTGAACAGGATTTTCCTATCTCTGATGGTACCAGAACTAACTTGTGGTAGGCTCTGTGAAGGTAAAAATCAAAATGTCTCCAAATGCCATTGTTTTTGTAGTATTACAAGATGTTAAGTTCTTACAAGGTAGGGAATCTTCTGTTTTGTTCCATGGCTTCTCATGAGCAGCTAACTTTGTCTGTGAATGCTCAGATATATGAATGGAGTAAAATAAAACTGAGCTGGCATGTATTCAGAATTCAATTGCCATGTGAACATGAATTCACAAGGTTGTGATCTCAGTAGTTTCCTCACATTACATGTCGGCTGTGGGTCAGTTTCAGCTCTGTCAGCCTTTTGGCAGGCTCTACCTGCCTCCTCATTTCAGAAAGTAGGCTGAAGGGGCATTGCCTTTCTGGGAGATTCCCTTTTCATGGCACAAAAAAAAAAGATGGCTGGTAGAAACACACAATGCCTTTTAAAGTGTCTGCTCAGACATTATTTACATTATATCTGCTCCCACTCCATTATCCAGTCTGAACATCTTGCAAGTGGGGATGTGTAATCCTCTTTCAGGAAGCCTATACACAGGGACAGTCACTGCAGTCTGCTGTAGAAGGTGACTGTATTTTTCATGATGTGGATGTGATGAAATGAGAAGAAAAGTGCCACAACTGAAATCTCCCTCTTCTGACAGTATAGCAAAAGTGCTTAAAAACAACTGGATATCTATCAAAATACCAGCAGCATTCTTAAATGAACTACAGCAAATAGTTCTAAAATTCAATGGAATGACAAAAGACCCTGAATAGCCAAAGCTATCCTGAGAAGGAAGAATAAAGCCGGGGGAATTATGCTCACTGACTTCAAGCTCTACTACAAAGCCACAGTAATCAAGACAATTTGGTATTGGCACAAGAACAAACCCATAGGCCAGTGGAACAGAATAGAGAGCCCAGATATAAACCCAAGCATATATGGTCAATTAGTATACGATAAAGGAGCCATGGATATACAGTGGGAAAATGATAGCCTCTTCAACAGCCGATGTTGGCAAAACTGGACAGCTACATGTAAGAGAATGAAACTGGATTACTGTCTAACCCCATACACAAAAGTAAACTCAAAATGGTTCAAAGACCTGAATGTAAGTCATGAAACCATAAAACTCTTAGAAAAAAATTTAGGCAAAAAACTCTTCGACATAAACATGAGCAACTTCTTCATGAACATATCTACCCAGGCAAGGGAAACAAAAGCAAAAATGTACAAATGGGTCTATATCAAGCTGAAAAGCTTCTGTACAGCAAAGGACACCATCAGTAGAACAAAAAGACATCCTAGAGTATGGGAGAATATATTCATAAATGACGTATCCAATAAGGGGTTGACATCTAAAATATATAAATAGCTCACTCACCTCAACAAACAAAAAGCAAATAAGCCAATTAAAAAACGAGCAGAGGAACTGTACAGACACTTCTCCAAAGAAGAAATTCAGATGGCCAACAGGCACATGAAAAGATGCTCCACATCACTAATCATCAGAGAAATGCAAATTAAAACCACAATGAGATATCACCTCATACCAGTTAGGATGGCCAACATCCAAAAGACAAACAACAACAAATGTTGACGAGGATGTGGAGAAAGGGGAAACCTCCTACACTGCTGGTGGGAATGTAAACTAGTTCAACCATGTGGGTAGCAGTGTGGAGGTTCCTCAAAAAACTCAAAATAGAAATACCATTTGACCCAGGAATTCCATTTGTAGTAATTTAAGAATACAGCAGTGCACTTTGAAAAAGACATATTCACCCCTATGTTTATCACAGCACTATTTACAATAGCCAAAAAATGGAAGCAACCTAAGTGTCCATCAGTAGATGAATGGATAAAGAAGATGTGGTACATATACACAATGGAATATTATTCAGCCATAAGAAGAAAGCAAATCCTACCATTTGCAACATGTATGGAGCTAGAGGGTATTATTCTCAGTGAAATAAGCCAGGCGGAAAAAGGCAAGTATGAAATGATTTCAGTCACCTGTGGAGTATAAGAACAAAGGAAAAACTGAAGGAACAAAACAGCAGCAGACTCACAGAACCCAAAAATGGACTAACAGTTACCAAAGGGAAAGGGACTGGGGAGGATGGGTGCGAAGGGAGGGATAAGGGGGGAAAAGGGGCATTACGATTAGCACACATAATGCAGTGGCGGGGGACACGGGAAGGCAGTATTTATAGAGAAGACAAGTAATGATTCTATAGCATCTGACTATGCTGATGGACAATGACTGTAGTGGGGTATGTGTGGGGGACTTGATAATAGGGGGTCTAGTAACCATAATGTTCAAGTGATTGTATATTAATGATACCAAAATAAATAAATAATTGGATATCTGCACTAGAGGCTTTACTTGTATTGATATTGTGAAGGAAAGGACCATATTACAGTGAATGAGTCTGCAATCAAATTGCATGCTAGACTGCTAATGGGTTTCTTCTAGGGGTGATAAAAATGCTCTAAAATTAGATAGTAGTGATAGTTGCAGAACTCTGTAAAACTAATAAAAGCTATGAAAGGGCATTTTATGGTATGTGAATTATATTTCAATAAAACTGCTAAAAAAATTGCATGCTGGAACTATAATGCCTTCTGTAAATTGAATAACTGTATTTTTCTTGGATAAGACTAAAAAACATAATCAGAGAAGTGTTAGGTGATATTTTTAAAACTCAGTTTTACTACATTTTAAATAAATGTAGTAGATCTATGAAATTTTTAAGTATCATGTTATGGAAATTTCAAACATACAAATTAACAACATTATAAAGTCCATATACCCATCACCCAGCTTCAACAACTATCAATTGACCAATTTTGTTTTCTGTTATACCTCAGATTATTTAAAGTCCTAAGTATCATTTAATAAATATTTAGTATATATATCTAAAAGATAAGGACCCCACCATTTAAACATAATCACAAATCATTACACATCAAAAAAAATTTTTTTTAGTATCATCGAATATCTAGTCAATATTCTTATTTCCCTAACTGTCCTACAAATATTTTTGTGAAGTCTTTTTTTTCACTTGAAAGAAAACCTAATGCTGTAATTATTACAAAAGAATTATAGTATTCAGGAGGGGCCCAATATGCTGGCATGAGCAGGGTGGCGGAAATCTCCACACAAAACCACATATATTTGTGAAAATACAACAAATACAACTATTACTAAAACAGAGATCAGAAGATACAGTACAACAGCCAGGCTACAGCTACATCTACGAGAACTCAGTGCGTCACGAAGCAGGAAACATACAAAGCAGCAACTTGGTGGGACCCGAGCATTCCCCCACTGGTGGGAGGAAAAGAATCAGACTGGGGAGGGAGTAGAAGCACAGAACTGCTAAATAACCAGCCCTGGTGATCTGCATCAGGAGCAGAGGCACACATTGCATGGTGTACTGGAGATTAGGAAAACAGAAGGGCAGGATCTGAGAGGGAGACTGCAAGTGGGTCCTGAGAGCCGCTACCCTCGAACAAAACAAAAGGGGGTGTTTTTTAAAAGTCTTAAAAGAGGCAAGGACCCAACAGCAGAACAAAATTGTCCGAGCACACTCAGCCCAGCAGGCTGAGAATCTTGAGGAATTTCGGGCCCCCAAACAAGCTGCCAGATAAAGCAGCCCGCTGAACCCCTCACAGTGATAAGCAGCCTCCCACTCGTTCCCTCCGGCCGGTACTGCAAACAGACCAGCTGATCTGCCAAAGCTGCGAAACAGCGGGAGAGAGCCCTGCCCACAGTAACCACACAGAATCTCCTCCTGTCGGGCGCACAACTAACCAGGAAGGGCTGTGGAAGCCAGACCAAGGTCTGGGATGCACAAAGGGGCACCAGACTTGCTGCGGAACACACCCGGCATGGCTACAACCCCCTGCAGAGCTCTAGATAGCCTAAGGGCAGCCCTGCCCACAGCAATTTAGGGGATTATCCCAGAGACTGACTCCCAGTGTGTGGGTAACCAGCACAGGCTGCGGAGAAGGGCAAGGAGAACAAGCAGGAAGGGACTTTGTTCACCCAGCTGACACACATGTCACCTGCCTGCGACCACTTCTATCGCCATGAAAAGACAGAAGAATCTGGTCCAGTCAAAAATCACCCAGACAACTCCAGAGAGAGGGCCTAGTGAGATAGATTTAAACAATCTTCAGAAAAAAAGTCATAACCATGCTGAGGAATCTACAGAGAAATATGCAAGAGCTAAGGGATGAAGTCAGGAGGGAGATTACAGAAATGAAATGATTAACAGGCTTAAGAGCAGACAGGATGACGTGCAAGAGACTGTTAATGGAATAGAAATCAGAGAACAGGAGTACAGAGAAGTTGAGGCAGAGAGAGATAAAAGGATCTCTAGGAATGAAAGAATATTAAGAGAACTGTGTGACCAATACAAATGGAACAATATTAGCATTATAGGAGTACCAGAAGAAGAAGAGAGAGAAAAAGGGATAGAAAGTGTCTTTGAAGAAATAATTGCTGAAAACTTCCCTAAGCTGGGAAAGGAAATAGTTTCTCAGACCATGGAAGCCCACAGATCTCCCAACACAAGGGACCCAAGGAAGACAACACCAAGACATATAATAATTAAAATGGCAAAGATCAAAGACAAGGACAGAGTATTAAACACAGTCAGAGAGAGAAAAAAGATCACCTACAAAGGAAACCCCATCAGGCTATCATCAGACTTCTCAACAGAAATCTTAAAGGCCAGGAGACAATGTCATAATATATTTAACGCAATGAAAGAGAAGGGGCTTGAACCAAGAATATGGTATCCAGCACCATTATCATTTAAATTTGAGAGAGGGATTAAACAATTCCCTGACAAGGGAAAGTTGAGTGAATTTGCCTACCACAAACCACCTCTACAGGATATTTTAAAGGGACTGCTCTAGATGGAAGAACTCCTAAGGCTAAAAAGATGTCACCAGAGAAAATAAAATCACAGCAAAGAAAGCAGACCCTCCAAATACTAACCAAAGGCAAAAATAAAATCAAGTATCCACAAAAACACTCAAAGGAAATGCAAAAGAGTACAGAATAAAATACCTAACATAAGGACAAGGAAGAATAAGAAGGGAGAGAAATAAAGAATCATCAGACTGTGTTTATAATACATTAACAAGAGAATTAAGTTAGACTGTTAGATAGTTAAGAAGCTACTCTTGAAACTTTAGTAACTACGAATCTAAAGACGGCAAGGGCAATAAGTACATATCTATTGATAATCACCCTAAATGTAAATGGACTGAATGCACCAATCAAAAGACACAGAGTAATAGAATGGATAAAAAAGCAAGACCCATCTGTATGCTGCTTACAAGAGACTCACCTCAAACCCAAAGATATACACAGAGTAAAAGTGAAAGGATGGAGAAAGATATTTCATGCAAACAACAGGGAGAAAAATCAGCTGTTGCAGTACTTGTATAAGACAAAACAGACTTCAAAATAAAGAAAGTAGCAAGAGATAAAGAAGGACATTACATAATGATAAAGGGGTCAGTCCAATAAGAGGATATAACCATTATAAATATATATGCACCCAACACAGGAGTGCCAACATATGTGAAACAAATACTAATTAAAGGAGGAATTAAAGGAGGAAATAGAAAGCAATGCATCCATTTTAGGAGACTTCAATACAAAACTCATTCTAAAGGACAGATCACCCAGACAGAAAATAAGTAAAGACACGAGGCACTGAATAACACACTAGAACAGATGGACCTAACAGACATCGACAGAACTCTGCACCCAAAAGCAGCAGGATACACATTCTTCTCAAGTGCACATGGAACATTTTCCAGAATAGACCACATACTAGACCACAAAAAGAACCTCAGTAAATTCAAAAATATTGAAATTCTACCAACCAACTTCTCAGATCATAAAGGCATAAAGCTAGAAATAAATTGAACAAAGCAAACAAAAAGGCTCACAAACACATGGAGGCTTAACAACATGCTCCTAAATAATCAGTGGATCAACGACCAAATTAAAACAGAGATCAAGGAGTATATGGAGACAAATAACAACAACTGCAGAAAGCCCCAACGTCTGTGGGACGCAGCAAAGGCAGTTCTAAGAGGAAAGTATATTGCAATCCAGGCCTATTTAAAGAAGGAATCACATTCCCAAGTGAATAGTCTAAAGACACAATTAACTGAAATTGGAAGAAGAAGAACAAATGAGGCCGAAAGTCACCAGAAGGAGGGACATAATAAAGATCAGAGAAGAAATAAATAAAACTGAGAAGAATAAAACAGTAGAAAAAATGAATGGAACCAAGAGCTTGTTCTTTGAAAAAATCAACAAAATAGACAAACCCCTAGCCAGACTTATTAAGAGAAAAAGAGAATCTACACATATAAACAGAATCAGAAATGAGAAAGGAAAAATCACGACAGACCCCACAGAAATACAAATAATTATTAGAGAATACTATGAAAATCTATATGCTAACAAGCTGGAAAACCTAGAAGAAATGGACAACTTCTAAGAAAAATACAACCTTCCAAGACTGGCCAAGCAAGAAATAGAAAATCAAAACAGACCAATTACCAGCAACAAAATTAAATAGGTAATCAAAAAACTACCCAAGAACAAAACCCCCGGGCCAGATGGATTCACCTCTAAATTTTATCAGACATATAGAGAAGACATAATACCCATTCTCCTTAATGTTTTCCAAAAAATAGAAGAGGAGGGAACACTTCCAAACTCATTCTATGAAGCCAGCATCACTCTAATACCAAAACCTGGCAAAGACCTCACCAAAAAAGAAAATTACAGACCAATATCCCTGATGAACATAGGTGCAAAAATACTCAACAAAATACTAGCAAACCGAATTCAAAAGTACATCAAAAGGATCATACACCATGATCAAGTGGTATTCATTTCAGGGATGCAAGGATGGTACAACATTCGAAAATCCATCAACATCATCCACCACATCATCAAAAAGAACAACAAAATCCACATGATCATCTCTATAGATGCTGAAAAAGCATTTGACAAAATTCAACATCCATTCATGATAAAAACTCTCAACAAAATGGGTATAGGGGGCAAGTACCTCAACATAATAAAGGTCATATATGACAGACCCACAGCCAACATCATACTTAATACTGAGAGGCTGAAACCTTTTCACCTAAGATCAGGAACAAGACATGGATGTCCACTCTCCCCACTATTATTCAACATAGTACTGGAGGTCCTAGCCACGGCAATCAGACAAAACAAAGAAATACAAGGCATCCAGATTGGTAAAGAAGAAGTCAAACTGTCACTATTTGCAGATGACATGATATTGTACATAAAAACCCTAAAGACTCCACTCCAAAACTACTAGAACTAATATCTGAATTCAGCAGATTTGCAGGATACCAAGTTAATACACAGAAATCTGTTGCTTTCCTATACACTAACAATGAACTAACAGAAAGAGAAATAAGGAAAACAATTCCATTCACAATTGCATCAAAAAGAATAAAATACCTAGGAATAAACCTAAACAAGGAAGTGAAAGACCAATACCCTGAAAACTACAAGACACTCCTAAGAGAAATTAAAGAGGACACTAACAAATGGAAACTCATCCCATGCTCTTGGCTAGGAAGAATAAATATTGTCAAAATGGCTATACTACCTAAAGCAATCTACAGATTCAATGGAATCCCTATCAAAATACCAACAGCATTCTTCAACGAACTGGAACAAATAGTTCTAAAATTCATATGGAACTACAAAAGACCCCGAATAGCCAATGCAATCCTGAGAAGGAAGAATAAAGCAGGGAGAATTATGCTTCCTGACTCCAAGCTCTACTACAAAGCCACAGTAATCAAGACAATTTGGTACTGGCACAAGAACAGACTCACAGACCAGTGGAACAGAATAGAGAGTCCAGATATTAACCCAAACATTTATGGTCAATTAATATACAATAAAGGAGCCATGGATATACAATGGGGAAATGACAGCCTCTTCAACAGCTGGTGTTGGCAGAGCTGGATGTAAGAGAATGAAACTGGATCATTGTCTAACCCCATACACAAAAGTAAATTCAGAATGGATCAAAGACCTGAATGTAAGTCATAAAACCGTAAATCTCTTAGAAAAAAACATAGACAAAAATCTCTTGGACATAAACATGAGCAACTTCTTCATGAACATATCTACCCAGGCAAGGGAAACAAAAGCAAAAATGTACAAATGGGACTATATCAAGCTGAAAACCTTCTGTACAGCAAAGGACACCGTCAGTAGAACAAAAAGACATCCTACAGTGTGGGAGAATATATTCATAAATGACATATCCGATAAGGGGTTGACATCCAAAATATATAAAGAGCTCATGCACCTCAACAAACAAAAAGCAAGTAATCCAATTAAGAAATGGGCAGAGGACATGAATAGACACTTCTCTAAAGAAGAAATTCAGATGGCCAACAGGCACATGAAAAGATGCTCCACATCAGTAATCATCAGAGAAATGCAAATTAAAACCACAATGTGATACCAACTCACACCAGTTAGGATGGCCAACATCCAAAAGACAAACAACAACAAATGTTGGCAAGGATGTGGAGAAAGGGGAAACCTCCTACCCTGCTGGTGGGAATGCAAATTAGTTGAACCATTGTGGAAAGCAGTATGGAGTTTCCTCAAAAAAACTCAAAATAGAAATACCATTTGACCCAGGAATTCCACTCCTAGGAATGTACCCTAAGAATGCAGCAGCGCAGTTTGAAAAAGACATATTCACCCCTATGTTTATCGCAGCACTATTTACAATAGCCAGGAAATGGAAGTAACCTAAATGTCCATCAGTAGATGAATGGATAAAGAAGATGTGGTACATATACACAATGGAATATTATTCAGCCATAAGAAGAAAACAAATCCAGACATTTGCAACAATGTGGATGTAGCTAGAGCGTTTTATGCTCAGTGAAGTAAGCCAGGCAGAAAAAGACAAGTACCAAATGATATCACTCATATGTGGAGTATAAGAATAAAGAAAAAAACTGAAGGAACAAAACAGCAGCAGACTCACAGAACCCAAGAATGGACTCACAGTTACCAAAGGGAAAGGAACTGGGGAGGATGAGTGGGAAGAGAGAGACAAGGGGGAAAAAGGGCTATTAGGATTAGCTGACATAATGTTGGGTGGGGCACGGGGAGGGCTGTAC
This sequence comes from Smutsia gigantea, assembly GCA_032199065.1. NCBI lineage: Eukaryota > Metazoa > Chordata > Mammalia > Pholidota > Manidae > Smutsia > Smutsia gigantea. The sequence continues at coordinate 100,461 of JAVSCE010007762.1, forward strand.
AACTCAAAGAAGACAAGTAGTGACTATAGCATCTCACTTCGCTGATGGACAGTGACTGTAATGGGATATGTGGTGGGGACTTCATGATGTGGGGAGTCTAGTAACCATAATGTTACACATGTAATTGTAGATTAATGATACCAAAATATAAAAAATAAAAATAAAGAATTATTTTATTCAGAACAAGAAAATGACATTAAAAAAATATATATCTGAACTATTTCCCCTAAAATACTTTTGAAAGGTTGCTTCTTTTGCTTCCTTCATGATGTATCTATGTCCTAATGTTTAAATACATGTGTGAATGTCTGTGAGATGTATGTGAGCATGTGTTGCAGGTGGTTACCTTTGAGAACTAGGGGATTGGATCTGAGGAGGGAGATTTTTAACTTGCTCTATGTATTATTTGAATTTTGTAACTACAGGTATGCATTTTCATTAAAAATTAATATAAAAAGTTGTTCTTTGGGTATTCCATTTTACTCTTTATTTTCCACTCGTAAAATATAATAAGTGTTACTTTTTAAATACAGTGAAAGAGTAGGCTGAGGCAAAGGACAAGAGTAAACATAAGATGCTGGCAGGATACCACTGAACCCTGTATAGTTGCTAAGAATGGGCTGCAAATTTGTCTTTCTAGCAACCAACAAGAGAATAAACTTGTGAGATACTCAAGATACCACACTTGTGAGAGGAAAGTAAACCAGTTGTTTATGACAAGCATAACTAGTCCTCTTCATAATACCAGAATATCTCTCCTAATGATCCTGACAGAAGATTCTGTTGTATAAAGAACATGCATTCCTTACTCTTACTATAGCTGAATACAGAATTTCTAAGGCTGTTTCCTACCACCCCTAAATATAGGCTGATGGCAGCCACCAAAGTAGAAAATCAGTAAAAGCAATACTGACACGAGAGTGGCAGTGGTATGACGTGATCCTGGTAATCTGTTCTCTGTTGGTCTCACTGATTTTAGAATATTTGTAGCCATTGCAAATGCAGATGTGTGTGGACCGTGACACCCTGGAGAGCCCCTGGCCCGCTTAGAGGGAACAGCTACCATTTCTCAGCTCCAGCAGATACTGCCAAGTGGGGACACTAGTACAGTGTTGCCAGTCCTTCTGTAATTGAAATCTCACGTTTTTTAAATGTTGGCTCACGTTTTTAAAAATACAGCATAGGCCAAACAAAATATTTCTGTGGGCTAAATCGATACCTTAGTTTGTGACTGCTTATCTAGACAAATGGATTGATTTCATATCCTTCTGATTATCTCCCATGAACATGCATCTCTCACTGCATACACTTGTTCTAGTTGTTTTCTAGGTCAGAGGTATGATTGACTTCTTATTTCAAGAACAGAGTTGCTTAAATGACAGGTTCCTGAACAGAAGGCCAAGAAGGAAGAGAAGGTAGTTCATTTCTTCTCAGCTTTCATGAAATGATCAAAAGATCAGCAGAATATTAATTTTAGAGCTGGCCTTCTTCCATAGTACACTTGGAATTAACCCAGAAGAGGCCTAGCCTATTGCACAGAGGCCAAAAATGGCCTGGAGGCATTGCCCAGAGGGCACTTTCTCATTTTTGTTCTTGTATTTATAGTTCCCACCACTGATATAATGCTTTATGTTCTGTTACTCATATGTAGCCAACTCAGAGTTCATAGACAGCGGTGCTAGAAGGTTTAACTCCTAATTTTATGAGAGCCATAGGGCACTGTTGAAATGTCTGCAAATGGATGTGTGGTGTCCTGGCTCTTACACAGTGGATTCTTGGTCCTTCCAATGCGTGCACTAACTGAGGCCGAATCGAGGAGAATGCTCTCATACAGTGATCTTCCTTAGGGTCTTCCCAAGGACAAGTACAACATTTACATAGCTCTTGGATTAAAAAGGTTCATATTTCAAGATGACCTCAAATATTCAGCTAATCAAAGTGAAAGGGTATAAAAAGACAACACCCGGCAGTATGTCATAGTTGTTTTCTTTTTGGACTGTATATCCAGGGAATGATTGAGACTTTTTGTAACTCAGATATTAAGCCATGTGATTTATAGCATTAATTAAAGGAAGTTTTCAGAGTATTTGGAATACATGGCATTATATTAATAGTTTACATATTTCTGTTTGGAGCTCTTTGACATGTTTGGAGGTAACAACCATATGTGCTGCCACTGCAGTATGTCAGTAGATTACATCTAAATAAACACACATCCCTAGCATTTGCCTCTTGTGATAGAGTATTGTTTCTCAAGAGTCAAATTTAAACTTTAATATTATGTACCCAGACATAATGTTAGCTTTAACTACAATAATTACTAAATTAAGAAAATACTTTATATTAAGTTTGGCAATGTATAATTATTTGCCTGTATTCTTTTTAAAAAGATTTGAAATAGCTTACATTGAAATACAGAGGCATTAAAAAAAAAAAGAATACCAAGGAAGAAAAAGGACAAAAGCCACTTTATGAATAGGGTGGTGGGAGTGCAAGGTATAGGGATGGTGAAAAATTAATCTGAAAACTTAAGAATGACTTGCTGTTAAAATTGAGCAAAAAAGTGAACGCTGGACTTCTTGTTAAAAAGGGCAGAAATTTTTTATTATTTTATCTTTTTAATTGAAGTATATACATTTTTAATATTGTATATTGATATGCAATATTATATTGGTTTCAGATGTGATTCAACATAGTGATTCAACATTAGTATACATTACTAAATGTTCACCATAAGTGTAGTTACTATCTGCCACCATAAAAAATATTACAGTGTTATTGACTGTATTTCCTATGCTATACTTTTATCCCTGTGACTAATTTATTTTATAATTGGAAGCTTGCATCTCTATCCCCTTTACCCCTTTCATCCACCCCTCCACCCTCTTCCTCTTTGGCAACCACCAGTCTCTTCTCTGTGTCCATAAGTCTATTTCTGTTTTGTTTTGTTTTTTGGATTCCACATATAAGTTAAGTCCTATGGTGTTTTTCTTTCTCTGTCTGACTTATTTTACTTAGCATAATACCTTCTAGGTCCATCCGTGTTGTCATAAATAGCAAGATTTCATTATTTTTCATGGCTGAGTCATATTCTGTTGTATATATTACCACATCTTTATCTACTCATCTGTTGCACTTAGTTTGGGTAAAACATTTTAAGTTGCTAACAAGACAAACAATTAAAACAATAATAGACAAGGGATTAAAAAATCCAGAAAAAGCCCCAGACCACCATACACTGTCATCTGCCTATTTGATGTAGTCATTTGCATTTCTGATAAAAGTAATTGTGGTCAAGTGCATATGCATTTGTTTTGAGCCTTGGCTTTGGGAACACAGACAGCTAATATCCATGCCGGATGATTTTAATCAGTGTGTGATAAAAGATGAAAGATAAAATGTTGTAATGCAAAGCTTGTATGAAACTCTAAAGCTTAAACCTAACAATTTTCTCAACTTCTATCCTTTCTTTTCATGGGAAACTGTATTTGACATTAGTTTGAAAAGAGGGAGGAGCTACTCCAAAGACAACAGAAACGATGGGATGAACTTCATTAAGGCTGTCCTGTGTGTGACATTGTGAGGTGTTATGCTGGGCATTTTTATACGTGTGTATTCTCAATTCCTGCCGTGGCATATCGTACATGGGGGAACAGACTTGGATGACATAACTTGACCAACAAAGTGGACCAAGTAAGGATTATAATGACAGCAGTTAATAGGAGGAAGCTGGTTCCAAAGGGGGTTAGGTCACCTGCCCAAAGTCCAACACTAAGGAGATGGCAGAGCCAGAATGAGACTCCGTAGAGCACAAACAGCACTCCCAGCCTGGAGGGGCCCCAGAAACATAGTTTTAGAACTGAAAGAGATTCACAGATGGTCTAGTTGGTTCAGGGTCTGCTAGCACACCCATTTTACACATGAGGAAACAGGGACAGTAACATCAATATTTTCCAAATGAAGATAAGGTATGAAATTATTGGATCACCTTAATTCTTTGCCTAGTACATCATAGGCACTCACATTTTAATAAGTAAACAAGAGGACACTGTGATAATAATTGCTAACTTTTTTGCGGAGAGAAGAATATTGTTGTCAGTGGGACAATCATCAGTGAACTAAATTAACAAAATCTAGGTTGTTAAACTTTCCTGTGCTCCCCACCTATACCTCCCCATGCCCTGTTTTCCTGTTGTATGCTTATTAGTTTGTTCGGGGAAACAGGTGTTTAGAGAAATCATAAGAGCATATTTTAGATATGTGAAGTTTCCCCAAATTAGCCTACCCTTTACCAATTTCTAACTGGGAATATTTCTGTTATCTAAAACAATTAGGAGAGGTGGCCTATTGAAAAAAAAAACAACTCAGTAGTTCTGAAAATCTGAACTGTAAGGTTCTCCAGATGGTCTGCTTACTACATTTCTTACAGAATAAACATTTTTTTATAATGTGGTAAGTATCTATTTTTGTTTTGGACAAAATGAGTATTCGGTTTAATTTTTAAAAGAACAATAACTCCTTTGTCTCTCATTCCTCTCTCAGTGTCAACAGCCAGGGGTATGTCATACACAGAGCTTCTTTCCGTTAGAGAACTTGTTTTCACGTGACAACCACTACTTTGGGATGGAGATTCCGCACACTCCCTTTCTGAGTAGCTGGCTCCATGTTCACTCACCCTTATAAGCAGGAAGTTCATCTTTGCACCTACCACATATGATTCCTACTGCATTTTCTCTGGCTCTGCCTGCTCTGCCAATTGGGACAGGCTGGATAGAAATCCACTCACAGGGAGCATTCTCAATCTCTCAGGCAGGTAATGCTCAGTGGAGTGGTTGTCGTCATGTGAGGTGCACAAGTTGTAATGTGCCCGCCATGCCAGTTAAGTAGGGATCCTACTCTGATGCTCCACTCAAACCAGCTGCCTCATTAAATCTCAGTACCCCCAAATTATTCAGTCCCTCTCCTCCCTTCCCCCATCAAAACACCTACATATTATATACTGAGTGGAGCAAAGTGATGTATCTCATGAAATATTTTTCACTTAGATAGAAATGATTGAAAAGACTTTTCTCCAGCACACATTTAATTTTTAAAATAATCACCTATTGATTAAGGAGTAAAATGCTCACCACTGAAAGATATTAGAAATTGGAGCTACTATTACTTTCTTTCTTTCAGGCCTGTGCAAAGTTTAGGAATAATAATAATAAAGTACTTAGGAGGTTGTATCCATGAAACAAATAATATCTATTATTATTGTATCCTGCAGTCCAAATAGTCTTTGATTCTATAGATAATATTTCCATGGCCTTATCTGAAAAGTTCTCTGCTTTAATAAGTCCATATTAACAGTTCTGAAATACAGAGTAGACTAATAAACTCAACTACTTAAATTTGTCCTCATAGGTCTGATGATATATCCTTTGAAGCTTTTAGTTGTTTTCCCGGGAATCTCTAACTAATTTGTAATATATCTATGGACATTTGTTTTTCCAATATTTCTATAAGATGCATACATCATAAAATGTGAATAGCCAAAATAGAAACATGACTGTAACTAAGACCTAACCAATGCTGAGAAAAAAGGAAGGATAACCTCATGGTCAGTCAATTTTGTAATATTGTTCATACATAACAATATTAGACATATTTTCAAATTCTACTTTCCTGACTCATATTTGGGATGAGAATCACTCTAATCCTCTATTTTTAATTATTCTTTCCAGCTGTGCTTGTATAAAACCCATTGTGTGCCACCTTGTGCTTGAACCAGATTATTCTTCTTCCCTAAATTAATTACACTACTGGTATCTTCTTTTTTTATCCATCTTCTGTTCTTGTCCATCCATTTTCCTATCATATTTGAAATTTTAGTTTTAATGCATTTCTCCTGGCCTATAGCCACAAAAGTAATTTGGGATTACTCTTAATTATCATCATTCAAATTAATAACGGAAGTGCTAAATGGCATAGGGTGTAGGACTGATTCTTTAAGATGATCTTTAATGCCTAAGACCTGATTAGCTGAGCTAATATGATGAAAAGAAGGAAACATTGAAAAGGTGGAGAAATATTTGGAAAAGGAAAGAAGCCAGAATGAGACAGATACAAATATCCAGAAAGAAAAATACAGATGAATAATAAAGCTAAATGGGAGAACATAGAAAAGGGAAAAAAGTCTGCAATAGACAGACATATGGTAAGTAAAAGTTCAATAAGAAAATAAAAGTTCAATATATATACCAGTCTTACTTAAGTAAAGCCAGCACAGCAGATATCCAATATTTCCAGGGCCTACTTTAATACCCTTAAGATAATTTTTAAAATGTGTCATTGGCATTTAAAAAAATTCTTAAGTTAATCTACTTTCTATATGGTGAAAAGTTATTGACATTTATGTTTGCTTTTGGCTACCGGATATAGAAAGAGAGAATTTTCATTTAACAGAATTACAGTATGATATGCTAGAATAAGCAGAGGTTTGAGAGCCAGGTAGGTTTGAATTAAAATCTTGTCTTTTCCACTTACTACCTCATAATCCAAAAAGAATCACTGAATTCTCTTGCCTCAGTTTCCTTATGTGCAAATTTGAGCTGAAATTAAAATCTTTCAGGTCTGTAACAAAGTTTAAAAATAATGTACATAAGTTGTTTTGCAGATAGTATGAATAAAATATTTCAAAGTTATTTTTATTGGATCACATAGTCCAATTTGTCATTGATATAATAAATAATATTTCTTGCCTGAACCCCTGGCATTGCATTTAAAAGCAGGGCCTGTGTATTTTCTAATTTTGTGTACTTGGTATTTTGTCATTAAATATGAAATTTAAATATTCAGAAAACAACCCACACAGGATAACTCTAAAGTTTCATCTAATCATTTCCTTTCTGCAACCAGTAATTTATCTTGTTTTGCTAATGGGCATGACCTGAACCAAGTGAACAAGTTAACATCACTAGTAAGAAAAACTCACTGCATGCCCCTGATGTGATGCACTTAAGACACAACATCCCTTATTAAGTATCCTTGCTAAAAATACATACTTTGATCTAGTAACGAGGAAACTTCAAAGAAATCCAAATTGGAGGACATTCTATAAAAACCAATGCACTATAGTCCTTAAAAATGTCAATGTCGTGAAACACAGAAGGCTGGGAAGTTTTCCAGATTACAGGAGATTAAAAGATAAGACAACTAAGTGCAAGGGACCCTGGACTGGATCCTGGAGTAGGGGGAAATTTGTCATAAAGATCTTTAATTGAAACTGGTGAAATTTGAAAATGAACACTATATTACATAATAATATTTTATTTATTTATTTGTTATTGTGAAATGATTATCACAGTAAGTTTACTTAACATCCTTCAACATACATAGTTACAAATTATTTTTTCTTGCGATGTGAATTTTTGAGGTTTTTTCTCTTAACAACTTTTCAATACACAAGACATTATTGCTCACCATGCAAGGAACAAGTTCCAATACAGTGAACAAGCTCCCACAAGGTGAACAATGCAAGGAACATAGTGAACAAGTTCTCACAAGGTGAACAATGCAAAGGCAGTCATATCAGAGAAACTAATTCAGTTACTATAATCAATCAAGTCAACTATGATTATTCATATGATTTTTATACTTAAATTATAAGTGAATCCCACATTTCCCCCTTTTTTGCTTTAATTGACGCAAATGCATATGCATATATTTGTGGAAGGTACCAGAATAATGATTAGCTGGGCTCGGCCTGTGACACCTTGTCACAGGCAATGTCTCTCTCGTCTGGAGGGGTGAGGTTCTATGCCTCACCTCAGTTGGCCCCCATGTTGCTCACCTGAGGTCCCTTGCAACTGTGCCTGTCTTAGGTTGTTCCTCCCAGGAGGAATCTTACCCGTCTCTGGCTAACCAGCCATCTCCTGGGACCAAACAGGGAGATAAAATATGAAAGAGAGGACAGCCAGCAGCTATAATTCTGGATAAAATTACAATATACATGATTATTTTCTTGTAGCAAATGCAGGTGGGGAATCAGTATATGATTTCACAAAGTTGTTTAAAAGGAATCACTTATTTCTTGAAGTTAATTCTTGAAAAGTAGCATATGCTTGTATTGGCTTTAAAAGACCAACAACTGCCTTCCGCACACACACTAGGAGAACAGGACTACAAATGCGTAACAGTATTAGAACTACAATTATAGGCCATATCCAATGAAACAAAGAAAACCAATTTAACAATCCAGGCATTTCTGAAAACTTATCAATAACATGGTGAATGTTGTCTATTTGATCTTGAATAGTATGCGAAAAATCAGACAAATTAAAACAACACATCACTGGAAATTGTTCACATCCAATATGTTCTTTTTTTTTTTAATCACTTCTTCTTTTATTAGCTTCTCCTAAGTATTCTTTTTTTTAATAATTTATTTTGGATCATTAATCTACAATTACATGTGCAATATTATGATTATTAAACTACCCCCTTCATCAAGTCCCCCCACCAACCCCATTACAGTCACTGTCCATCAGCGTAGTGAGATGCTATAGAGTCACTACTTGTCTTCTCTGAGTTGTACAGCCCTCCCCATGCCCCCCCAACATTACATCTGCTAATCGTAATGCCCCTTTTTCCCTCTTATCCCTCCCTTCCCACCCATTTTCCCCAGTCCCATTCCCTTTGGTAAGTGTTAGTCCATTCCTGGGGTCTGTGAGTCTGCTGCTGTATTGTTCCTTCAGTTTTTTTCTTTGTTCTTATACTCCACATATGAGTGAAATCATTTGATACTTGTCTTTTTCAGCTTGGCTTATTTCACTGAGCATAATACCCTCTAGCTCCATCCATGTTGTTGCAAATGGTAGGATTTTTTTTCTTCTTATGGCTGAATAATATTCCATTGTGTATATGTACCACCTCTTCATTATCCATTCATCTATTGATGGACACTTAGGTTGCTTCCATTTCTTGGCTATTGTAAATAGTGCTGCGATAAAAATAGGGGTACATCTATCTTTTTCAAACTAGGCTGCTGTATTCTTAGGGTAACTTCCTAGGAGTGGAATTCCTGGGTCAAATGGGATTTCTATTTTGAGTTTTTTGAGGAACCTCCACACTGCTTTCCACATGGTTGAACTAGTTTACATTCCCACCAGCAGTGTAGGAGGTTTCCCCTTTTTCCACATCCTTGCCAACATTTGTTGTTGTTTGTCTTTTGGATGTTGGTCATCCTAACTAGTGTGAGGTGATATCTCATTGTGGTTTTAATTTGCTTTTCTCTGATGATTAGTGATGTGGAGCATCTTTTCATGTGCCTGTAGGCCATCTGAATTTCTTCTTTAGAGAAGTGTCTATTCATGTCCTCTGCCCATTTCTTAATTGGATTATTCGCTTTTTGTTTGTTAAGGTGCGTGAGTTCTTTATTTATTTAGGATGTAAACCCCTTATCGGATACGTCATTTATGAATATATTCTCCCATACTGTAGGATGTCTTTTTCTTCTACTGATGGTGTGCTTTCCTGTACAGAAGCTTTTCAGCTTGATATAGTCCCACTTGTTCATTTTTGCTTTTGTTTCCCTTGCCCGGGGAGATATGTTCATGAAGAAGCCGCTCATGTTTATGTCCAAGAGATTTTTGCCTATGTTTTTTTCTAAGAGATTTATGGTTTCATGACTTACATTCAGGTCTTTGAACCACCTTGAGTTTACCTTTGTGCATGGGGTTAGACTGTACTCCAGTTTCATTCTCTTACATGTAGCTGTCCAGTTTTTCCAACACCAGCTGCTGAAGAGGCTGTCGTCTCCACATTGTATATCCAAGGCTCCTTTATCAAATATTAATTGACTGTATATGTTTGGGTTAATGTTTGGATTCTCTATTCTGTTCCACTGGTCTGTGGGTCTGTTTTTGTGCCAATACCAAATTGTCTTGATTACAGTGGCTTTGTAGTAGAGCTTGAAGTTAGGGAGCGTAATTCCCCGTTTTATTCCTCCTTCTCAGGGTTGCTTTGGCTATTCGGGGTCTTTTGTGGTGCCATATGAATTTTAGAATTATTTGTTACAGTTCATTGAAGAAAGCTGTTGGTAGTTTGATGGGGATTGCGTTGAATCTGTAGATTGCTTTAGGTAGTATAGCCATTTTGACAGTATTTATTCTTCCTAGCCAAGAGCATGGGATGCATTTCCATTTGTTAGTGTCCTCTTTAATTTCTCTTAGGAGTGTCTTGTAGTTTTCAGAGTACAGGCCTTTCACTTCCTTCGTTAGGTTTATTCCTAGGTATTTTATTCTTTTTGATGCAATTGTTAATGGAATTGTTTTTCTGATTTCTCTTTCTGTTAGTCCATCATTAGTGTCCAGGAAAGCAACAGATAGCTGTGTGTTAATTTTGTATCCTGCAACTTTGCTGAATTCAGATATTAGTTCTAGTAGTTTTGGAGTGGAGTCTTTAGGGTTTTTTATGTACAATATCATGTCATCCGCAAATAGTGACAATTTGACTTCTTCTTTACCAATCTGGATGCCTTGTATGTCTTTGTTTTGTCTGATTCCGTGGCTAGGACCTCCAGTACTATGTTGAATAACAGTGGAGAGAGTGGGCATCCCTGTCTTGTTCCTGATCTTAGATGAAAAGCTTTCAGTGTCTCGCCATTAAGTATGATGTTAGCTGTGGGTTTGTCATATGTGGCCTTTATGATGTTCAGGTACTTGCTGTCTATACCCATTTTGTTGAGAGTTTTAATCAGGAATGGGTGTTGAATTTTGTCAAATGCTTTTTCAGCATCTATGGAGATGATCATGTGGTTTTTGTTCTTCTTTTTGTTGATGTGGTGGATGATGTTGATGGATTTTTGAATGTTGTACCGTCCTTGCATCCCTGGGGTGAATCCCACTTGATCATGGTGTATAATCCTCTTGATGTATTTTTGAATTCGGTTTGCTAATATTTTGTTGAGTATTTTTGCATCTTCATTCATCAGGGATATTGGTTGGTAATTTTCTATTTTGGTGAGATTTTTGGCCGGTTTTGGTATTAGAGTGATGCTGGCTTCATAGAATGAGCTTGGAAGTATTCCCTCCTCTTCTATTTTTTGAAAAACTTTAAGGAGAATGGGTGTTATTTCTTCTCTATATGTCTGGTAGAATTCAGAGGTGAATACATCTGGTCCGGGAGTTTTGTTCTTGGGTAGTTTTTTGATTACTGATTCAATTTCATTGCTGGTGATTGGTCTGTTTAGTTTTTCTGTTTCTTGCTTGGTCAGTCTTGAAAGGTTGTATGTTTCTAAGAAGTTGTCCATTTCTTCTAGGTTTTCCAGCTTGTTAGCATATGGATTCTCATTATATTCTCTTATACTTCTTTGTATTTCTGTGGGGTCCGTCGTTATTTTTCCTTTGTCATTTCTGATTCTGTTTATCTGTGTAGATTCTCTTTTTCTCCTAATAAGTCTGGCTAGGGGTTTGTCTATTTTGTTGATTTTTTTCAAAGAACCAGCTCTTGGTTTCATTGATTTTTTTCTATTGTTTTATTCTTCTCAATTTTATTTATTTCTTCTCTGATCTTTATTATGTCCGTCCTTCTGGTGACTTTGGGCCTTATTTGTTCTTCTTCCAATTTCAGTAATTGTGTCTTTAGACTATTCATTTGGAAATGTTCTTCCTTCTTTAAATAGGCCTGGATTGCAATATACTTTCCTCTTTGAACTGCCTTTGCTGCGTCCCACAGAAGTTGTGGCTTTGTGTTGTTGTTATCATTAGTCTCCATATATTCTTTCATTTCTGTTTTGATTTTGTTGTTAACCCATTGATTAGTTAGGAGAATGTTATTAAGTCTCCATGTATTTGTGAGCTTTTTTGATTTCTTTCTAAAATTTATTTCTAGTTTTATACCTTTGTGGTCTGAGAAGTTGGTTGGTAGAATTTCAATATTTTTTACTTTACTGAGGTTCTTTTTGTGGCCCAGTATGTGGTCTATTCTGGAAAATGTTCCATGTGCACCTGAGAGAAATGTGTATCCTGCTGCTTTTGGGTGCAGAGTTCTGTAGATATCTGTTAGGTCCATCTGTTCTAGTGTGTTGTTCAGTGCCTCTGTGTCTTTACTTATTCTCTGTCTGGTTGATCTGTCCTTTGGAGTGAGTGGTGTGTTGAAGTCTCCTAAAATGAATGCATTGCTGTCTATTTCCTCCTTTAATTCTGTTAGTATTTGTTTCACATATGCTGGCGCTCCTGTGTTGGGTGCATGTATATTTATAATGGTTATATCTTCTTGTTGGACTGACCCCTTTATCATTATGTAATGTCCTTCTTTATCTCTTGCTACTTTCTTCATTTTGAAGTCTATTTTGTCTGATACAAGTACTGCCACACCTGCTTTTTTCTCCTTGTTGTTTGCATGAAATATCTTTTTCCATCCCTTCATTTTTAGTCTGTGTATGTCTTTGGGTTTAAAGTGAGTCTCTTGAAGACAGCACATAGATGGGTCTTGTTTTTTTATCCATTCAGTGACTCTATGTCTTTTGACTGGTGCATTCAGTCCATTTACATTTAGGGTGATTATGGATAGGTATGTACTTATTGGCATTGCTGGCTTCAGGTTCGTGGTTACCAAAGGTTCAAGGTTAACTTCCGTACTATCTAAAAGTCTAACAACTAACTTAATATGCTATTACAAACACAATCTAAAGGTTCTTTGTTTGTTTGTTTCCCCCCTTTTTTTTCTATTCCATTCTTTATATATTAGGTATCATATTCTGTACTGTTTGTCTATCCCTTGATTGACTTTGGGAATAGTTAATTTAATTTTGCATTTTCTTAGTAATTAGCTGTTCTATTTTCTCTACTGTGGTTTTATTACCTCTGGTGACAGCTATTAATCTGTAGGAACACTTCCATCTATAGCAGTCCCTCCAAAATACACTGTAGAGATGGTTTGTGGGAGGCAAATTCTCTCAGCTTTTGCTTATCTGGGAATTGTTTAATCCCTCCTTCAAATTTAAATGATAATCTTGCTGGATAAAGTAATCTTGGTTCAAGGCCCTTCTGCTTCATTGCATTAAATACGTCATGCCACTCCCTTCTGGCCTGTAAGGTTTCTGCTGAGAGGTCTGATGATAGCCTGATGGGTTTTCCTTTTGTATGTGATCCTATTTCTCTCTCTGGCTGCTTTTAATAGTCTGTCCTTATCCTTGATCTTTGCCATTTTAATTACTATATGTCTTGCTGTTGTCTTCCTTGGGTCCCTTGTGTTGGGAGATCTGCGCACCTCCATGGCCTGAGAGACTATCTCCTTCCCCAGATTGGGGAAGTTTTCAGCAATCACCTCCTCAAAGATGCTTTCTATCCCTTTTTCTCTCTCTTCTTCCGCTGGTACCCCTATAATGCGAATATTGTTTCGTTTGGATTGGTCACACAGTTCTCTCAATATTCTTTCATTCTTAGAGATCCTTTTTTCTCTCGGTGCCTCAGCTTCTTTATATGCCTCTTGTCTAGTTCCTATTTCATTTATTGTCTCCTCCACCGTATCCAATCTGCTTTTAATACCGTCCATTGTGTTCTTCAGTGATTGGATCTCTGACCGGAATTCATTCCTGAGTTCTTGAATATCTTTCTGTACCTCCATGAGCATGTTAATGATTTTTATTTTGAACTCCCTTTCAGGGAGAGTCATAAGGTCCATATCATTTAAATCTTTCTCAGGAGTTGTGTTCATAATTTTACTCTGCACCAGGTTCCTTTGGCATTTCATATTTGTATATGGTACCCTCTAGTGACCAGAAGCTCTACTCTCTGGAGCTGCTCAGCCCCTGAAGCAATGCGGGGATTGTAGGGGAGTGGTATTGGTGCCTCCGGGGAGGAAAGGGGTATTTGCTGGTTCCTGGCTGCTAGGCCTGTCTCCACTGCCTGAACCAATGGGCTGAGCACACAGGTATAAGCCTCTGTGCTTTGCGTTTTTAGTTGGTATAGACAGATCTTCCCTCTGGCTGCCCTAACACCAGGGAAGGATTTCCCAGTTTGCAAGCCTGGTGGGGCTGGCCAGAAGAAAGGCGCATAAGTCTGCCTGTCACAGAAGGGGTTCTTGGAGCTGTGTAGGCAGCCAAGGAGCTGGAGCACCTGAAGATTGTGAAAGCTCCCAACCTGCTGGGCAGAGTGCACCTGGACAATTTTGTCTGCCTGTCCTTTCTCCTGAGCATTAAGCTCCATGCAATCCTTGCCCCTTTAGCGGCTCTCTTGCTAAGAGCTTCTTTGTTAGGAAGTCTCTCAGACTGCCCGCCCTTCTTTTGTCCCCGAGGAGCTGGGTATGGATCCCTTTTTTCACAAGCAGCTGGATTCTTAGTTTCTCCAGGAATTCTGCCTGTCTTGGCTTTCCAACCCCCTAATTACAAGAGTATCATGCAAGCACCATGTAATGTAGGTTTGTGCTCCCAGAGCAGATCTCCAGAGTTAGGTATTCAGCAGTCCCACATCTCCACTCCCTCCCTGCTCCATTCCTGTTCCTCCTGCTGGTGAGCTGGGGTGGGGGAAGGGCTTGGATCCCGCATGACCACAGCTTTAGTATGTTACCCTTTTCTGTGAGGGCTGCTCTTTTCTCCAGGTGTATGTAGTTTGTTGCCATCCTCTTTCCCGTTGCTCTTTCAAGAGTAGTTGATGTAGCTTTATTTTCATATTATATGAGGTTTTAAGAGGAAGCCTCTGTCTCACCTCTCATGCCGCCATCTTTAATCCAAATCCTCCGTAATAATATTATATTAATTAAAGTTCCTAATTGTGTTAGAGAATATAAATATAAATATACACATCTATATAGAAACATATAGGTAGATAGGCAGAGACGGAGACAAAGGCAGTGCTAAACCCAATGTGACACACTGTTAAACATTGGTGAATCTGGGTGAAGAGTATCCAGGAATTCTGTATCTATATTCTATTCTTGCAATTCCTTTGTAAATTTCAAATTATTTAAAAGTAAAAAGTTCAAAAAGAATCTTATTTTACAGAAAGCAGTTGACTTCTTCATGCAACTAGTCAGCTTTTTTAATAGATTGTATTTGGAAAAGTTTTGTACACCCTAATCAGGCATAAGTACCCTTAATAATCAATTAAGATTCATCTATAATTGATACCTTATTCTCATGAATGTGCTTAACAGAAGTAATGAGAGTGATGAATTCTCTCTTATCTTTTGAATGGGTGGTTCTTCCAGTTAAGTACAATGTCATGGATAGTCTGCATGTAAAAGTTTGCATTATTAATGTGAACTGAATTAATGATTAACTAGGAAGCAGTAGTTAAAAACCAAAGAAGTTTTTAACTTCCATATGCAAAAGTTGAACCCAGCAAATAAAAATTAAACCTTTGGGGAAAAATAAATCTTGGATTAGCACCTTGTTCTTCAGAGAAAACATTATTATATACATTCTGAAAAATATTATTTAATATTTTGGAACAATTTCCTCTAGAATTTATGAAAGTATATCTCATATAACTTTCTCTGAAGTCTGGAAACGAGATTAAATATTACCTTTTAGAATTTGATATTTCAAAAGATAAAAGAGAGTCTTGAATGTTTCACATTTTCCCCTCTATTAGGAATGTGAAATTCTTTTTCTTTTAAATTGAAGTAATTGATATACAATCTTATGTTGTTTTCAAATACACAACATTGTAGTTCAGCCTTTACCCATATTATTAAATCCTCATACCTACTAGTGCTGTTACTACCTATCAACATAAGAAAATGTTACAGAATCATTGGCTTTATTCTCCATGCTGTATTGTGTCCCTGATGACCAATTTATGTTATGATTGAGAATTTTTGGCACCTTTTACCCGCTCACCCCCAGCCACTTACCCCAACCTCTCCTCCATGGTGACCACTAGTCACTTATCAGTATCTATGAGTCTACTGCTGTTCTGTTCATTTTGTTTTGCTTTGTTTTTATATTACAGAAATAAGTGAAATCATATGTTATTTGTCTTTCTCTACCTGGCTTATTTCACTTAGCATAATACCCTCTAGATTCATCCATGTTGTTGCAGATGACAAGCTTTCTTTTTTTATGACTGAATAATGTTCTGTTGTTTATATGTACCGCATCTTCTTTATCCATTTATGTATTGATGGACCCTAAGGTTGCTTCCATAGACTGACTATTGTAAATAATGTGGCAATAAATAGAGGTGTGCCTATATCTTTTTGAATCAGGGATTTTGTTTTCTTAGGGTAAATTCCTAGAAGTGGAATTACCGTGGCAAATGATATTTCTATTTTTAGTTTTTTGAGGAACCTCCTTACTGCTTTTCACAGTGGTTGCACCAATTTAAATTCCCACCAACAGTGTAAGATGGTTCTCATTTCCCCACATCCTCACAAACACTTGTTATTTCTTGTCTTTTGGGTAATGGCCATTCTAACTGGTCTAAGGCGATATCTCATTTTGGTTTTGATTTGCATTTCCCTGATGATTAGCGATGAGGAGCATCTTTTCACATGCCTATTGGCCATCTGTATTTCTCTGAAGAACTGTCTGTTCAAGTCCTCTGCCCACTTTTTTTTTGTTATCATTAATCTATAATTACATGTGCAACATTATGGTTACTAGACTCCCCACATCATCAAGTCCCCACAACATACCCCATTACAGTCACTGTTGATCAGTGTAGTGAGATGCTATAGAATCACTACCTGACTTCTCTGAGGCCATGTGCGTGTTGGCCATCTGAATTTCTTCTTTGGAGAAGTGTCTGTTCAGATCCTCTGCCCATTTTTTAATTCGCTTATTTGGTTTTTGTTTGTTGAGATGCGTGAGTTCTTTATATATTTTGGATGTCAACCCCTTATCAGATATGTCATTTATGAATATATTCTCCCATACTGTAGGATGTCTTTTTGTTCTACTGATGGTGTCCTTTGCTGTACAGAAGCTCTGCAGCTTGATATAGTCCCACTTGTTCATTTTTGCTTTTGTTTCCCTTGCCCCGGGAGATATGTTCATGAAGAAGTCGCTCATGTTTACGTCCAAGAGATTTTTGCCTATGTTTTTTTCTAAGAGATTTATGGTTTCATGACTTACATTCAGGTCTTTGATCCATTTCGACTTTACTTTTGTGTATTGGGTTAGACTGTACTCCAGTTTCATTCTCTTACATGTAGCTGTCTAGTTTTGCCAACACCAGCTGTTGAAGAGGCTATCATTTCCCCATTGTATATCCATGGCTCCTTTATCACATATTAATTGACCGTATATATTTGGGTTAATATCTGGACTCTCTATTCTGTTCCACTGGTCTGTGAGTCTGTTCTTGTGCCAGTACCAAATTGTCTTGATTACTGTGGCTTTGTAGTAGAGCTTGAAGTCAAGGAGCATAACTCCCCCGCTTTATTCTTCCTTCTCAGGATTGCTTTGGCTATTCGGGGTCTTTTGTGGTTCCATATGAATTTTAGAACTATTTGTTCCAGTTTGTTGAAAAATGCTGTAGGTATTTTGATAGGGATTGCATTGAATCTGTAGATTGCTTTAGGTAGTATGGCCATTTTCACAATATTTATTCTTCCTAGCCAAGAGCATGGGATGAATTTCCATGTTATTTTCCTCTTTAATTTCTCTTAGGAGTGTCTTGTAGTTTTCAGGATATAGGTCTTTCACTTCCTTCGTTAGGTTTATTCCTAGGTATTTTATTCTTTTTGATGCAATTGTGAATGGAATTGTTTTTCTGATTTCTCTTTCTTTTAGTTCATCATTAGTGTATAGGAAAGCAACAGATTTCTGTGTATTAATTTTGTATCCTGCAACTTTGCTGAATTCAGATATTAGTTCTAGTAGTTTTGGAGTGGAGTCTTTAGGGTTTTTTATGTACAATATCATGTCATCTGCAAATAGTGACAGTTTGACTTCTTCTTTACCAATCTGGATGCCGTGTATGTCTTTGTTTTGTCTGATTGCCGTGGCTAGGGCCTCCAGGACTATGTTGAATAAGAGTGGGGAGAGTGGACATCCATGTCTTGTTCCTGATCTTAGGTGAAAAGGTTTCAGCTTCTCGCTATTAAGTATGATGTTGGCTGTGGGTTTGTCATATATGACCTTTATTATGTTGAGGTACTTGCCCCCTATACCCATTTTGTTGAGAGTTTTTATCATGAATAGATGAATTTTGTCAAATGCTTTTTCAGCATCTATGGAGATGATCATGTGGTTTTTGTTCTTCTTTTTGTTGATGTGGTGGATGATGCTGATGGATTTTCGAATGTTGTACCGTCCTTGCATCCCTGAGATGAATCCCACTTGATCATGGTGTATGATCCTTTTGATGTATTTTTGAATTTGGTTTGCTAATATTTTGTTGAGTATTTTTGCACCATATTCTTCAGGGATATTGGTCTTTAATTTTCTTTTTTGGTGAGGTCTTTGCCCGGTTTTGGTATTAGAGTGATGCTGGCTTCATAGAATGAGTTTGGAAGTATTCCCTCTTCTTCTATTTTTTGGAAAACGTTAAGGAGAATGGGTGTTATTTCTTCCTATATGTCTGATAAAATTCAGAGGTGAATCCATCTGGCCCGGGGGTTTTGTTCTTGGGTAGTTTTTTGATTACCAATTCAATTTCGTTGTTGGTAATTGGTCTGTTTAGATTTTCTATTTCTTGCTTGGTCAGTCTTGGAAGGTTGTATTTTTCTAAGAAGTTGTCCATTTCTTCTAGGTTTTCCAACTTGTTAGCATATAGATTTTCATAGTATTCTCTAATAATTCTTTGTATTTCTGTGGTGTCTGTCATGATTTTTCCTTTCTCATTTCTGATTCTGCTTATATGTGTAGATTCTCTTTTTCTCTTAATAAGTCTGGCTAGGGATTTATTTATTTTGTTTATTTTTTCAAAGAACCAGCTCTTGGTTTCATTGATTTTTTTCTATTGTTTTATTCTTCTCAATTTTATTTATTTTTTTCTCTGATCTTTATTATGTCCCTCCTTCTGGTGACTTTGGGCCTCATTTCTTCTTTTTCCAATTTCAATAATTGTGACTTAAGACTGTTCATTTGAGATTGTTTGTCCTTTAAATAGGCCTGGATTGCAATATACTTCCCTCTTAGAACTGCCTTTGCTGGGTCCCACAGATGTTGGTACTTCTGTTGTTGTCATTTGTCTCCATACACTCCTTAATCTCTGTTTTAATTTGGTTGTTGATCCATTGATACTCTCCTGAGTTGCCATGTGCAGGGCTGCCCTCAGTCTAGCCTCGTGCACTGTAGGGAGTGGCAACCACGCTGGGTGCGTTCTACTGCAAGGATGGGCCCATTCGTGCCTTCCAGACGTTGCTCTGGCTTCAGCAGCCTGTGCTGCTTACCCGCACACTGGGAGGCAGTCTCTGGGATAATCCCCTGAGCTGCCGTGGGAAGGGCCCCTCTCAGGCTAACTTAGAGCACTGTGGGCTCATGGCAGCCCCGCTGGGTGCTTTCTTCTGCCAGGATGGGCCCCTTCACTCTTTCCAGACCTTGCTTCGGCTTCTTCAGCCTGTGCCCATTACCCACACACCTGAGAGGCAGTCTCTGGGATAATCCCCTGAGCTGCCGTAGTCAGGGCTGCCCTCAGGCTAGCCTAGAGCACTGCAGGGGTGTGGCAGCCACGCCGGGTGCGTTCTACTACAAGGATGGGCCCCTTCGTGTCTTCTGGACATTGCTCCACCTTCTGCAGCCTGTGCCCGTTACCTGTATACCAAGAGGCAGTCTCTGGGATAATCCCCTGAGCTGCCATGGGCAGGGCTGCCCTCAGACTAGCCTAGAGCACTGCGGGTGTTGGCAGCCACGCTGGATGCATTCTACTGCCAGGACGGGCCCCTTCGTGCCTTCCAGACCTTGCTCCAGCTTCCGAAGCCCGTCCCGGTTAGCTGCACACTGAGAAGAGACTGTGTGGTTGCCGTGGGCGGGGCTGCTCTCTGGCTGCTCCACTGCAGAGGCAGGTCAGCTGGTCTGTTTGCAGCACCTGCCAGGGGGACGAATGGCAGGCTGCTTGTCGCCATGAGGGGCTTTGGGGCTGCTTTACCCAGCAGGCGGTTAGTGGGCCCGAAATTCCTCAAGATTCCCAGCCTGCTGGTCTGAGTGTGCTGTGATGATTTTGTTCACCTGTTGGGCCCTTATCCCTTTAAGACTTTTAAAAAGCACCCGCTTTTCTTTTGTCCCGGGGGAGCTGGCTGTGGGGACCCGCTCACAGTTTCCATCTCGGATCCTGCCCTTCTGTTGCTCTAATATCCAGTACACCATGCAATGTGTGTGCTCCCTGTGCAGATCACCAGGGCTGGTCATTTAGCAGTCCTGTGCTTCCACTCCTTCCCCACTCTGATTCTTTTCCTCCAGCTGGTGAGCTGGGTTGGGGGGAGTGCTGAGGTCCTGCTGGGTCACAGCTTTGTATTTTACCCCCTTCGTGAGGTGCTGAGTTCTCGCAGATGTCGATGTAGCCTGGCTGTCATACTGTATCTTCTGATCTCTCTTTTAGAATAGTTGTATTTGTTGTATTTTTAAAAATATGTATGGTTTTGCGAGGAGATTTCCACCACCCTGTGCAGGCCGCCATCTTGAGCCCCCTCCTCTGCCCACTTCTTAATTGAGTTATTTGTTTTTTGGGTGTTGAGGCATATGAGTACTTTATGTATATTAGATATTAACCCATTATCAGATGAATCATTTATGAACATATTCTCCCATACTGTAGGTTACCTTTTTGTTCTGCTGATGGTGTCATTTGCTCTGCAGAAACTTTTTAGTTTGATGTAGTCCCACTTGCTCATTTTTTATTTTATTTCCTTTGCCTGGGGAGATGTTTCCAGGAAAAAAAATTACTGAGCTTATGTTCAAGAGATTTTTCCCTATGTTTTCTTCTCAGAGTTTTATGGTTTCATGTCTTACATTCAGGTCTTTGATCCATTCGTTCTCTTGCATGTATCTGTCTGTTTTCCCAGCACCAGTCATTGAAGAGGCTGTTGTTTCCCCATTGTATATTCATAGCCCCTTTATTGTATATTAATTGAACATATATGTGTGGGTTTATATCTGGGCTCTCTATTCTGTTCCATTGTCCTGTAGTTCTTTTCTTGTGTCAATACCATACTGTTTTGATTACTTGAGCTTTGTAGTACAGCTTGACCTCAGGAAGCAGTATCCCCCCATCTTTGTTTTTCTTTCTCAGGGTCTTCTGTGATTCCTTATGAATTTTAGAATTATTTTTTCTAGTTCACTGAAAAATGCTGTTGGAATTTTGATAGGGATTGAATTAAATATGTAAATAGCTTTGGACAGGCTGGCCATTTGACAATATTAATTTTTCCTATCCATAAGCATGGGATTAGGTTTCCATTTATTGGTGTCTTTTAAATTCTCTCAGAGTGTCTTACAGTTTCCAGAGTACAGGTTTTTTACCTCCTTGGTTAGGTTTATTCCTAGGTATTTTATTCTTTTTGATGCAATTGTAAAGGGAGTTGTTTTCCTGACTTCTCTTCCTGCTAGTTTGTTGTTCGTATATAGGAATGCAACAGAAATCTGTGTATTAATTTTGTTTCCTGCAACTTTGCTGAATCCAATTATTAGTTCTAATAGTTATTTGGTGGAGTGTTTAGGGTTTTCTGTGTATAACATCATGTCATCCTCAAATAGTGAGAGTTTGACTTCTTCCTTATCAATCTGGATGCCTTTTATCTCTTTGCCTCGGCTGATTGCCATGGTTAGGACCTCCAGTACAACAGTGGTGAGAGTGGATATTCTTGTCTTGTTCCTGATCTTAGGGGAAAAGCTTTTACTTTTTGCTGTGAAGTATGATGTTAGTTGTGGGTTTGTTGTACATGACTTTTATTATGTTGAGGTACGTACCCTCCATACTCAATTTGTTGAGTTTTTATCATGAATGGATGTTGAATTTTGTCAAATGGTTTTTCGCCATGTCTTCATATGATCATGTGGTTTTCCTCCTTTTTGTTAATGTCGTTTATGGTATTGATTGATTCACAAGTATTATACTTTCCTGCATCTTTGGAATAAATCCCACTTGGTTGTGATGGATAACCCATGTGATGTATTTTTTAATTTGACTTGCTGATATATTGTTGAGGATTTTGCATCTATGTTCATCAGGGATATTGGTTATAATTTTCTTGTTTTACAGTGTCTTTGTCTGGTTTTGGTATTAGAGTGATGCTGTACTCATAGAATGAGTTTGGAGTACTCCCTCCTCTTCGACTGTTTGGAATACTTTAAGAAGGATGAGTATTAGGTCTTAATGTTTGGTAGAATTCAGCTGTGAAACCATCTGTTCCTGGAATTTTGTTTGTTGGGAGTTTTTTGATTATGAATTCAATTTCTTTGCTAGTAATTGATATGTTCAGATTTTTTGTTTCTTCCTGGGTCAGTCTTGAAAGGCTGTATTTTTCTAGGAATTTGTCCATTTCTTTTAGATTGTCCAATTTATTGGCATATAATTTTTCTTTTTTTTATTTATGTATTTTTTTAATATATAATTTATTTTGGTATCATTAATCTACAATTACATGTGCAATATTATGGTTATTAAACTACCCTCTTCATCAGGTCCTCCCCACCAACCCCATTACAGTCACTATCCATCATGGCATAGAATTTTTCATAGAATTTTTCAGTAATTATTTGTATTTCTCTGGTATCCATTGTGATTATTCCTTTATCATTTCTGACTTGTTATTTGTGTTCTCTTTCTTTTTTTCTTGATAACTCTGGCTAGGGGTTTGTCTGGATTGTTTATTTTCTCAAAGAATCAGCTCTTGGTTTCATTGATTTTTTCTATTATTTTATTTTTCTCTATTTTGTTTCTGCTCTGATCTTTATTAAGCCCCTCTTTCTATTAACTTCAGGTTTCATTTGTTCTTCTTTTTCTAATTTCCTTAATTGTGAGTTTACACTGTTTATTTGCGATTGTTCTTGTTTCCTGATCTAGATCTATATTGCTATGCACTTCCGTTTTTAGAACCATTTTTGTGGTGTCCCACAAATTTTGGACTGTTGAATTTTTGTTTTCGTTTGTCTCCATGTATTGCTTGATTTCTGTTTTGATTTGTTCACTGATGTATTGATTATTTAGAAGCATGTTGTTTAGCCTTCATGTGATTGTTGCCTTTTTTTTTGTTTTCTTTTTTTTTTTTTTAGACAGTCTGGGTGACCTTATGAAAATCTCCACCCAGAGATAACCACTAATAGTAGGTGAACAACATTCTAGGCATCTATGATAATTCTAGCTAGAAGGCTGGATAGAAATGCTTGTTATTAAAATGGGACTAGTCATGCTATTTTTTTATAAGTTTATTTTGATATCATTAATCTACAATTAAATGAGTAGTATTATGGTGATTACACTACCCCCTTCATCAGGTCCCCCCCACCAACCCCATTATAGTCACTGTCCATCAGCGTAGTGAGATGCCATAGAGTCACTACTTGTCCTCTCTGGGTTGTACAGCCCTCCCTGTGCCCCCCCCAACATTACATCTGCTAATCGTAATGTCCCTTTTTGTTTTCTTTGTGTAATTTATTTCTAGTTTCATATCATTGTGGCCTGAGAAGTTGCTTGATACAATTTCAGTCTTTTTAAATTCATCAAGGCTCTTTTTGTGGTCTGGTATGTGATCTGTCCTGGAGAACATTCCATGTACAGTTGAGAAAAATGTGTATATCTTTCTGCTTTTGGGTAGAGTGTTCTGTAAATATCTGTTATACTCATCTGATCTAATGTATTATTCAATGCCTCTGTTTCCTTGTTTATTATCTTCTTGGTTGATTTGTCCATTGATGTGAGTGGTGTGTTAAAGTGTCCTAAAATGAATGTGTTGCGATCTGTTTCCCCTTTAATTCTGATAGTATTTGTTTTACTCCCTTGTATATTTCATTTTGCTTACTGTATTCTTCAGCTCTGAGTGGCTCTTTTTTCAGCCCTTCTATCTCTTGTAGAAGTTCCTGAGATCTTCAGTACTTATCTTCAGATCAGTGAGCATATTTATAACTGTTATTTTGAAATCTGTATCAAGAGGATTGGTGATCTCTGTTTCATTTAACCCTCTTCTTGGTGTCTTATTCTGTAGTTGCGTTTGGAATATATTCCTCTGCCTCTTCATTTTGTCAGGGTTTTTGTTTTCTTCCTCTGTGTTAGATGAATCTGCTAGCTTCCTGGTCTAGAGAGTAATGACTTCATGAAGAATGTGTCCTGTGTTGCTGAGAAGCTCAAGACTCTTTACTCTCTTGTGCCTGGTTCTCCTTTGCTGTGGAGCACCAGTTGCTGTTAGTGGGCAACGGGCAGGTCTACCTTTCTATCTGTCTGCTGAGAATGGTTTATCTCAGTCCACTGGGGCTGGCAGTTTGCCTCAGCTGGCCCTTTGTGATCAGAGCAGTGACTTCTGCTGGGATCACTGTGGGTGGGGCTATCCTCTACCTGTCCTGCAGCAATGGGGGGTGCTTCTGGGTTAATGGGGTGGATGGGGTAGTTGCACAGCTCTGGGGCAGGCACTGGTCATGGCAAGTCACACAGTGACAGGGTATGCGGGCATGCCCTGGTGCTGCTCAATCATTTGGCAAGGGGCTTGGCCGTCCCCCAGGAAGAAGGAGTGCGTGGAGCTGCCTCCTCCCAATTAGGTGCCTCTTTAACAGGGCTGAGACAAAGCCGAGAACTCTGCAAAAGTCTCCCACTGCCTGACAGACAGCAAAGTCTAATGCTGCTGGACAGAGTGTGCTGGTGTGCCTGAGGTGCACAGGGAAGTGCCTCAGGGCTGTGCCACCAGCAAGGGGATGGAGCATCTGGGGCACCCAAGAGGGAGGGAGGGAGGGTTGAGGAGGTATCATCCACCTGCCCTTATTCTTGAAGAGGGAGCACCATCCAACCCTATACCATCTGGCACACCTCCTGCTGCTCACAGATCTTTCAAATCTGCCTCTGTGTTTGGTCTCAGTGGGACTGGCAGAGCATGCCTGTCCTCCACAAGTGGCTGAAGTCTCAGCCTCCAGGAGTTTTGACTGTCCCTGGTGTCCAGCCCCATTAATCACTAGATCTCAATGTAATGTTGTTGTGGTCCCAGAGAAGATCTCTAGGGCCAGGTGTGCAGAGTTCCTGAGCGCGTACTCCCTCCTGGCTCCAGTTCCTCTTACTCCCACCTATGGGCTGGGATGGAGGAAGGGCTTAGCTCCTGCTTCATGGCAGCTTTGCCACTTTATCCTTCTCTGTGTTTCCTTCTCTTCTTCACCAGGTGTAGATGGTCTGTTCTGCAATCTTCAGGTTGATTTTAGGTGTAGTTGTATTTGCTGTACTTGCTTCCTTGGTGTGGTTTGGGAGGAGGTTTCCACTTTGCCTTCCTACTCCGCCATCTTTTTACTGCCCCTCCAGGAATGTGTAATTCATATATGTAACGATCAAAATGTGCTGTTTTCAAGCAACATAAAAATGGTACTGTTACTTGGATTTGCATCATTTACATATTTTCAACTTTGTGTGCATGCATTCGTTTTAGGCTATAATTTTGGATTCTGTTTTTCTTTTTAAAAAAACATTAAATTTCCTTTATAAAACTAGCAAAAAAAAGTGCTAATTCATTTATATGTTCTGCAGCTGAGAATGGCCACAGGATCCAAGAAGCCATTTGTCAAGAGGTCAGTGATATCATACTATGTTGTGGAGGCTGAAGTGCTTTTGTAAGTCCCCAGGTATTCTGACCGGATTTCCGGGTTGAGTTACAACAATCTTTTTTATATAATGGGATGCCTTGCCCAGGTTGTGCAATATAAGCATTAAAACCAAGCAAACCTGTTGCTCAACTATTTCAATCCTGTTTCTTTGGTATCCAAATCAGGTTATTTCCATATGAACATGGTTAAATAGAATATTTACCACATGACAAGAAGGACTGTAAAAATTTCTGTGGAGTTACTAAATTAAAAAAATAAAACCTAGTTTAAAAATATGCTGTGAGCCAACAAGGACTCGGAAGACAATCTGAAAAAAGAGGCTTTATTGTCTGGATAAAATACAGATTCAACCAAGAACAGGTGACATCAGATGCATTTGTTCTTTACAGGTGGCTCTCCCTTTCTTCTTTCTATCCACCTGGGCTACCCACAAATGCCTTTATTTCTCATCCTCGGACTATGCACAGGTGTGGTAGGTGTGGCACTCCCAATGGCATAAAGCTGGAAGAGATTCTTCTGTTTCCCACCAAGACCCAAGACCAGGTCATTGGAGCAAAAATGAATTGAGTTGTAATTGCTCTGGAGCAGAAGGTGGGAGAGAAAACAAGGGGGGTATATAAACCATTCTGATTAAAGACTGTATTATTAAGTCTTTCTTTAGACCGTTCCAAATGTTTTTACTTTTTATACAATGACCTTAAGAATTAGTCATCTATTTCCTTTGAGGTAGGTGATTCATTTTTTATGCTTTATGTTCTGCCTTCCAAATTAATTTTCAGAAAAGAGTTGATCAATTATGTTTGAACTTCATTTTTTTGCTATTATTAATGTATAATTACATGAGCAATATTATGGTTACTAAATTCCCCCTATTATCAAATTCCCAACACATAATCCATTACAGTCACTGTCCATCAGCATAGCAGGATGCTATAGAATCACTATTTGTCTTCTCTGAGTTGTACAGCCCTCCCCATGCTCCCCCAACATTATGTCTGCTAATCGTAATGGCCCTTTTTCCCCCTTGTCCCTCCCTTCCCTCCCATCCTCCCCAGTCCCTTTCCCTTTGGTAACTGTTAGTCCATTCTTGGGTTCTGTGAGTCTGCTGCTGTTTTTTTCTTTCAGTATTTTTCTTTGCTCTATGTTCCACATATGAGTGAAATCATTTGGTACTTGTCTTTTTCCGCCTGGCTTATTTCACTGAGGATAATACCCTCTAGATCCGTCCATGTTGTTGCAAATGGCAGAATTTGTTTTCTTCTTATGGCTGAATAATATTCCATTGTGTATATGTACCACTTCTTCTTTAGCCATTCATCTACTGATGGGCACTTAGGTTGCTTCCATTTCCTGGCTATGGTAAACAGTGCTGTGATAAACATAGGGGTGCATCTGTCTTTTTCAAACTGGGCTGCTGCATTCTTAGGGTAAATTCCTAGGAGTGGAATTCCTGGGTCAAATGGTATTTCTATTTTGAGTTTTTTGAGGAACCTCCATACTGCTTTCCACAATGGTTGAACTAATTTGCATTCCCACCAGCAGTGTAGGAGGGTTCCCTTTTTTCCACATCTCCGCCAACATTTGTTGTTGTTTGTGTTTTGGATATTGGTCATCCTTACTGGTGTGAAGTGATATCTCATTGTGGTTTAAATTTGCATTTCTCTGATGATTAGTGATGTGGAGCATCTTTTCATGTGCCTGTTAGCCATCTGAATTTCTTCTTTGGAGAAGTGTCTGTTCAGCCCATCTGCCCATTGTTTAATTGGGTTATTTGCTTTTTGTTGAGGTGTGTGAGCTCTTTATATAATTTGGATGTCAACCCCTTATCAGATATGTCATTTATGAATATATTCTCCCATACTGTAGGATGTCTTTTTGTTCTACTGATGGTGTCCTTTGCTGTACAGAAGCTCTTCAGCTTGATATAGTCCCACTTGTTCATTTTTGCTTTTGTTTCCCTTGCCCGGGGAGATATGTTCATGAAGAAGTTGCTCATGTTTATGTCCAAGAAATTTTGCCTGTTTTTTTCTAAGAGTTTTATGGTATCATGGCTTACATTCAGGTCTTTGATCCATTTTGAGTTTACTTTTGTGTATGGGGTTAGACAGTAATCCAGTTTCATTCTCTTACATGTAACTGTCCAGTTTTTCCAACACCAGCTGTGGAAGAGGTTGTCATTTCCCATTGTATATCCATGGCTCCTTTATCATATATTAATTGACCATATATGCTTGGGTTTATATCTGGGCTCTCTACTCTGTTCCATTGGTCTATGGGTCTGTTCTCGTGCCAGTACCAAACTGTCTTGATTACTGTGGCTTTGTAGTAGAGCCTGAAGTCAGGGAGCATAATTCCCCCCACTTCATTCATCTTTCTCAGGATTGGTTTGGCTATTCTGGATCTTTTGTGGTGCCATATGAATTTTAGAATTATTTGCTCTAGTTCATTGAAGAATGCTGTTGGTATTTTGATAGGGATTGCATTCAATCTATAGATTGCTTTAGGCAGGATGGCTATTTTGACAATATTAATTCTTCCTATCCATCAGCATGGGATGTGTTTCCATTTATTGGTATCTTCTTTAATTTCTCTCATGAGTGTCTTGTAGTTTTAACAGTATAAGTCTTTCACTTCCTTGGTTAGGTTTATTCCTAGGTATTTTATTCTTTGGATGTAATTGTGAATGGAATTGTTTTCCTGATTTCTCTTTCTGCTAGTTCACTGTTAGTGTATAAAAATGCAACAGATTTCTGTGTACTAATTTTGTATTCCGCAACTTTACTGAATTCAGATATTAGATCTAGTGGTTTTGGAGTGGATTCTTCCGAGTTTTTTATGTAAAATTCATGTAATCTGCAAACAGGCACAGTTTGACTTCTTCCTTACCAACATAGATGCCTTTTATTTCTTTGTGTCATCTGATTTCCGTGGCTAGGACCTCTAGAACTATATTGGATAAAAGTGGGGAGAGTGGGCATCCTTTTCTTGTTCCCAATATTAAAGGAAAAGCTTTCAGCTTCTTGCTGTTAAGTATAATGTTGGCTGTGGGTTTGTTATATATTGCCTTTATTATGTTGTGTCACTTGCCCTCTATACCCATTTTGTTGAGAGTTTTTATCATGAATGAATGTTGAATTTTGTCGAATGCTTTTTCAGCCTCTATGGAGATGATCATGTGGTGTTTATCCTTTTTGTTGATATAGTGGCTGATGTTGATGGATTTTCAAATGTTGTACCATCCTTGCATGCCTGGAATGAATCCCACTTGATCATAATGGATGATCTTTTTGATGTATTTTTGAATTCAGTTTCCTAATGTTTTGTTGAGTATTTTTGCATCTATGTTCATCAGGGATAGTGGTGTGTAATTTTCTTGTTTTGTGGTGTCTGCCTGATGTTGGTATTGGAATGATGTTGGCCTTGTAGAATGAGTTTGGGAGTATTCCCTCCTCTTCTACTTTTTGGAAAACTTTAAGGAGGATGGGTCTTAGATCTTCACTAAATGTTTGATAAAATTCAGCCATGAAACCATCTGCTGCATGTGTTTTGTTCTTAGTTGTTTTTTATTACCAATTCAATTTCTTTGCTGGTAATTGATCTATTCAGAATTTCTGTTTCTTCCTGAGTCAACCTTGGAAGGTTGTATTTTTCTAGAAGTTGTCCATTTCTTCTAGGTTTTCCAGCTTGTTAGCATATATTTTTTCATAGTATTCTCTCATAATTCTTTGTATTTCTGTGGGGTCCGCAGTGATTTTTCCTTTGTCATTTCTGATTCTGTTTATGTGTGTAGACTCTCTTTTTTCCTTGATAAGTCTGGCTAGGGGTTTATCTATTTTGTTTATTTTGTCAAAGAACCAGCTCCTGCTTTCATTGATTCTTTCTATTGTTTTATTCTTCTCAATTTTATTTATTTATGCTTTAATCTTTATTATGTCCCTCCTTCTACTGACTTTTGGCCTCATTTGTTCTTCCTTTTCTAGTTTCATTAGTTGTGAGTTTAGACTGTTCATTTGGGATTGTTCTTCTTTCCTGAAGTAGGCCTGTACTGCAATATAAATCCCTCTAACACGGCCTTTGCTGCGTCCCACAGATTTTGGGGTGTTGTATTATTGTTGTCATTTGTCTCCATATATTGCTTGATCTCTGTTTTTATCTGGTCATTGATCCATTGATTATTTAGGAGCATGTTATTAAGCCTCCATGTGTTTGTGGGCTTTTTCATTTTCTTTGAGTAACTTATTTCTAGTTTCATACCTTTGTGATCTGAGAAGCTGCTTGGTACAATTTCAATCTTTTTGAATTTACTGAGTTCTTTTTGTGGCCTAGGATATGATCTATTCTTGAAAATGTTCCATGTGCACTTGAGAAGAATGTATATCGTGTTGCTTTTGAATGGAATGTTCTGTAGATGTCCATTAGGTCCATCTGTTCTAATACATTGTTCTCTGCCTCTCTTTATTTATTTTCTGTCTGGTTGATCTGTCCTTTGGAGTGAGTGGTGTGTTGAAGTCTCCTAAAATGAATGCATTTCATTCTATTTCCCCCTTTAATTCTGTTAGTATTTGTTTCACATATGTAGGTGATCCTGTGTTGGGTGCATAGATGTTTATAATAGTTATATCCTCTTGTTGGACTGACCCCTTTGTCATTATGTAATGTCCTTCTTTGTCTCTTGTGACTTTCTTTGTTTTGAAGTCTATTTTGTCTGATACAAGTACTGCAAGTCCTGCTTTTTTCTCCCTATTAGTTGCATGAAATATCTTTTTTCATCCCTTTACTTTCCATCTGTGTATGTCTTTGGGTTGGAAGTGAGTCTTTTGTAGGCAGCATATAAATGGGTCTTGCTTTTTAATCGATTCAGTGATTCTACGTCTTTTGATTGGTGCGTTCAGACCATTTACATTTAGGGTGATTATCGATAGGTATGTACTTATTGCCATTGTACGCTTTAGATTTGTGGTTACCAAAGGTCCAAGGGCAATTCCCTTACTATCTAACAGTCTGAATTTAACTCAGTTCATATGCTATTACAAACACAACCTAAAGATTCTTTTTTTATTTTTTCTTTTCCTCCTTTTTCTTCCTCCTCCATTCTTTGTATGTTATGAATATTTTGTACTCTTTTTCTATCCCTTGGGTGACATCTATTTAGTCTTAAAAGTACTTCCATCTATAGGCATCCCTCCAAAATGCACTGTAGAGGTGGTTTGTGGGAGGTAAATTCTCTCAGCTTTTGCTTCTCTGAAAATTGTTTAATCCCTCCTCCAAATTTAAATGATATAACCTTGCTGGGTAGAGTACTCTTGGTTCGAGGCCTTTCTGCTTCATTGCATTAAATATATCATGCCACTCCCTTCTGGCTTTCAAGGTTTCTGTTGAGAAATCTGATGATCGTCTGCTGGGTTTTCCTTTGTGTGTGATCTTTTTTCTCTCTCTAGCTGATTTTAGAAGTCTGTCTTTATCCTTGATCTTTGCCATTTTACTTATTATATGTCTTGATATTGTCTTCCTTGGGTACCTTGTGTTGGGAGGTCTGTGTATCTCCATGGCTTGAGAGACTATCCCCTTCCCCCAATTGGGGAAGTTTTCAGCAATGACCTCCCCTCAATGACATTTTCTATCCCTTTTTCTCTCTCTTCCTCTTCTGGTACCCCTATTATGCGAATATTTTTCCATTTCGATTGGTCACACAGTTCTCTCAATATTCTTTCATTCTTAGAGATTCTTTTTTCTCTCTGTGCCTCAGCTTCTTTGTATTCCTTTTCTCTAATTTCTATTCCATTTACCATCTCTTCTACTTTATCTAATCTGCTTTTAAATCCCTCCATTGTATGTTTCATTTCAGATGTGTAGTTTCTTAATGACTGAATCTCTGTCTTTAATTCATTCCTGAGTTCTTGAATATTTTTCTGTACCTCCGTAAGCATGTTTATGATTTTCGTTTTGAACTTTCAGGAAGATTAGTGAGTTTAGTTTCATTTGGCCCTCTCTTTGGGGTTTGTGAGATTTTGGTCTGTACCATGTTCTTTTGATGTTTCATATTTCTGTGTGGTGCCCTGTACTGCCAAGAAGCTCCAGTGTCTGGAGCTGCTCAGCCCCTAGAGTGAGGATGGGGGGTCTTAGGTGAGCAGACCTGGTGCCCTGGGGGAGAAAAGATCTGTTTCCTGATTCCCATCTGCCCTGCCTGTCTCCCGTATCAGAGCCAGTGGGCCGAGTACACAGGTGTAAGCCTTGTGTTTAGTGTCTCTATCTGTTGTAAGTGGGGCCTCCCTTGGCTGATTTGATGCCAGAGCAGTGACTTCTGGTTTGTGAGCCAGTGCTGTCAGGCCAGAAGGAAGGCTTGGCAGGCTACATATCACAGAGTTGAACCTTGGAGCTTTGTAGCTAGCCAGGGGTAGAGCACCTGAAGCTCCCCAAAGTTCCCAATCTGCTGGGCAGAGCTCACCCAGACAACCTTGTCCCCCTATCCCTTCTGCTGTGCAGCAAGCTCTGTGCAAACCCTGCCCCTTCAGCAACCCTCTCCCTGCTAGGAAACCTGTCAGACTGCCTGCCTTTTTCTTGTCCCAGAGTGGCCAGGTGTGGATCCTGTCCTCCACAAACAGCCGGAATCTGCCTCTCAAGAACTCCACCTGTCCCAGCTCCCCATCCTCCAGAGCACCACACAATGTAGGTTTCTGCTCACCTAGCAGATCTCCAGGGCTAGGTGTTCAGCAGTCGCAGGATTCCACCCCCTTCCTCGCTCTGTTTCTCTTCCTCCTGCCAGTGAGCTGGGGTGGGGGAAGGGCTTGGGTCCCGCCGGATCAAGGCTTTCATACGTTACCCTGTTTTGTGAGGTCTGCTCTGTTCATGAGGTCTGTATGCAGTCTCATGCAGCCTTCTTTCCTGTTGCTGTTTTAGGGTTAGCTGTATTAACTATATTTTCACACTATCTGTGGTTTTTGGAGGAGTGCTCTGTCTTGCCTCTCATGCCGCCATCTTGAATCCTCCTAAGTGATTTTTAAAGTGTGTTGAATTTAATTTTAACAGGTACTTAATTTGTTAATTCCTCAAGTATTAATCTCTCAAAGAAAAATAAAATGGTTATGATCCAAAAAAATGATTTTTGGAAATTTTATTTTTAAAAAGAGGGAAAGAAATTGGTAACATCTCATTGTGCAGTTCTGTGCCAACATCTAAAACTTTCAGAGTTTTTGTTATAAAAACTGCTGTTGCGTAAGGCTTTTCTTCTTTGCTTTATTCCATAATGTTTTGAGTCCACAACTATTTTTCTTCAATAGGAGGACATTTCAGGGTAAAGATACACAGATTATTAATTATATCTGTGTACTATACATGATTATAGGGCCTACTATGTGCCAGTAACTGTCTGTGTACCAAAGATGATGCTCCTTGTCTAATTGGGGATATATATACATATCTGAATAAAGTAGTTGTGGGAGATTTTAAAAGAGGTACATACAAAATACAACTAGGAGCAAACAATGGAACAACTGATTTTACCAGAGAGAGTCAAAGAATGTGGTAATATTTTATCAAGGTCTTAAAGGATGGCTAGAAATTCGCCCGGTGTGTTCACTTAGTGGGAGTAGGCATTCAAATCACAGGGAACTTTGTTTGTAAAAGCCCAGAGGCCTTAAATGCAAGATAAATCCTGAAAGTAGCCTGGAATCACTGGAATTTGGGGTACAAAGATTAAGCATAACTTCCTTTCACCAGTTGGCTGGCTCTCTCAGCTGCCTCTCACATTCTTCTCTTAGTTTCACTCCTGCTTCAGCTCCCAACATAGCAGAGCTCTTTCACTCCACATCTCGGGTCATTGAGTAGGTTCTTTCTCAGCTAGTTTACGAGCATCAGACTCCTTTCATGAAAAGGACACACCTTGTGTCTCTCTGAGTGTATTATTCCTTCTAACAAAACCTGTCCTGCCTTGTCTGATTACTTCCTCTATTTATTAGGGTTTATTCCCAAAGACTTCTGATGGTTTTCAAGTCATGTATATCCTTAAAGAGTGAAGATTTGCTGTTATTTCAGATAATTAAGGAATATATTGCAAATCCTGAAAATAATCCTGAGAAGTATTCCAAAAATGTTTTGAGAAATGCTAGCATCACGTATTGCATTTTAGATGATTCTTTGAAGGGAATGCTCCTTTGGATGTACAAATCCAGTGTATCTTGAAATGGTCACATATTGTTAATTTTTAGGCGCAGTACTGATATTGTGGTTATGGGTTTTTTTTTGTTATTTTTTGAGATACATACTGAAATACTAAGGTGAAATGGTGTAGGATTTGCTTTAAAAAAACTGGTGGGAGGAGAGGGCAATGTGGGGAGTGTAGATGAATAGTATTAGTGGTAAAACATAGGAGGTTCATTGTACTAGTCTATTTTTGAAAATTTTAATACTAAAAAGTAAAATTAAAAAGTAACCTTAGATTACAGTCACATTTTATTTTGTACTTGTGGATGAAAAGGAATAATTGTTTTCACAAATCTAAAGATACATGGTACCCATTTAACATCATTAGTTCATTACCCTTTCCGTAGGTTGAGAGAATCTGAGTTCTTCATAAGGACCCCTAATACCATTTGCTATAAATAATTTTAATATATATCTTTGAGTAATTCTAAAGATAACCAAGTTGGCAACTGAACATATACTGGAAATATAACAAATTTATACTAAAAATTTTACTTTGTACTCCAAAGAATACAGCACTGCACTATGAACACAAATGATTAAATATTATCAATGTAAATGTAGAGTTATTTTCCTCTTGGTATAATGTATCAAGTTCTATTGATTTGTTTGCCCTCTCTGT
Organism: Smutsia gigantea; assembly: GCA_032199065.1. Classification (NCBI taxonomy): domain Eukaryota; kingdom Metazoa; phylum Chordata; class Mammalia; order Pholidota; family Manidae; genus Smutsia; species Smutsia gigantea. Next base: position 134,945 of record JAVSCE010007762.1, read on the forward strand.
AGTACCCTCCTCGACCTATTTAAAAAAAAATTTTTTTTTTAAGAACTCCAGGCATTCTTGAACAGTAAAAATCTTGTTAAAATCAGGTAAAATTAGAGAGTAATTCAAATTATTTAGCCTGTAAAGTAGCTTATGGAGTAGGATGTCTTCAGCCCCCCTGCAGCATATTTTTGTCCAGCATGCTTTATTACAGGAATGATAAGATACCTTGGTGGGTCCTCTTCTTCCTGCAAGAGCCCAGAGACTCCACAGCACAGAGCCTGCTTACAAGTCTGAGCTCACCTTCAGGCTGCAGAGCCATTGGAGATGAACAATTGCCAAAGGCAAGATTGTCCTCTTCCTATTAACGTTAGTCCTGAATTCATAATAAGTGCATTTTTTAGTGGTTCTCCTTCTCCAAATTCAGCTCAACTAACACATCCCTAGTTCTTTTTTTGTTTTATAAATCCCCTCTACAAATTTTAATTTCTACATTTTCCAGGACACTTTCCCTTTGGGTGAGTATTTCCCAAAGCGTGACCTAAGGACTGCTTGTGCCCAGATAGCTTGGCGTGCTGCCTCCCATCCCCCTCACAGATACTCTGGATCAGAATCTCTGGAAGTGAGGTCTGGGAATTGGGCTCCAGTGCATGTGAACAACTGATAGCTAAACGTTGGAGGAAGTTCTCATTTGGCTGTGGAATGACAGGGCCAAGACCAATAAACCACCACTCCTGCCCCTCCCCCTTCTTTAGAAACGTGTTTCCTCAAGTTGTAAAATGCACTGTTGACTTGATGACAGATTTTTTTCGTATCATTAATCTACATTTACATGTGCAATATTATGGTTACTAGACTCCCCACATCATCAGGTCCCCCCCACCAACCCCATTACAGTTACGGTTCATCAGCGTAGTGAGATGCTATAGAATCACTACTTGTCTTCTCTGAGTTGTACAGCCCTCCCCATGCCCGCCCCCCTACATTATGTCTCCTAATCGTAATGGCCCTTTTTCCCCCTTGTCCCTCCCTTCCCACCCATCCTCCCCAGTCACTTTCCCTTTGGTAACTGTTAGTCCATTCTTGGATTCTGTGAGTCTGCTGCTGTTGTCACTCCCTCTCATGACTTTGGGCCTCATTTGTTCTTCTTTTTCCAATTTCAATAATTGTGACTTTAGACTATTCATTTGGGATTGTTCTTCCTTCTTTAAATAGGCCTGGATTGCAGTATACTTTCCCCTTAGAACTGCCTTTGCTGCGTCGCACAGAAGTTGAGGCTTTGTGCTGTTTTTGTCATTTGTCTCCGTATATTGTTTGATCTGTTTTAATTTGGTCGTTGATCCATTGATTATTTAGGAGCATGTTGTTAAGCCTCCATATGTTTGTGAGCCTTTTTGTTTGCTTTGTACAATTTATTCATAGCTTTATGCCTTTGTGATCTGAGAAATTGGTTGGTAGAATTTCAATATTTTTGAATTTACTGAGGTTCTTTTTGTGGTCTAGTATGTGGTCTATTCTGGAAAATGTTCCATGTGCACTTGAGAAGAATGTGTATCCTGCTGCTTTTGGGTGTAGAGTTCTGTCGATGTCTGTTAGGTCCACCTGTTTTAGTGTGTTGTTCAATGCCTCTGTGTCTTTACTTATTTTCTGTCTGGTTGATGTGTCCTTTGGAGTGAGTGGTGTATTGAAGTCTCCTAAAATGAATGCATTGCTTTCTATTTCCTCCTTTAATTCCTCCTTTAATTAGTATTTGTTTCACATATGTTGGCACTCCTGTGTTGGGTGCATATATATTTATAATGGTTATATCCTCTTATTGGACTGACCCCTTTATCATTATGTAATGTCCTTCTTTATCTCTTGCTGCTTTCTTTGTTTTGAAGTCTGTTTTGTCTGATACAAGTAACTGCAACAGCTGATTTTTTTTCTCCCTGTTGTTTGCATGAAATATCTTTTTCCATCCCTTCACTTTTAGTCTGTGTATATCTTTGGGTTTGAGGTGAGTCTCTTGTAAACAGCATATAGATAGGTCTTGCATTTTTATCCATTCTATTACTCTATGTCTTTTGATTGGTGCATTCAGTCCATTTACATTTAGGGTGATTATTGATAGATATGTACTTATTGCCATTGCTGCCTTTAGAATCGTGGTTACCAGAGGTTCAAGGGTAGCTTCTTTACTATCTAACAGTCTGACTTAACTCTCTTATTAAGCTATTATAGACACAGTCTGATGATTCTTTATTTCTCTTCCTTCTTATTCTTCCTCCTCCATTCTTTATATGTTAGGTGTTTTATTCTGTACTCTTTTGTGTTTCCTTTTACTGTTTTTGTGGATAGTTGATTTTATTTTTTGCCTCTGGTTGATATTTGGATGGTCTGCTTTCTTTGCTGTGATTTTATTTTCTCTGGTGACATCTTTTTAGCCTTAGGAGTGCTTCCATCTAGAGCAGTCCCTTTAAAATATCCTGTAGAGGTGGTTTGTGGTAGGCAAATTCCCTCAACTTTCACTTGTCTGGGAATTGTTTAATCCCTCCCTCAAATTTAAATAATAATCGTACTGGATACAGTATTCTTGGTTCAAGACCCTTCTCTTTCATTGCATTAAATATATCATGTCATTCTCTTGTGGCCTGTAAGGTTTCTGTTGAGAAGTCTGATGATAGTCTGATGGGTTTTCCTTTGTAGGTGATCTTTTTTCTCTCTCTGGCTGCGTTTAATACTCTGTCCTTGTCTTTGATCTTTGCCATTTTAATTATTATATGTCTTGGTGTTGTCCTCCTTCTGTCCCTTGTGTTGGGAGATCTGTGGGCTTCCATGGTCTGAGAAACTATTTCCTTTCCCAGCTTGGGGAAGTTTTCAGCATTTATTTCTTCAAAGACACTTTCTCTCCCTTTTTGTCTCTCTTTTTCTTCTGGTACCCCTATAATGCGAATATTGTTCCATTTGTATTGGTCACACAGTTCTCTTAATATTCTTTCATTCCTAGAGATCTTTTTATCTCTCTCTGCCTCAGCTTCTCTGTACTCCTGTTCTCTGATTTCTATTCCATTAACAGCCTCTTGTACCTCATCCAGTCAGCTCTTAAGCCCATCAATCTATTGTTTCATTTCTATAATCTCCCTCCTGACTTCATCCCTTAGCTCTTGCATATTTCTCTGTAGGTCCATTAGCATGTTTGTGATTTTTATTTTAAATTCTTTTTCAGGAAGATTGTTTAAATCTATTCCGCCAGGTCCTCCTTCTGGAGTTGTCTGAGTGATTTTTGATTGGACCAGATTCTTCTGTCTTTTCATGGCGATAGAAGTGGTCGCAGGCAGGTGACACGTGTGTCAGGTGGGAGAACAAAGTCCCTTCCTGCTTGTTGTTCACCTTTCCCTTCTCTGCAGCCTGTGCTTGTTACCGCACAGGGGGAGGCAGTCTCTGGGATAATCCCCTGAGCTGCCTTGGGCAGGGCTGCCCTCAGGCTATCCTAGAGCACTGCAGGGGTGTGGCAGCCATGCCAGGTGCGTTCTACTGCAAGGACGGGCCCCTTTGCCCCTTCTGGACCTTGCTCCCGCTTCCGTAGCCTGTGTCTGTGCCCGTACACTGCGATGCAGTCTCTGGGATAATCCCCTGAGCTGCCGTCGGCCAGTCTGCCCTCAGACTAGCCTAGAGCACTGTAGGGGCGTGGCAGCCACGCTGAGTGTGTTCTACTGCAAAGGTGGGCCCCTTAGTGCCTTCCGGCCTTGCTCCACCTTCTGCAGCCTGTGCTGGTTACCCACTCACCGGGAGGCAGTCTCTGGGATAATCCCCTGAGCTGCCATGGGCAGGGCTCCCCTCAGGCTAGCCTAGTGCACTGCGGGGGCATGTCAGCCACACCGGGTGCATTCTGTTGCCAGGACACCCCCTTCGCACCTTCAGGACTTTGCTCCAGCTTCCGCTGCCTATCCTGGTCAGCTGCTCGGTGGGAGGATATTCTGTTTGGTTGCTGTGGGCGGTGCCACTCTCCAGCTGCTCTGCAACTGTCACGGGTTAGCTGGTCCGTTTGCAACACCAGCCAGGGGGAACGAATGGCAGGCTGCTTATCTCCATGAGGGGCTTCAGGGCTGCTTTACCCAGCAGGCAGTTAGGGGCCCCGAAATTCCTCAAGATTCCCAGCCTGCTGGTCTGAGTGTGCTGGGATGATTTTGTTCACCTGTTGGGCTCTTGTCCCTTTAAGACTTTTAAAAAGCGCCATTTTTCTTTTGTCCCAGGGGAGCCCACTGTGGGGACCCACTCACAGTTTCCGTCTCGGGTCCTGCCCTTCTGTTTCTCTAATATCCAGTACACCATGCGATGTGTGTCTGTGCTCCCAGTGCAGATCACTAGGTCTGGTTATTTAGCAGTCCTGTGCTTCCACTCCCTCCCCACTCTGGTTCTTTTCCTCCTGCCAGTGAGCTGGGTTGGGGGGAGTGCTCGGATCCCACCGGGTCACGACTTTGTATCTTACCCCCTTCGTGAGGTGCTGAGTTCTTGCAGATGTAGCCTGGCTGTTGTAATGTATCTTCTTGTCTCTCTTTTAGGAATAGTTGTATTTGTTGTATTTAAAAATATATACATCACCATCTTGAGCCACACCTCCTAATGATAGATTATTGTACAAAAATAAATCCTACAATTTTTGGTAAAATTTTAGAAATATTAAATGCAAAAAATATGTTAGTTCTAGATACAGTGGCATTATACATATGTTTACCAGTTGTCAAATTACTTCAATTAATAGCAAGCTCTTTTAAGATTCAGATTTAAATGTTTAGTCATTCTCATCCTTTTAAAATATTTTTCAAATTGTATTTTATGCCAATGAGGAGATAGTACTTAAGCAAGCTGTGCTATTTGAGAGTAGCAGTCTGCAAATGATACCTATACCTATGCTGTAGTGTAAGAAGACTTTATAAGGGATATGAAGGCCAAGGAGAGTTTTAAGGGACTCCAGATGTAGTTTCCCTTTACACTTTTTAAAACTGATCAGAACAAATAATTTCTGGAGAGAGGACAAGATGGCGACATGGAAGTTTCCTTGAGCATTGAAAAGACAGCTACCTGTGTAGTAATTCCCACTGAAAGAGACCCAGAAACTAGGTGAGCAATTCCTACACATCAGACAAGAAAGAAGATGCCCACGTCGAAACAGGAAAAGCTGAGACACTCCTGCCATAAACCTAACCCCTGGCAGAGTGCCATACAATAAGGATGGAAGCCCCAACTCCTAGCTTCTCTCCAAGGACTGAAGGGTTTGGACCCCACATTTAGCATTCAAACTTTTAAGACTCCCACTTGACTGGCACCCAAAACACCGAGCTCTGCAAGCTAATGGAATTTGCATCCACGAACCCACAAGACCATAGTAAACAAACAGTATCATCAATAAATGGTGTTGGGAAAACTGGATAGCCATGTGCAAAAGAATGAAACTGGATCCCTATCTTACACCATACACAAAAATAAACTCAAAGTGGATTAAAGATTTGAGCATAAGATCTAAAACCATAACATTCCTTAAAGAAACATAGTGGGATAATTTCTTTGATATTGGTCTTGACAGTGATTTTTTTGAATCTGACACCAAAAGCAAAAATAAGCAAGCGAGACTACATCAAACTAAAAAGCTTTAGCATAGCAAAGGAAAGCATCAACTAAGTGAAAAGGCAACCTATGGAATAGGAGAAAATATTTGCAAACCACATATCCAGTAAGTGGTTAATATGCAAAATATACAAGGAACTTTTACAACTCATTGGCAAAAAAGGAAATAACCCGATAAGAAAATAGGTAAAGGATCTGAACAGGCATTTTTCCAAGGAAGACATACAAATAACCAACAAGTACATGGAAAGGTGCTCAATAGCACTAATCATCAGGGAAATGCAAATCAAAACCACAGTGAGATGTCACCTCACACCTGTTAGAATGGCTGCACTCTAAAAGACAAAAAAGTCTTGGTGAGGATGTGGAGAAAAGTTAACCTTGTATGCTGTTGATGGCAATGTAAATTGGGGCATCCACTATGGAAAACAGTGTGGAGGCTCCTCAAAACATTGAAAATAGAACTACCATATAATTCAGCAATCCCACTTCTGTGTATATATCTGAAGGAAACAAAATTACTATCTTGAAGAGATATCTGTACTTCCATGTTCACTGCAGCATTATTCACAATAGCTAACGTGTGGAAACCTAAGTCTCCGACATTGGGTAAATGGAGCAAGAAAATGTGGTGTATATATACGATGGAATATTATTCAGCCTTAAAAAAATTGAAGTCCTGTCTTTTGCCACAACGTGGGTAAAACTGAAGGGCATTATGATAAGTGAAATAAGCCAGACAGAGGCAAATACTGCATATATATCACTTATATGTGGGATCTAAAAAACAAAAAAGTCAAATTTACAGAAACAGAATAGAAATGTAGATTCCAATGGCTTGTGAGTAAGAGGAGCAGGGAGAGTTTGGGAAAAGAGTACAAACTTTCTGTTATAAGATGAATAAGATCTGAAGGTCTGATGTATAATAAGATGCCATCATTTATAGCACTGTATTGTACAATTGAATTTTGCTAAGAGAGTAGAACTTAAATGCTCTCACACACAAAAAAGGTAAATATGTGAGGTGATGGATGTGTTATTAACTCTGTGGGACAAATCCTTTCCCAATGTATATATATATCAAATCATAACATTGTACATTTTAAATATCTTATAATTTTGTCAGTTACACATTAGTAAAGCTGAAAAGATAATTTAAAAATATGCATCTGCCTCAGGATATAATATTTCCACCTCTTCTTTCACACACCCCTTCCCCATTATCTCATATTTTAAAGAAAAAGGTTCCTCGCACCCTAGTCTTTCAATAGTGTATTACCTGTGGTAGAAACATCTCTAATTAGAAACACAGGGCAGGTATTGGTATTGGTGCTGAGAAATGGAATCACACTAAGGAATGAGTAATACATCCTTTTGCAATTAGATGGTTTCCTAGTTTGCTGTCAGTAAAATTGCAGGAAGATTAACAATCAAGTTGTCAACTGATCATTAAAAACAAATTTTAATGTTAGGTTTCCTCATGACTTTTGGCATATAACTGACAGAGGACAAAGAATTGAGGGCATTGCTATAGCAAAGTTCCTATTTACAAATTTTTCTCAACATTCACATATATGAGAAAACAACAAGGGTAGGGGGATAAAACTAAGGGTGAACACTGTCTCAATTTAGCCATAAATAGTAAGTAATTATGGCTAAATTGACACCTGACCGAGTTTTAACAAAATTAGATATTTGACCTAGTTATAGCAAAACCAGCCAGTCCCCAGATAGCTTATTAAGGCATTTAAAATAAAAATTTGATTTTTTAATAACTATTTATCAAAACTTCTAATATATTCACATTGTTTTTATTAATAGTATGCTAATAGTAACTGAAATGATAGCTCACTCCAGACTAATTGTTATTTTTTTTGGAAAACTTTAAGGAGAATCGGTGTTATTTCTTCTCTATATGTCTGGTAGAATTCAGAGGTGAATCCATCAGGCCCGGGGGTTTTGTTCTTGGGTAGTTTTTTGATTACCAATTCGATTTCGTCACTGGTTATTGGTCTGTTTAGTTTTTCTGTTTCTTGCTTGGTCAGTCTTGGAAGGTTGTATTTTTCTAAGAAGTTGTCCATTTCTTCTATGTTTTCCAGCTTGTTAGCATATAGATTCTCATAATATTCTCTTATGATTCTTTGTATTTCTGTGGGGTCCGTCGTGATTTTTCCTTTCTCATTTCTGATTGTGTTTATGTGTGTAGATTCTCTTTTTCTCTTAATGAGTCTGGCTAGGGGTTTATCTATTTTGTTTATTTTTTCAAAGAACCAGCTCTTGGTTTTATTGATTTTTTCTATTGTTTTATTCTTCTCAATTTTATTTATTTCTTCTCTAATCTTTATTATGTCCCTCCTTCTGGTGACTTTGGGCCTCATTTGTTCTTCTTTTTCCAATTTCAGTAATTGTGTCTTTAGACTATTCATTTGGGAATGTTCTTCCTTCTTTAAATAGGCCTGGATTGCAATATACTTTCCTCTTAGAACTGCCTTTGCTGCGTCCCACAGAAGTTGTGGCTTTGTGTTGTTGTTGTCATTAGTCTCCATATATTCTTTGATTTCTGTTTTGATTTGGTCGTTAACCCATTGATTAATTAGGAGAGTGTTGTTAAGTCTCCATGTATTTGTGAGCCTTTTTGATTTCTTTCTAAAATTTATTTCTAGTTTTATACCTTGGTGATCTGAGAAGTTGGTTGGTAGGATTTCAATATTTTTGAAATTACTGAGGTTCTTTTTGTGGCCTAGTATGTGGTCTATTCTGGAAAATGTTCCATGTGCACTTGAGAAGAATGTGTATCCTGTTGCTTTTGGGTGTAGAGTTCTGTAGATGTCTGTTAGGTCCATCTGTTCTAGTGTGTTGTTCAGTGCCTCTGTGTCTTTACTTATTTTCTGTCTGGTTGATCTGTCCTCTGGAGTGAGTGGTGTGTTGAAGTCTCCTAAGATGAATGCATTGCTGTCTATTTCCTCCTTTAATTCTGTTAGTATTTGTCTCACATATGCTGGCGCTCCTGTGTTGGGTGCATATATATTTATAATGGTTATATCTTCTTGTTGGACTGACCCCTTTATCATTATGTAATGTCCTTCTTTATCTTTTGCTACTTTCTTCGTTTTGAAGTCTATTTTGTCTGATACAAGTACTGCAACACCTGCTTTTTTCTCTTTGTTGTTTGCATGAAATATCTTTTTCCATCCCTTCACTTTTAGTCTGTGTATATCTTTGGATTTGAGGTGAGTTTCTTGTAGGCAGCATATAGATGGGTCTTGCTTTTTTATCCATTCTGTTACTCTGTGTCTTTTGATTGGTGCATTCAGTCCATTTACATTTAGGGTGGTTATTGATAGGTAGGTACTTATTGCCATTGCTGGCTTTAGATTCGTGGTTACCAAGGGTTCAAGGGTTGCTTCTTTACTATCTAACAATCTAACTTAACTTTCTTGTTAAGTTATTGTAAACACAGTCTGATGTTTCTTTATTTCTCTCCCTTCTTATTCCTCCTCCTCCATTCTTTCTATAATAGGTGTTTTATTCTTTGCCTTTAGTTAGTATTTGGATGGTCTGCTTTCTTTGCTATGATTTTATTTTCTCTGGTGACATCTTTTTAGCCTTAGGTGTGCTTCCATCTAGAGCAGTCCATTTAAGATATCCTGTAGTGGTGGTTTATGAGAGGCAAACTCTCTCAACTTTCGTTTGTCTGGAAATTGTTTAATCCCTCCATCATATTTAAATGATAATCGTGCTGGATACAATATTCTTGGTTCGAGGCCCTTCTGTTTCATAACGTTAAATATATCATGCCATTCTCTTCTGGCCTGTAAGGTTTCTGTTGAGAAGTCTGATGATAGTCTGATGGGTTTTCCTTTGTAGGTGATCTTTTTTCTCTCTCTAGCTGCCTTTAATACCCTGTCTTTATCTTTGATCTTTGCCATCTTAATTATTATGTGTCTTGGTGTTGTCTTCCTTGGGTCCCTTGTGTTGGGAGATCTATGAGCTTCGGTGGACTGCGAGACTACTTCCTTCCCCAGCGAGGGAAAGTTTTCAGCAATTATTTCTTCAAAGACACTTTCTATCCCTTTTTCTCTCTCTTCTTCCTCTGGTACTCCTATAATGCGAATATTGTTCCGTTTGGATTGGTCACACAGTTCTCTTAATATTCTTTCATTCCTAGAAATCCTTTTATCTCTCTCTGCCTCAGCTGCTCTGTACTCCTGTTCTCTGTTTTCTATTCCATTAACAGTCTCTCGCATCTCATCCATCTGCTGTTAAGCCCGTCGATCGCTTATCTGATTTCTGTATTGTCTTTCCTCAGTTCCCTCACTTCCTCCCTCAGCTCTTGCACATTTCTCTGTAGGTCCATCAGCATGGTTATGACTTTTATTCTAAATTCTTTTTCAGGCAGGCTGTGCATTTCCATCCCTTCAGACTCCCTCTCTGGGGTTGTCTGGTTGATTTTGGTCTGAACCATATTCTTCTGTCTTTTCATGGCTGTATAATTTGGTCACTGATAGTTGCCACGTATGTCAGCTGGGCTCTTTAAGACGGACGTAGATTCTGTGGGAATGCTCTAGGTGGCGCTATTGCCCCACTATTCCACAGCTGTGACTGTGCCGCTCCACAGGGCCCTTTATCGCTCTGGCAGGGGTGGGAACGAGTAGGAGGCTGTTGATCTCAGTGAGAAGTGTTAAGTATGGCTACGCTTCCTCAGTCGCCAGCTAAGGCGTCTGAAACTCCCCAGGACTCCCAACCTGCTGGGCTGAGTGTGCTGGGGCGATCCGGCTCCTCCGCTGGGCTCCTGTCTCTTTAAGACCGCTGAAGAAAGCGCGCAGTTTTTTTTTTCCTTCCCGGGAGCCGGCTGCAAGCACCCTGGCGCGTTCCCCACTCAGATCCTGCCCCTCTGTCTCTCCAATCTCCGCTGCACTGCGCAATGTGGGTCTGCGCTCCCCGTGCAGATCCCCGGGGCTGGCTACTTTGCGGGGTGTACTTCCACTCCCTCCCGGCTCTGAATCCTCTCCTCCCGCCGGTGCGCTGGGGTGGGGGAGTGCTCGGGTCCCGTCGGGTCGCAGCTCCGTATCTTACCCGCCTCTTGGGGTGCCGAGTCCTCTCGGGTGTAGCTGCAGGCTGTGCGCTTTCCTGTGTATTCTCGTCTCTCTTTTAGGAATAGATGTATTTTCTGTGTTTTCATAGATAAATATAGTGTTGGGAGGAGATTTCTGCCGCCCTGCTCACACCGCCATCTTCCCGGAAGTTCCCCCCAGACTAATTTTTAAACACAGCTTCATGGTCACTGGAAGTAAAAAAAATAACAATTTCAACATATATACCTTTTGTTGTCATAATTAAGATAATTGCCAAAGGCTTTCAAGAATATATCATAATAGGGTGAAATTTTTGGTAGAAGCAGAATAGAAATATGAGTTCAGGGAGAAAAAGGAAAGATGAAAAACCTCTGGTTATTAAAGAACAGCTTGTTTATATATATGTTTTTAAAATAGAGGATGTGGTATTTAGATTCTATTGGATATATATTTTTAAGTGCTATAATTTTTTTTAATGACAATATTTACAATACAGTGGAAGTTATGTCCTTTGCAATTATTTTAACTTGGGGGAAAAGGTTTTAGATGTCAACTTAATAATGTACAAGAGGATACAAAGCTTTACAAAATTCTTTTCGAAGTGTTTACAAGTCAAAAGTGTGAAGACCACTATTTTAGGAAACCCCAGTCAGAGATCAGTGTGTAGAATGGACTAGAATGGGTAGAAATTGGGCAGGGCACCAGACAATTGATTTTTTCCAGACATAGGCATTTGAACTGTATTAAGTTCACAGTCATGGAAATGAAGAGAAACAGACTGAAACCAAACACTGCTAAGAGATACGAATTATTGGTGTCAGTCCAGCTTCATTTCATCTTAACTTTCAAATACTGTCAAAATGGAATTTCTCAGTGTTTTGAACCTGTAGACTTTGCCCTGACTTGGTCCTGAGCTCTTCCTTCCCCTCTCCCTCCTTTTTTTAGTTCCTTCCCCTGCTGTTCATCAAATACTCATGGTAAGTGCTGGGACTTCTGAAGCAGTCAGTTGACATCAGGCACCTGGCCTCTGATAGCTTTCAGTCTAGCAGAGAAGCTTCCATGACTACAATGCCAAGAGAGTTGTCATGTATGGCCCACATCACTCCACCTCCCTCCCCTCAGAACGTGCTAGATGAGTGAGAGCTGAAGCCTCCACTTCCCGGACTTCTCAGATTCCCAGCCTCTGTCAAAGCAAACAGAGGAATGTCGTATTTGGAAAACAGAAATGAGACAGAGGTGGCACTTCTGCTGTTTCCACTAGCAAGCCAGGTCGTGGAGGCCCTGGTTTTTCTCTGACAGTGTAACAGAGGCCTCAGAGTCTGGTACCTACTCTGTGGTTGCCAGGGACTCCCCAGTTGGCATGAGTCTGGACGGAACAGAGTGCCTGGAGCCAGCAGTTGGGGCTGCCATTTCTTTAAGGCCAGCTTTCTGATCACTCCTTAGTTCTCTGATCATGGCGCAGGAAAAAGCCACCTTGGTTGGTATGTCTGGTGATCATTCTTGGAAGCTCAGCCTGGAGCCTCTTTCCCCAGACTTTCTAACAATTTTATAAGAACCTAATTCATTGTTTTCAGTCCCTTTGAGTTTAAATTAGCAAGACTGGCTTCTTTTTTTGGCCACCAAATCCTGGCCAATACAGGTGAAGCCCATCATTTCTCCCAGCCTCCTACCTGCCTCCTGTATTGTTCCTGAGGTCTCTTTATTGTCAGACACAGCTGCTATCCTGTGGGCCACTGATAATCCTGGATTGTCCATTGCCACCTGAGTCGCTACTGTTTCTCCCCTGGGCACCTTAATTCTCAGAACTAGTCTCTGGCATGACTTGTTCTGATTGGTCCTTTTTTGGTGAACGTGGCTCTCTCCCACACTATCCTGGAGGCTATTTATGAACAGATCTAAATGGTGACTTTAGAAGTATTGAACCTTATATACTGTTTATGCTGTTTTTCTGCCTCTGCATTTCAGCTACTTGCTTAGGACTCCATTACTTCCTCTTGAGACCTTGGGACAAAGTGCTTTATGCATCTAGCTGCTCACAACTGTGCCTTTCTATAACTGGGTCATTTCCTTTAGAGCACTGATTCTATTTAGTTGGCCCCAGAAGTCCATTAGAGAGCTAATTGAAAATGCAGATTCCCCAACCCAGCCTTGATTCAGTAGGTCTGAGGTGTAGCTGGAAGTCTGCATTTTTAAGAAATGCAACAGGGCATTCTGACCCACTTTGGGCTTTGTACTACACCTTGACAACACTCTGATGTCAGTGCCTTACCCACCAGAGTGGTCAGGACAGAGTAGGTCCTAGCTCCTTCCCTCTCCCCTGTACTGTGGAGGATGAGAAGAGAGGTTAAAGGGAGCTCCTAGGTTGTAACTTTGGATGATTAGGATTATGATTGTAGCACTGGTTCAAACAGAAATTAAGAAGGGAGGCCCACTTGTGGAAAAAATAATGAGTTCCAATTGAGCTCTGCTGGGTTTGACATCCAAGTGAAGATGATCTACTTTTGACAGCTTATAATGGATTGATGACTCAGTTCTGGAAGTTGATTAGTAGGATGGATTCTCTGTTGAGTGGATTTCAGAGAATCACTACTATAGCTATGTTATTTTTTTTAATGTGGTACAACCATGGTACATCCTGAAGATGACACACATCTGTTGGTGTCATTCCCAATATGACATGGAGTCAAATGTATTTTGTATTTTCTACTAGGTTGCATAAAAGAAAAAGTGAGATGATTCATGGTGGGATAATCAGTGTCCTAGGATGCCTGGGAGATTCCTAAGATCCAGCTCATTCCCTTAGAATTCTCTTTCCCCTCTCCTGAAATCCTTCCTACTTTTCCCTTCAGCTCACTGACAAATATATCTTAGTTGTGTAAATTGGGGAAGGGAAATTAGGTAGGATAAGTGTAAGCAAAGAGAATAAAAACTATAACTAAAAGCAGTATTCTAAATATTTCAGTTGGCAGCACACTAGGTAGGGCCAAGTCATTCATTCCTAGAGCTGTTTCACAGGTCTTTGTATAAAGGAGAACTCCAGCCTTTTCTTCAAACCTATTGTAAAAGTTCTGTTTCTTCTCTAGGACTTAAAGCCATCATTTAAAAGTGGCTTTCGAACTCTCTTTTCAAGTGAAATCGTGCTGAAATAGTATTTCAGAAATGTAAATGTATTTGACTGCATTCAAATATATACCATTTATTCATCCTAAAGGTGTTGCCTAGGCTTCATGAGAACCATGAGGCTGTTTTTGATGGACATAAAAAATTTTATGTAAGATATATGGATGGTGATTGTAAATGAGCAAATTTCTTTCCAAATTTATTGCTAAAATCCTGATTCATTCAATAAAGTAGTTGCAAATGGAACAGTTTTTTTTAAACATATTTTGCAATTTTGGAATACTATAAATAAGCAGATATGGCACCAGAACTCTTAATTCTGAAATCTACCCTGTAATGATTTAACTGTTAGTGAGCCGATCATAAATATTCATTGAACATTTAGTATGTTTTAGATACTGAGATTGAATTAGGGAAAACAGACATGGAATTTATGGCCTAGCAGGGAAGATAGATACTAAACAAGTAATTATAAGTAATTCGTAAGTGCATAGATTAAAAGTTGAAAGAAATTCTAAATATGCTAGGAATGCATGACAGGAAAACTAACCTTGTGTGAAATGGTCAGAGAGGTTCTTCCTAAGGAAATGATGTTTAAATTGAGACATGAAAGGTGAGCGGGCAAGAGAAAGGGCAAAACAAAAGTATTCCAGGTAGATGAGCCACTCTGGGCAAAGGCCCAAAGATGGGAGAGCGCATGGTCTATCTGAAAAACTCTTAAGTCAGCATGCCTTTCCCCAACAAAGGGAGACACTGGTGGGCTAGTCAAAGAAGCCAAATAATACAAGTCTTTCTAGCCAAATGCATTGGGGTAATTTGTAAAATATTAATTGATTTTTTTTAGTGCTAGTACTATATGAACCTTCAACCTGCCACACTTGGACTGTAAACCAAGAACTATCCCGCCACAAAGTAGACAGGGTTACCACAAAGAAAGCCCATAACAGAAACTTCAAATTTTTGGCTATGTCTAAACCAAAAATGTAACAGGTTGGGCTTCAGGAAAACGGGGGCAGCATACTTGCTGAGTGAGCTCATTCGACCCTTGCTGAGGGCTGCATTCAGAGGAGGGCCTGAGTACAGCCTCACAGTCCCCAGTGGGCTGTGGGAGCCGCCAGGTACTTTCCAGCATGGCCAGAAAGTGACACTAAGGAACAGGCTGACCAGGAGGGTGCTGGTGAGGCAAGGCAAACACTGAGGGCAGCAAGTGTCCAGAGGAGGAGGAACGAGGAATCAGTTTATTAGGGTAGGGCTGGAGTCCATCAGTAAATATTTCTTTTATCATCCTGACACATCTGTATTAACTGGGCATTATATGAAAGATAATGGAAAGCCACCAAAGGATTTATTCTATTTTTCCTCTGTGTTGGAAGGAATTAATTTTAGGGGGAAATAGGGAAATAAAAATATTGTAAACAAATAATTGCAGCACAATGTGTTTTAAACTATTATACAGATAAGTCAGAGGTGCAGTGGAGAAAATGATCTGCTCTGGTGTGGGGACATGAGGAACAGATGCCTGAATTAGACCTCTGAGGGTTAAGTGACCCTTGGTGCCTGTCACATGCCAGCACCAAAGGATTTTAAGTAGAAACCTGACATAATGATATCCCTCTAGCTGGGTATAGAGAATAGTTTGAAGGAGGTGAGACTGATCTAGAGGGAAAACTGCAATATCTGTGAAAGAGAGGGTGGTGGTCTGTACGAGGAGACCTGAGGAAACGGACAGTTTATAGGTGTCTGTCTTAGTCTGCTCAGGCTGCCATAATAAGATATATAATCAAAACTGGGTGGCTTAAAAAATAGAAGTTTATTTCCTCACAATTGTGGAGGCTAGTAGTCCCAGATCAAGGTCCACCAGGGTGGGTTTGTGGTGAGAGCTCTCTTCCTAACTTGCAGATGGACGCCTCTCACTATGTCCTCACGTGGAGGAGAGACATCTCATTTTCTCTTCCTCTTCTTATGAGGCCATGTTCCTGCTGGATTGAGGCCCCAGCCTTATGACCTTGTATACCATAATTACCTCCTAAGGCCCCTGTCTTCAGGTACAATCACGCTGGGGATTAGGGCTTCAACATAGGAATTTAGGGAACACAGGTCAGTCGCAGCTATATCTTGTGTCTTTAGGAACTAGTGCTTGATTGGATGTGGGAAGAGGGCTGGGGGAGTCAAGGATAACACTTGGTTTTTTGACTTGAGTAGAAACGATAGTGCCTTTGTGGGATTGGGATCACTGGAGGTAGAGTGGGGAGAAATATCTGAACCTCATGTTAGACATATTTATTTTGAAGTTCAATGAGATATCCAAAAGGGAATGTCAAGTGGGTAGTTGGTTCTAGGGGCCTGGAATTCAAAAAAGACAGACGGGGTACAGATGTAGTCTTAGGACTCACCTGCCTCCCGGTGGCCATTAAACCATGGTAGTGGGAGAGAGTCCCAAGGGCAGTGGTTCTCACACCTAAACATGCACCAGAATCTCTTGGATAGCTTGTCAAGATGGATTGCTCCCCTACCCATCCCCGAGTTTCTGATACCACTGTACTTTCAGAGGCAAATGAACATTTTAAGGCTTTTGAAATATACTGCTAAATTATTTTCCAGAGAGCTCATAGCAACTTACATTTTTATCAGCTCAGTGAGAGAAAGCCCATCTCGCTGTACCCTTTATTGCACTGAATGTTGTAATTTCTTTAATATTAGAGGCAAAAAAAGTGAACTCACTGCAGTTTTATTTTGCAGCATTTTTGGTTATCGGTGTGATGGTGATCTTTTTTCACATTTTAAAGTGCTGTTTGCATGTCCTTTGGTTTTCTGTTTTAAAACCCTTTTTGTTTTTACATACTTTTATTTTAACATTTATTCTTTGTCCCCTTCACTGCATTTTATGATTGGCATATTTGGGAGATAATTCACACTGATAAAATGTACCCTAATGCCTGTGAGTCATCATGATCAAGCGGGTGTTTAATATCCACTTTTGTGACTCTGATGAAAATACTAATACTTTTCCAAGTTGACCAATATAAAAATGTGGCCTATGTAAGTGCCAGAGACAGATTCCATGTGCACGTAGGCTAAGTAAAACCAAGACATTGTTATTCTGATTGATCCCAGGTTGTCCTATGGCCTTTTAAGGGGTCAGGGGCTCAGAAAATCTTCCTCTCCTTCTAAATGTAGAAGGACTGACTCTGGCAAACTGGCCATGACCTCATGTCCCATCATACACGACCCCACTGCATGTGAAAGCCAGCCCAAATGCTTAGCTAGGCAACAGTGAAGCTATTGATGAAAAAACCAGATCCTGCTGGAAGTTCAGCTGTCATGTCTCTGTGGCTCTTTCAGCTAAAACTGGGTTACTTTTCTGACAGCCTCTTTTAGCCAGCAATGTTAGATGACTTGAAATTATACCTCAGTGTATGCTTCAAACACTTTATGACTCTCCTGCCTGTAGCCAGCCTTGTTAATTTGTCATAGCATCTGCCCTGGCCCCCTGTCCTCACTTCTTTTGGCACCTGACAATCTCAATGCAATGAAACTGGGATTAGGTCTGGTTTGATGGCTCTGAAGCAAATGTTCCCACAGTCATCATCAGGTTGCATTTCTTAAACACCCATCCTGGAGTTAATCATAGAGATACTTTCTGACTATTTGATGTGAAGGATAGCCAGCAGATTTTGCAGATAAAAATGCACAGAGGCATAACATGGCATCCTAGGGCCAACTCTCTTCCTATCCAAAGAACATTGGATTTTACAATATATTTTTACTCTGGACATTTTGAGACCCTCCAGCTCTTCTTAGACTGGGGACAAAGCAGAGCATGAGACAATGGACTTGAACTTTGAGTTTAGACAGACCAGTCTACACTGGCTATTTGACACTTAAGCAACTTTCATTTCTCAGAATTTGTTCCTTCATTTGTGAAGTGGGGTAATATGGTTCTTACAGGGCTGTTGTGAGAATGTGGAAATATGTAAAGCACATCGCAGGTGCTCAAATATCAGTTCCCTTCCCTTACTGACTAGGAGCAGTCATCATTTTGCAAAAGAGATTGTCAGTACATGACTAGGATTTAGAGGGTAGGGTGTTTTTTTTTTTTTAATGAATAGCCTGATTCTTGGATAATAATGGCTCAGCCACGGGGTTTAAGTAATTGTTTTATTGCTTTGAACTTCCTTTGGCACAAGGCCCCACCCAGCCCATATGAAAATGCAAACCACTGAGCAGCCAAGTGTTCCTCAGTTGTAAGCACTCTCAACAGACATTTGTAAAACAAGAATTCAATGGCCAGGAATAAAATAACTACAACTGAATATTACATATGAAGGCCAAGATTCCCAATAAATCTACAGAGTCTTACATGTCATGTTTTTAGCATAAATATCTCCCCATTTCTTAATGAGAAAAGGAGGTAGAAAGACTGAGAATGTTTCTGTTTTGGGTTCCATTGAAAGCCTCTGATGCAGTTTCCTGCCAGGTCTCTACTTTCTCTTTGCTGGAGATTTTTCACAATTGTAGTAACACCATAATTAGAATTTATGAAAATCACAAATTAGGTAGACACTGGCTGGGCTTTTTCACCATTGATATAGGGTAAGATGGAACAACTTAACTTAGACGTGATATGCTGATTACCTATTATCCATATCCATCTATTAAAACAAAATCTCCAATCTCTATGAGCAAGACATGGTCAGCTTAGTCCCACTGCTGTTTATTTCAAAGAAAAAATTCCTCTAAATTAAAAAAAATTTTGCTCTTTTGATTAATTCAGGCTAATTCGCCACACAGCCTCTAACCCCTTCTAGTTCCTGTTTGGCAGATACAATTATTTGAATGTATTTTCCTTTAAGCATAATGAATAGAGATATGAAAATGAGAATTTATATTAAATATAGTAATTTAGAGGCTGTTAGTTAACTTTATGACAAAGTTCCTTCTCTAGTTGAAACTTCTCTGGTTCAACTAAGTTGGTGAAAAGGTTGTGGAAAAGACAGGCCAGGGATGCTTAGGGAGAACTCCAGAATTTAGGGCTATTACCGACCAGTTTTGAGTCACTGGTTATTTCAGATAATTCTCTGATCCTCAGTTCCTTAATAATAGGGGGTTGAGGAAGACTTTCTTCTGTAAATTCTTAAAATTTCTTCCATGGTTTCTTTTGTAAGTTCAAGTTACAGGAACCCACCTATTGTGTAAACCATGGCCCAAATTTCTGTCTTGGACATTCTGAGTCTCTCATGGAATTATTCATGGAGTCAGGAATTTCCCAAACTCTATTTGTCATAATTCTTTAGTTCTATCATTAAGTGCCACTGGTAACAGAGTTCTAAGTATTTTATTATAACAATAGCAATTTAACATTAAATTCAAGGGCATATGGAGTAAAAATGGTTCGAACAGAAAGTGTGCTAATATGTTTCATATGATAATCAGGTTATTCAATAAGCTCGAAACGTTTCTAAATAATGTAGTATTATGTTTTGCAACTTGTATCTATAAAGTCTGTTGAGCAGTGCTTTTCCCACCAGACTCAAATTTAGGTGCAAATTAACTTTAGTGATCACAAGTTCCTTCAGATCACTACTATTGTAGTACATGACTTGAGTGCTAAATATAAATTCATATTTCATTAAATTTCTTTGCCTTCTTCTGATACCTTTAAGAAGGTTGATGGCATTACTCAACCATAGTTTGGACATTTAGGATAACTCTTATTATTTGAAACAAATTTGAGAACTGAAACTCCACTAACCATAAGAATGACTTTAATAGTGACTCACTCAATTGGTGGTCAGCCTATTTTTTAAAATTTAGGTTTGAATGGAAAATTGAGAAAGCAGAGGACTATTAATAATGACAGTAGGTGGGTGTATGAACAGGTGTAGTAGATTGTGGTGATAGTGAAATTGCTGCAGTTCTAAAGAACCACATCCCCATTTTCTTGTCACCTTCTCAGCAAATGGTGGTTTTGTGATTTGGAAAAAGATGTGCAGAGTGTTGAGACTTAGACCATCAGAATCTTTTTCATTCAAGGGGGTGAAAAGATTTCAATGTAAAATTTTAGGATTCAAAAATGAGAATGAGTATTATTTGTCTTAATTTCAATTTTACCCCAATAGAAAAACCTTCATTTCTCACAGGCAGAAAGTTATCAGGTCTTACTGACTGTATGTCCTAAACATCTTCAGTTGCGTCGTCTTTTCTGTCTTTACTGTTGCTATCTAGGCCATTGTCATTTCTCACCTAGATGACTGCACCAGCTCCCAGCTGCTCTCCCTGTTTCCAATATTGTTTCTCCACTCTGCCAACAGACTGACCTCCTAATACTCAAATGTAATCATGGCCCTCTTCTGTTAAAAAGTCTTCTATAAATTCCCAGTGCGTTGAGATTAAAATTCAAACCTTCCACATGGCATAAAAATCCTCTAAAATCTGACATCTGCCCTTCTGATCAGCCTTACCTGCTAGTACTCTCTTCCTCTCTCCAACTTAACTCCTTGGTCATGCTGAGCCAAATGTTAGTTCCCTAAATTCACCTTGCTTGCTCTGCACACTTCTCTGCACATACTGCTCCTCTTGCTTGGAATGGCTTTTCTTGCTTCTTCACCTGGGAAACTCTCACTCATCCTTTAAGACTCAGCCACCACCTCCTTTCATCTCTCTTCCAGCTGGATATTACACCAGTATGTCCCCATGCATAACCCTAGTGCATACTTCATTCTACTCCAGATTGCATTTCATCATTGCACTGAAGTGCAGTTGTCCATCTTTCTCTACACTGAGACCTCCTAGAAGAAAAAGCCTGTGTCTCGTTCATCCTTTTCTCTCAGCACTTAGCATAGTGCCTGGCACAGAGTAGACATTCTGTAAATATTTGTTAAAATAACCAATGCATAAATAATCCAGGAAAGAAACGTTCAACATGGAGCAACTTTAAAATGGGACTAATTATGACTGTTATTGGTTCAAACTGTTTTTAATGCTGCAGAAACTGCTGTGACCTACAACAGAAAGTTCCAAAGCAGTGCAAAAAGCTCACAGTGAACATTGTTTTCTGCTTGACTAAAAAGAACCACATTAAAACAACAACAGCCTTTACTGATACTCTTATTTTACTTGGAAAGTAAAGGAAGCCTCCCCTAACCCATGATTTTATTATTCCCCCCGAAACTGCAGTTATCACCGGCATCTGAAACCTCTGATGCTTTATCAATCCCAGTTAAAACTGAAGAGATAACTACCGCTTACACCTTCTGTTCAGCCACTTCTGTAAGGTTATTAGGAATTTCACTGATATGTTCACAGTGTAATTCCGTGAAAAATGCCAGTCCCAAAACAGTGTGCTTTCATAGGGAGAAACAACAGGTAAAGCAAGGATGAATCTTCAAGACAGGAAATACTTCCTTATTTTTCTATATGCTTATCATTCTTTGAACTTAATTTCTACAAAAGCCCAGTAGGAAAACTAGAAGGAGAGGTGACAAAAACTTAGTCTTGGTCACGTTGGACTTTGCTTTCTTTCTTGAAGTCCAGGGGCTGATACAGCTCCTGGGTGTCAGAGTGGTAGGGGAGGGGATGTTTGGTCCTTCCCCTCATCATCTGATCAGCTATATCTCAAGTATTTTTGTACTATACAGACAAATGATGTGGTACAGTGTGCAGGCCACACTCAGTTTCCTGAAATTGACTATTGTAGACATCTGAGATGCTGAAAGCAGAAATGATTGCCCCTGCTTGCTTTCTTCCAGAACCAAGCCATTGATTATATTATTTCAGCTTCATAGTATTTAATATGCCTTCTGAGAAGCTCAAACCAATTTCAAATAAATGAAAAATGTTATACAAGTTAATGTAATGAGTTCTACATAAAATATTATGTAGGGTCCAATGTGTGTAATATTGTATCAAACATTAAAGTTAGAAGAAGGTGATTTTTATTTATAGGGAATCATGACTGCTAAACAGATCCCAAGGTTTAGGATTATTTTTTATATATTATATTTAGGATTATATTAAAGGAAACAATGATGACTCAGAAGTACACAAAAATATAAGTGCACTCACATATGTATCTGTGTAGCTTTGTGTGTAACGACAGAAAAAAATCAGAAAAATGCATTCTGAGGTATCAATACTGGTTATTGCAGCTTAGCAAAGCCATTGGTGATTTAAAATTTTTTCCTTTCACTTTTTTCATTTTATAAATCTCCTATAATGCATTCTGTATTATTTTTAGGATAAAAATAATTAAATTGCATTTCTAAGTTCTGCTTTTGAGGGTATTGGTATTGAGACAGCAGTCATTGTGTGTGTGCACAGTAAGTGTGAAGGTGACACAAGGGCACACCATGTTCTAGAGCAGCAGGAGGTACTCAAGTCATGATGGAAATAGGGAAGGCATGTGAGTAAGAGTAACGTCAGTGAAAGAATGTGGCAGGTAAAGTGGAAAGGGCATGCCCTGTCTGGAGGGGCAGCTCTGACTCATTGCCAGTGGACTGTTGCAATTTAAGACTAGTAAGTGTGGTATCAATTTTTCATGAGATGCCAGATATCTGGATTTTTTTATGTGAAATTTTTTAATGCTGCAAATAAGTTATTTTTTAATTGTCAGCACTCTATCTGCCAAACCAAAGATGTCTGCAGGTAGATGTTAATTCCTGGCAGCGCATTTAGACCTCTGTGATCTCTTGCTTCATACTTTGATAAATTAGTTTATGGTGCTTCCCAACATAGTGACATCAAGGCACACATAAAAATACAATAATGCTTGTACAGCACACTGAAAGAAGCTTCTTGTTGCCTAGAGGTACCGGAACTGTGGCCTCCTAATGCTTAGGTCTCAGCCCTCCCCCCTGAATTATTGAGGGACTGAAGATCCAACTATCTTGGGCATCCCTGTAACCCACTGTAGTCCATTTGCAGCACCCACCAGGGCAGAGCTCACTCTGCATTAGAAAGCATGGGATAATGCCTGGAGGAAATGAGATAAACATAGCTTTTGGTGGTGAATAGAGAACAGGAATATTGGAAGAAATCCCAGGATGTGGAGAAGTATTTGGTGAGAAACAGGAGGGTGGCTGGCTGGGCTTGAGCACCTCGATGAAGAAAGTGAGTTCTGACCAGCTGGTGTGAAGTTCATTGAGGACAAGGAGTGTAAAGGTCTATGTATTTTTGGGTTCTGGTGCAAAGGCTGACAGAAAGTGACATAGAAAAAAATGTTTGTTGAATAAAGGAAATGAAATCCCAGGCTGCTGATTGCCTTACCTCAAAGTTCTACTGCTGTTTGGGGATGGAAGGTAGAAGTAGTCCTTGATCTACCCCAGCCATGGACATCTCCATCCCCCTACAACCTCCCCATCTCCCACCCCCTGCCAAGAATTTTCCTCATCTCTATGGATCACACTGGCTTTTCCTACAACTCTAAAATAATGCTCTCTGATTGATTTCTCTTTCCTACCTCCTCCTTTTCTGCTTCCCCCTACAACCTGCCTCCCCCACAATAGGGTATGGTACAAGAAAGGAAATGCTCATTAGTTTAAACAGACTGAAGGTGCACAAAGATTGCCATGGGTGTCTGCCTGAAGACATCCTTAAGGAGTGTTGCTTTCTCCTTTCTCCCTGCCCCTTGCATAACTCCCTCCCCTCCACCTCCCACAGGAGGTAAGAAAGACCTTCCTCCTCCTGGAGATGTTTCTGCAGCTCTTTGCCCTGGGGCCGAAGAACTTCTGAAGTGCCAGATAAGACAGTTCAAATTATTGGTGTGGATGGTGAGGAGGGGGAATAATTATAATAATCTTTCTGAAACTCGGAAGGTTTACTTTCAACAAATCTAAAGGAGGAACTAATTGAGTGGTCAGTTGGTCACTTACTAAAAATTAGGTTTTAATGAAGCATTACTATGTGATTTTAGTTATATGACTCTGAAAGGGTTCAGATAATCATAGGTCATTGCTGTAATGAGACTACCTTCAGTCCCATCTTCTTATGCATATGACTAAGTTTTTTCAGAACTTACATTAAAAAATAAATTAAAATGTATATCTAATTCTAGCAATAAGTAATATTAAGCCAAAGATACATAAACTAATTGAAAAAGACCTCCTTATCTCATTAAAAGATAAATTTACAATAAAACGTTAGCCTTCTATATTTAACATTTATTTGAATGTGTCACTTATGTTGTTTGATCAGTTCTATTTATTTAATAACTATAATGGTAACTAAATAGAGAAGAAAAAATTAACAGCATCATAGAACAAGAGAATATTTCAATTTGTATGCAAATTTTATTGAAAGAATTCTAATAGAGGGATCAAAGATTTTCAAGCATCAAATATGACATATTAGGATAAAATTTTGTGGGAAAAATGGAATGGAAATATGGGTTTGAGAAGAAAAAGAATTGATGTGAAATTTCTGACAATCAAAAAGTTTGTTATATATGTTTTTTAAATGATGTGAGAATCAAATGTCTATGGTAGTTACAGTCCTTGATTACATTTAGGAGTGATGTCATAATTTAATTTAAAAAATGTCATGGTTATAATATGCCAGAAATCATATCCTTTACCACTATTTAAACTTATGATGAAAAAACTTAAATGAAGTTTAAAAATGTATGAGGAAATACAAAATTTTCAAAATTATTTTAGGGAGCTTGCAAGCAGTCTAAAGACCACTGGCTTCGGAGCCAGGACCAGATTTAGGACCAAATAAAATCCTATTTCCCTTTTACCCAGTGGTAAGAGAGACTCCATCTTTACAGTGGTAATAATGGGTCTCACCATTCCCTTCTGCAGGAAAGCAGATACTAAAGAACACTGCAAGAAAATCTCAGTGATTGGCTGTTACTCACAGCAATAAAGAGAAAGCATCTAGAGTATTGGGCTTGAAATAATACTTCTAAGTGCAGATGATTCACAAACTTGTAATTCTAGCCCAGGCCTCTCCTCTGAGTCTTAGACTTACATTCCCAGCTGCCTGTGACAGGACCACACGATTCCTCTTACAGGCCACTGTTTGCCCGGATCATGTCCACTGTCCCCATGCTGACACCATGACTCTCCTTTGGAAACAGACTGGTTTCTCTCCTCAAGAAATATCCCTCCCTCGGAATTTTAGGCATCGTGGCCCCTGCCCCTGCCACTGTGGTGGCTGCCACGGCAGTACTCCTGAAGTGCCTGGAGGCTGGGGCATGAAAGAAGTAAGAAAAGGGGAAGAAAGATTTAAAAAATTAAAAACGTGGTGATTTCTTCTGTTTTCTCTGAGCTTTAGGGGTTCCCTTTCTTGCTTATTTGGCCATACCTAGGGCCTTCTTCTGGAGGACTCTCTGTCCATTCCCTGTTTCCAATTCTGGTTTGGGGCTGCCCCAAGTCCAGGCTAGGAAATACTGGAGGAAAAGAAAATGGGAAACTTGCTGCTGGTTCATCAACACTTCAGTTCTCTTCTTTTCCAACCTGCCTGCTATCATTCCATTTTAGAGTATTCATGTTCTTTGTCCATTTTATGTCTGTGTTCAGTGGACAGGATGGAGTCAGCTTACCTGGAACTGGAACCTCTGAATTCTATATCTTAACTTCATATTCTAGGATAAGCATTTGCCATTTTTGTTAAATAGTTAATGGGTGCATGCCACACTCCTGATTGGATACTGAAGTTGTTTCCAGTTTCTACCTATTATAAATCATGATGAGTTTATAGTCAGGAAAATTTCTCTTTTTGTGAGGCCTAGGCCTTTCAAGCAAATTCCTGTTATGATGAGACTCTCACCTTTTCACCAGCAGACTGTCTCTTAAACTAGCTGAAGCTGGTAGGTGTTAAGTTATAAGCAAAATCAAGCAGCTCTATTACAGTGCAGTAGTTTGGATTTAGGGACACATGTATTTGACCTGTAAGACAGAGCAATGCAATTTGAGGGTGCATGGGTGGTCCAGTTCATGCATGTTTGACCCTGTTGACAAGACCTGTGAATATATCTGGATAGTCCTGTGAATGTCAGAGCCCTCTGGCTCTCTTTCTCAAGGATAGCATGGCAAATAGGATGCAGGTCAGTGTGGTGTTTACACCTGCTGGAACCTGCAGGAAGCACTGCTTTCCTCTCCTGTGGGTTTGAGCACACACCCTGTGGTCTTGGGAGACACACCAGATCCACATGCTCCCAATTCTCCACCACCACTGTGCTCTTTCTCTTCCTGGAGTAGTGAGAGTTACGATCCTTACTCTCTCCTGGGCTAGTGACCCTCATCTTTCCACCTCTCTGAATCTGCAGAGAGTGAGAGGTGGTGTAAAAGCTTCCTTTTCATTCTATCATATGTCATGAATCTGTTTTCTCTGTATAAAAGCTCACTTGGTGAAAGAAAAATTTTAAGAACGATATTTTAGTTCCAACTTGGGTAGTAGGAAATTATTCTGACTGTCTTCTGTCAAGGTTAATTGTCTGTATGGTTCTCTTCAGAAAGATGTTTAACAATTTACATTTCCACTAAAAATATATGGCAGTGCCTGTCTCACCACACCCTTACAAATAGTTCCCATTTTTAATATTCATTAATTTGACAGATGAATTATGGCAATTGGTTTCCTGTTTTAAATGTATGTCTCTTTAATTGCCTATGAATGGAACATTTTTCATGTTCACTGCCAGTTGAATTTCCTCTTTTGTGAATTGTCTGTTTCCCATCTATTTGCCCATCTATTTCCCCACGTATTTTTAAGTGTTATATTTTTTAAGATTTAACATTTTATATTTATCATTTAGAAAAACTAGTGGTGGAAATAAAAAGAAGTATGAGACTCTGTTCTCCAGTTCTGAAATCATTTTGCTGCATTGTTTTATTCTTGGTCTACCTCGAGAATGGTGGCAAAGTTTTCATTAATGACTGAAATCTAGAAAGACTCCAAAAGCCTAAATTAAGATAATGGCCTAAGTTTTCTTATCCCAACTTTCTGATCAAACAGGTTACCAACGCTTGTCTTCCTGCCCTGCCTGCCCTCTGGTGGAGGTGCAAAAGAGCAGGCCAGATCAAGCAGGGGAACAGTGAAAAAGCTGGAGGTAAGCCAAATAGCAAACCAGCCCTGGGTAGTTAGACAGTATTTGACTCAACAAATCTCTGTTTCCTGGTTTTTCTAACATTGAATGGGGATGGCAGAATTTACCATAAGACTTATTCCTAAACTGATGCCTTTCTGCAGGTATTGCTCTCTACCTTTGCTCTTGCTGCCCTGGATAATTCCTGAACAGGAAAAACACTGCCCATTCCTCTACCTGGAAAAGTGCATGGGGTGATATAGTATAAAGCAGTGGACTAGAAAATGAGGGTTCTGTTCCCAGTCCTGGTATTTGCTAGTCAGTTGAGTGCCTTTGGATAAGTACCTTTACCTCTCTGAGTCTGGGTTTTTCATCTGTAAATCAGGAGTAATGATATTAAAATGGGTCTATTGGGAGACTCAGATAAGATAATGGCAGTGAAAGTGCATTGTAAACAGTAAACCACTCTGCAGATCTACAGTAACATTAATATAGTATTGAAAACTGTTTTCTCTCAATCTATGCTTGACTTGGTTGCCTTTGTATTTTAAAATAAGAAATCATCAAATTATGCTTTTAATATTTAGCAAATAAATGGAGCTTTTGTCTCAAATCCATTTAGAAAAAGCAGTTCACATATCCCAGTGTGACCCAGGTCTGTGTGTGTACTCTCTAAATTGCACTTCCATTTTTGTTTTAATTATAGCATTGAAAGAGTAGAAGCTTTAAAATTACACCTTTCAGAACTAGTCATTACTTAGTGTTCTGTACTTCAAAAATATTGCTCATGTCTTTAAAATAAATTAGCAGGTTCTTTTATTATTACCTTGACCTATATATAAATTTATTAATATGCTGATGATAACGGTTTTTAGTGTTTTTTAAACATTTCCTTGAAACTAATAATTTAAAAGATATTTAAACATACTAAACATTTTAAAGTTAAGTATTCAAACATATTAAATATTTAAATTCAATTGAAATGTTTAAATTGCTTATACATTATGTTCTATGTGGCTGAAGATAAATGTGAAAATGCATAGAATTATATAACTGAAAGCATTGAGAGTTCTGCACTCCTTTCCCTGCTATGTACACAATTTCTCCTCCCTCTTCTCACCCACTTTAGTATAATATACTAGTAGAAAAGCAAAAAAGGTAGCTTTCTGAAAAGAGATAAAACTGTCAAAGGTAACTGGTCCAAGTCACCATTATCCTTGCAAAGGTCTTATAATAGCTACCTATCTGGCTTTCCTACTTCAGGTAGCAAGAATAATTCTTTTAAAATCCAAGTCAGATAATGTCACTTATATGCTCAGAAACCTCCAATGGCATTTACTACTTAGTAACCCGTTTTCCTGCCCATACTGAAGCAGGAGTTAGTGGACGCAGGCAGACTTGTGGCCCGGGGAACTGAGATCATGGCTTTGCAATACACAAAAAAACTGCTTCCTGGAAAGTCCTGCCTAAAGATGGAAAAGTCTTCCCATCCCCATCTCGGTGCTGACAGAAACTCCCAGCCAATTGCGGGGGTTTCTTCCTCCAAAAAAGCTCCAATCAACCCAGCCATTTGAAAGTACACTTAGGCAAATAGACCTCAGCCCTGATTGATTACGCCCTATGTAAACAGAGCACGGTCCTTTCAGTTAATCAGGAATGAGTTGCGCTATGCAAATAGGGCATCATACTTTCAGCCCATCAAGAGTGAGTTGTGATATCATCGGTTCAGTTATTAGGTCCGCAGGGTGTGGGCTCCCTCCTTCCTAGAAGTTTATAAACCCCAAGACCCAGTCACTTCAATAGCATCATCTCTTGGAGCCCCTCCTGGCTAGCAGGAGTTTTTTCTCCTTCTGTTCCTCATTTAAAGCTTTGCTGGTTTCTCTGTTCTCTTGTCTGCTGGCTTCATTCTTCTTCACCGCCGAGACACGACCCTGGGAAGTACAGCAGCTCAGCCAGTAAAAATACCTCACTTCCTCAGCCCAGTTTAGCCTCCTTGGCCACACCAGGTCCAAGTTCAGCCTTGCCCGGGAGTGTACTTCCCTCAGATATCTGCAGAAGTGGCTTTTTCACCTCCCTGGGGTCTACTGTTCACCTCAGTGGGGTCTTCTCTTTCACCTCCTTTAAAACTGCTGCTCTCATCACACTCCTATATCACTTCCTTCTATAATGCTTATCACCATATAACATATAATATACTTACTTACTTCTTTTGTTTATTATCTGTCTTCCCCTCCATAATGTAAGCCCCATGAGGGCAAAAGGTTTAGCTTGTTTTGTCTGTCCTCAAACCCACGATCCTAAGTGCCTGGATCATAGTAAATGCTCAGTAAATATTTGCTGAATGAATGAATGAATGCAACAAAGATAAATCATGATCTTACTTGATTTACAACACCTTAAAAATTGCAAAATTTTCATCAAACCTTTTTTTTTCAAAAAAGCCAGAAATTTTGGATATCTTCTCTTGCTAAGACCTGTTGCTATAACATCTGGCATCAGTGTTCTCTTCCACCTGCCTCCAAATATTTTGGTCATTCTGTGACTCAAGAATTGAGATCTCTGTTAATCCATCGTTGTCCCATTCAGTGTAAGCATAATTGTGTACACCACTCCTAGTTCATCATGAAAGGAGGAGAAAATGGAATAACAATGAAATATCTGTCCTTTACTTTCTTTACACCATAACCTCCTGATGATCAGAGTTTTGGCCACCCATTTTCTGATTAATCTTTCTCCCCTGTTCCCAAAGTATAGGTATTAGCAAAGAACCTTGTTTGAATTTCCTCACTTGCTTTGCATGCCCTTATCCACTTTTATGGGTTCTGTTATCTCCTTTTTTTGATTACTCAAATTTGTAAGCCCAGTCTTGGTATTTCTTATTGGCTCCCAGTTCTCCATGTCCCAGACTGGGCATGTCCATCTAGCCATCTTTCAAATTTTCAAACCTCATATGTTGAACACATTTTTTTCTTTTAAAACTGGCTCCTGTTCCAGTAATCTGTTTCCATTAACTCTGGCTTTTTTCAAGTTTGGAAATGTTTCCAAGGCTTGTAATCATTCCTGATGTTCTTCCGCACTGTTAGTTGTCAAGTGTTGCTGTTTATAATTCTAGAATGTCTCTTGATTCATCCTCTTCTTTGCTTTCAGATCATTGAAGCCTGAGATTCTGCATTTCTCATCTGCTTCTGAGTCAGGCTGATGTTACTGGTGTGTTCACACACTTTGATTAGCAAGGGCCTGCTTTAGGTTAACGATGGCCACCTAAATCTAGTCTTCCACTTCCTAGTCCATGGCCTTGTCTAAGACAGACTCAGTTCCCTTCAGAAATAGAGATCTCCTATTGCCCAGTCTTGCTTTAAAAGAAAAAAGTTATTTTCTCTATCATAGAAGATTAGAAAGTTGCAGAGACAGAAGATAAAAAATTCAAAGCAGCCACATTGATCAATCCACAGTAAATCATTAACATTCTAATACATACTCTTTCAGTCCTTTCTTTCTTGACATGTAAGTATATATTCAGGTTGTATTCTTTAAACCATAAAGGGGTCATTTCTTTCTTTCTTTATTTGCCCAAGATATAAATTTGCTAAGTGTGTTGAGTCCCATCTTAATAAAGTAGAATGTGCCTTGTCTATATGATAAAAAATGGTCAGAGCTCCTTTTCTCAACCTCCCTTACATTTGGGAACTGAAGACTTGATGCAGCCAAGCAGATGCATCCTCTCTAGACTTTGATTCAGGAGCTGGTGACTCAAAGCAGCAGGGATGACACAGAGTCCGTTCTGGCCAGGGCACAGAGGCAACGGCAGCTGCATCCGGTTTCCAGTGGCAGCAGGGACAGCTGTTCTGTGGCAATGTGCAGTGTCCGGCATCTGAGGACTTGGCAGTGCGAGCGGTGGGGTCAATGCTTGGCAGCTGCCACAGTGACTTCACAGGACTCGTTCTGCAGAGCGCTTTGGGAGTGGTTCTTGCCCAGTGGTTTGTCTTCCCACCTTTACTTCTTAAATTGGCTTGAAAGTTGACAATTCATTGGAACAAATACTAATACTTCTAATAATAACTAAATTTTAGATAGTTTTTATTATGTACCAGGAAAATTTCAAAGTACTTTATGTACATTGATTCATTTAATTTTTATAACAACACTATAACATATACGCTTGTATTATTCCCATTTTACAGATGATAAACCAAGTCACAGAGAGGTTAGGTTACTTGCTCAAGGTCACGCAACTGTAAATGACTGCTATGAAACCCAAACCTAGTCAGTCTGACCTAGTTCTGAAGAGCTCTGACTGATACAAGTACTGTTTTATTACCTAATTTTTTCATATAACAGAATTTCATGAGCTTTTCCATGTTATTAAGTATTTCTATAAATATTTAACGTAGCTGTATAGTCAGTGTTCAATTATAAGGATGATTCATGGTTCATTTAACCAACTTGCTATTCCTGGACATTAACAATATCCTAGTGATGAAACTTATTATTTTTTTAAAATATCCATGACTATTTCCTTGGGATAAAGTCCTAGAATTGGAATGCTTGAGTTACACCGTTTGCCTTCCAGAAAGATTATTGCAGTTTACACACGCAGCAGTGTATGGGAACATTCTGTTTCCCTGAGTCTTTATTAGCATTGAATATTGTCATTAAAAGTTTTTTTCTTTGTGGTACTGAAAATAATAGTTTTCTTTTATTCCTGAAATTCTTTTTCTTTTATACAATTACATGAGCAACATTGTGGTTACTAGATTCCCCCCCTTATCAAGTCCCCACCACATACCCCATTACAGTCACTGTCCATCAGCATAGTAAGATGCTATAGAGTCACTACTTGTCTTCTCTGTGCTATACTGCCTTACCCGTGCCACCCCCTACATTATGTGTGCTAATCATAATAAACCTGCAATTCTTTAAATATTAAAAAATATATTTATTGGCCATTTGTCAAATGTTCTTGTGTGAATTGACTGTCCCATCACCCATGGGAGAAAGTTGAAACTTAAAGAGAATTCAATGCTCTTTCTACTCCAACCCCAACTACTTTTCTAACTAATTCTCCTACAGGTCGTGAACATTTACCTTAGAACCATATGAATGTGCTATTTTTGTAGGCCAAAAAAGAGGCTGACGATTGACAATTTCATATGGTTAAACCTTATAAGTCTCCAAAACCTTTGCACTTCCACTGGAGTATTTTCACAAAGATTTTTGCCTCTCTTTGAGAAATCCTCCTCAATCTTTATGAGGCTGAGTATATTGGTCATGTCCCCTACCCACTTATTCCTTTGCCATCCTTCTGTTCCTCCTCTCACTCCAGTGTAAGTAACTGAAAATCACCCCATTCGCCTCACTTTGCTTCTCTCCTTTCCTATATAGCTGTAGACTGGCTGAGCCCTGTGTTGCTTTCTGCTAGCAGAGACTGTCTTATTTATTTTGGCAGCCACAGAGCTACCAAGGTTTCCAGCTTATAGAATATGTGCAACAAATATCCGTTGAATTGAATAACTAGTAAATTTAGGGCCCAGGAAGTGTCTTATTAGCCAAACAGTAATTGCAGTTTCCTTCCATGTTAGATAAGGAAGAGCATGTGTAACACTCTCTAATATCTTCTAATTTGGTTGGTTGGTATTTTGTTTGGAATTGGTCCTCTTTATTTTGAATCCTCCATCCTTCTAATTCATATTTTCAAATGTGGTGATTATATTGCAATTCAATGAAATTAATTTATTTCATGGTACAATTCTCAAGGATCAAGCAACACAATTCTCTAACTAGCTAAAGAAATAATTGGTGTACTTTCCAAGAAATAAATTTTATTTATTCCCTCTTATCCATATTCACCTTTTTTTCTTAGGTGTGCTTGGAGGAACTTTTACCGACTTCCAGGAAATATTAATGCTATGGATAAAGTTATAATATTAACACAAGCTTCAGGAAACATTAAAAAAAACATTAAAAACATTTAAACTAAATCTTACTAAGACAAAGGTGTCTGTTTATAAAGGAGACACACTGCACAATTTAAATTGCCCTTACAGGAAGAAAATTATGGAATCAGAGAACTTTAAAGGTAGAGAATATCCCCAAGTTTTTCAGTATGTACTCTTTGCTGGAAAAATACCAAGAGTAGAGGAGAGAAGATGATAGTCTGAGCTAAGTTTTGGCTCTGGGTTCCCTTTTCCGGTTAATTTTCAAGTGATGTCGCAACCCTTGCTCATCTTCTCTCAGCCGTGTGCCTCAGCCGTGCCTTGAACAAGTTTAGATGCAAGTGGTCTCAATGCCAGGCCCTCCTTTGCATATATAATCAGAAGGGACTAGGGGCCCCCCATCACCCCACCAGACATACAGACAGATTTGGCCTTTTCTTTCCTGCTTGCTCATAGGCATGTGTCTGTTCAGAATTTTGCCATTTGTAAGTGGGCTTCTCTAACCAGGGAACTGGTTCAATTACCAGATCCAAAGACCTAGAAGAACTGTGAGATTTTTAAATAGAGGGTGGAATGTTACGATAAAGAGAAAAGCAATTATTAGCAAGAATGTGGAGAAATTGGAACCTTCATATGCTGCTTGTGGGGATGGAAAATGGTACAGTCACTTTGGAACAGTCTGGCAGTTCTTCAAATAGTTTGAGTTACTGTATGATTCAGCAATTCCACTCCCAGGTGTACCCTAGAGAAATGAAAACATAGAGCATATACACACAAGAGCATGTACATGCATGTTCATTGCATCATTATTCATAATAGCCAAAGAGTAGAAACAGCCTAAGTGTCCATTAGCTGATGAATGGATAAATAAAATGTGAAATATTCATTAAATGGAATATTATTCAGCAATTAAAAGGAATGAAGTTCTGATACATGCTACAACATGGATGAACCTTGAAAACATGCCAAGTGAAAGAAACCAGTCATAAGGTCCACATACTGCATGATTCCATTTGTATGAAATTTATAGAAAGGCGTATCTATACAAACAGAAACTAGATTAGTGATTGCCTAGAGTGCTAGCTAAGTAGGCTAAGTAGGGTTTCTTTTTGGGATAACAAAAGTGTTCTAAAATTGATTGTGGTGATAGATGTACAAGTCTGTGAGTATACTAAAAGCCATTCAATTATACACTTTAAATGGGTGAATTGTACAGTATGTGAATTGGAAGTCAATAAAGCTGTAAACAAGAAAAAAGGTGTGTGTGTGTGTTTTCATTTAATTTTGTCTCTTAGTACTTCTTTGGCTAGCTGTGAATTCCCATGCCTAATTTCAGACTTGCTTGCCCTTTGATTTTGCCTGAAGTCCAGCCAAAGCTAATGTAGTAGGGTGGAAATTTAACTCACAGTACAACTCAGACACAGAGAGAAAATAAAAGTTCTTTATTTAGTCCATAACCAGTCTGCTTTCCTCCTGAAGCCCCAACTTACGGATAGTAGATAAAATGAGTGGCATGTTGGGTCCCCAGACTCTGGGACACCACTAGGGTGGAATTAATGGCTAAGACCAATTTACCTGCAGCTAACACAGTATTTTTGCTGCCACCAGATCCGCTCAGGTGAGCAGCGCATGGGGCAGTGTAGTGCTCCATACATGGGATTCAGCATTCTTGTCTGGGTTCTCAGTTCTGTACCTTGCTTTGGTCTCTGTTTTCTATGTGATTCGAGACTTGCTTTGATCTCCTGGATGTGTGCACTCCATACCTCATGATGGTTCTCCTGACTTCTGCCTGCTGGCTCTGTCATGAGCACTGGCTCCCAGGCAATACCTATGTCTCCAGGTTTGCTGTATTCCCGTAGCTGGTCACAAAGGTTCATTATTTTAGTCTCTTAGTCATAGCTTCTTATCCCAGCTCTTTGATCAGTAGCTGGTTAGGGTGATAAAATTATTGTTTTGTGATTTCATCAAGTATTATTGCTCAATAGAATACATACAGTTATTCCCTTCTTCTGAAAGGGAAGATTTAAGAGCACTCTAAAATGTTTTAAATAAAATACTTAAGAGCACTCTAAAATGCTTTAAATAAAAATTTCCCTGTTTTTATAACTTTGTATTTATGATGATATAAGTGCTTATTTTAGCTCTATTTTTTTTAATGAGGAGAACTGCCTGAATATTAGTGCTTTGAATAGAGGGTGGTACAAAATAATATTATATTATTTGGCCCAGGAAGGAGATAAATTGTGATGTATATTTGCTTTTCAGATTGTTTTATCTTATCCAAACCAAGTCAATGATGTGACAATTCAGAAAGGAATTCTGAGAACTTACTGGTTGCTTTGAGCAATTTGTATTCTGAAGGATGGTGACCTCTACAAACAAATGAAAATATTTCAATATTGGCATTCATTTAGGACTGAAGAGGACTTTGCATTGATGTAGTGTCCTACAGTCTGAGTGCCAATGCCTGGGAGGTCTTTTTTAATACTACATTATTTTGGGGAAAAAACTTGAAATTTAAGAATAACATCATCTGAATGCATATTGAATTTACAAAGAGGCAAACTTGATTAAAATATTTGACTACTAAATGAATAAGAATTTGGGAATTTATTTTACAGAATTTTTTTTTATTCAATAGATGCTCTCTATTTGTGTGTGTCTCTATGTATACACACACATATGCAAATTAAAAATTCAGGGGGCTATATGTAAATATATATGTATATAAACATATAGAGAGAAAATGAATAATAAATATATATATATTCTTAGGTATGTTGATCTAAGATTTGACTGGATATAATTGTCACATTATCACCTAAACAAAATCATACCTGTTGATTCATAAATTCATAAATTATACTTGTTAATTTACTAAGAAGTGAAAGGTTCATATTGCCAGTTTAAAATAAGTGTACTCTCAGAGTCTGATAGATGATGGCAAAAGAATGTGTAGAAGAGTATCAGAGGGATCAGTGTACCCATGAGTACACTGCCTTCAGACACATTATTCTAGACAACTTATGGCACCAACTTTTCAATGTTGATGTTGTGGGACTTAATACCATTAACCCACCAAAAGGTTCCTATCCTTTTTATTGACAGTAGGTAGCGTATATCCCTTCTTAGTGGCATTAACCAATGTTAATGTTTATTCTTTTCATTACAAGTGTTTAATTATTCTACATTATTTTATTTCCTTAATTCAATAATTTTTTTTCAGAAAGAAACAAGACAAAAATGACAATTTTTTGTAGTTTTCAAGATTTTTTAAAGGTGAAAATGTTTTGACATTTTCTTTATTCTTTATTAAAATATATTTGAACAGAACTCATCAACTGCTTTGACCCAACTTTATTCTTCTTAAAAAGAAAAATACATTTTCCCTAAGAATTTTTTCTTTTGTTTAGTTTTACAATAAATCACTGAACTGGACATTGTACAATAAAATAGAACTTGTCAGTGATAAGTGAGCCGACTTCCAAAGTAAAATTTGATGGGTAACATATGAGGCTAGTATAATAATGTGTAAACGTATAGAATTGTGCTATCTGTAATGGAGTATGTGGTGGGGACTTGATAATGGAGGGAATCTGGTAACTACAATGTTGCTCATGTAATTGTATATTAATGATACCAAAAAAAAAAGAATTGTGCTATCTTTATCTTTTTCCAAAATGTTAATAATGACCTAATATGAAGTGTTTTAAGACAATTTTAGGACATTGTCTTTCCAAAGCTTTTCAGATTAAATGCATTATTAAACTGTTAAGCCCTTAACAACCAATTACCACTATTACACAACTGAAGTGCATTTTCATTTTCTCTATACTTCTGGTAATAGCAAATAATGTTAAAGTTTATTGTTTCTGTCCTAATAAATATTTTCAGTTATTTTTATGGCACTTTATCTTAGGGTTTTTTTGTTTGTTTTGGGGGGCAATATTTTAAAATGGGATACATATGTGCATCTGTTTTTCTATATATTCTGGCTCAGAACTATTTGATTAAAGATAAGTAGTCAGTTTAGATTCCAAAGAATCAGAGAAGGAAAGAAAAATGTTGCTGATAGAATTTTTAATCTGTTTATAGTTTTATTGCTGGGAATTGTTTTTAAGATTTT
The DNA here is from genome assembly GCA_032199065.1 of Smutsia gigantea. Taxonomy (NCBI): domain Eukaryota; kingdom Metazoa; phylum Chordata; class Mammalia; order Pholidota; family Manidae; genus Smutsia; species Smutsia gigantea. Next base: position 171,812 of record JAVSCE010007762.1, read on the forward strand.
CTGTTGTTACAAAAGTAATTCATTACAGAAAAAAACCATATATAATCAAAAGAAAATTTTAAGTATTTATTTTAGAGACAATTAATAGTCTTTTCATACCTTTTTCTATCCATCACTGTGTATAATTTTTTGGTAAAAATTAAATATATCATACATATTTGTGGATGCACCTTCTGTAGCAATAAACACATGTATTTATTACTAAAAACATAGCTATGCATTTAAAAAAATAAAGCAAGTGTATGCTTTTGAGTATTTATTTACTTATTCAGATAGTCAAAGTCTTAAAAGGTATAAAAGAAAAATGCCTGAGCCATTTGTGGTAATGCCAAAGCAGCTGTAGAAGAGATACTCAAAAACCATGAAGACTGCTAGACCTGAATAAATGTGTTGATGATGGGCAAAGCAGTCAAGAAAGAAAAGGAAAATTGGAAATGAGAAAAGTGAAACATTAAAGGACTGATCTAATCAAAGCCCTGGATTTGTCATTGACAATCAGCGGTGGAAGAGTAACATAGGGAAAATATGTTTGCATCGTTTCAGCACTGCACTGCAATGAATTTAGGTATTATCCTCACACGATTCATGCCTTTCGTTCTATTTGTATTGGTGGAGTTGCAGATTACATAGATTGATGCATCAAATGGGTCCAACATACAATGACTTAAACGAGTAAAATCCAGGGTTATAAGGTGGCTTGACAGTGCCTGGGACCGAGGCCGCTTCCATTGATGTTGCTTTTATCATGCACACTGCTGCAGATGGCTCGCCACCTTACCAACTGGGTCTGCATGCCAGCCAGTGGGAAAAAGAAAAAGGGAAGCAAAAGGCCTTATGAAGCCTGCCATTGTTATTAGGAAAGGAAATGAAGGAGAAAGGAACCTGGCCATGCGTCCAGTGCAGTTTAAGAACAGTTAGATTTGGGAATTGAAGCAGTTTCTTAGGCAATGCTGTGTCTTTCTGGGAAAAGAATGGTTAGTCTCTGAGATGCCCCACCCATATTGTTTCTTTTCCTAAGAAGATACCCTGGTGTAAAGGGGAGAAGGACGTGGTTTATGTGTCCCCATTGGTGTGGGATGAGTTGGGGAGATCTGGCTGCTTGCCAGGTTTCAGCAGGGGTCAGTCATAGAGATGATCTCTCTCCAGGGCACTGCATGAAAAGCAAAGGCAGACTCCTCTCCCCTTGGTATTACTTTCATTTGTTCCACACAGTGGCTCTTCCTGGAGCAGAGCATCAGCAGCACCTGGGAACCTGTGGGCAATGCCAATTCTCAAGTCCTACCCAGACTTACTAAGTCAGAAACTCTGGGGGGTGCGGCCCAGCAACTGTTTTAACAAGCCCTCTAGGTGATTTGAGGCATGTTAAAACTTCAGAACCATGGGTTTAATGCAGTTTACTGAAAGGAGAAATCAGAATTATGTTTAATTGATTGCTGCATTATCCTATTTTGAATGCCAGAAGCTGAGTATTACTTTTGTCTCTGCACTCCTTTGAAATATGCTAATTTCCGGTCTCCTCCCATGATGGATACCAGCGCCCTATTCTCAGAGCAGTAAAAGAAGTACACGTTTTCCAAAGCACTGTATTACCCAGTTACACATACTCACTTTTTTGCCAGGAAACTACACTTAAACTTGATGAGAATGATGAAGAGGACCAGCTGCCTGCTCCTATGTGCTCCACAGAAAGACATAGTACTGGGCAACAAAAACAGAAAGAAATCAAGAGGAGAGAATGTCCAATTCTAGCTTTGTTTCTGTCCCAGCATCCTCAGGGAAGTGTATACTTTCCCCTGTTTATAAAATAGAAATAACATTCTAAACACATTACATGAAAGGGCATTTAGTTTAACTCCTTCCTCTGCATGGAAATAGTAATTTGTCTTCATTCTCATTGTGAGAACATATACTGTTCTAAATAGAAAAGATTGCCATTTTCATTCATTTAGCAATAGTTTGTTTCCTTGTGAGAGAGTTTCCTGTAAGCAAAAAATGTGTGAGATGTTAAACATTTATAGTTATTTAAAAGAAATAACTCTAAATCTACTATATTAACATGGTTGTAAATTGGAAGTTGTCTTTGTGAATGGGGGGGTTTATACAGAAAGAGACATGATTCTTGCCTCCACTTAATCCATTCTCTGTATGTCTGACCTTTGGAATATTTGTTTTATAAAGTAAATTGCCTCAGACCCCTCTCTTTGGGCTTCCCCGTACATTTAGAGTTCTATTCAATCTCCAAGGCTCGGCAGGTCACGCCCCAGCATTCTTTCCTAGAGTCATCTCAAGGCTTTCTCCCTTTGCTCTTACTGGCTTTCTTTCCATTTCTTGATGGAACCTAACTGTGTCCTACCCCAGAGCTTTGGGACATGCCCTTTGCCAGGAATGTCCTGTCCTTAACTCTTTGGAAGGTTAATGCTCACTTACTTCTTAATTTCTCAACAAAATGCCTCTCCCTTAGAAAGGGGTACTGTGATTTGAGAACAATAAATATTTGATGAATGAATTACCAAATATCATACAGCAAAGTGGACACTGTGGTTTGATATATAAATGACAGATTATCCCGAAATTTTAATAACATTACCACATATTGAATTTGATTGTTCACAAATGCTTTGAATTCCCAAACTTGCTAACTGCTTATTTGACAGTCAGATTACATTTCTCTGTAAAAACTGTTAATGGTCCAGGCCTGTGTCTGCTGAAAATAACAATGACAGATCTTCTTTAAGCTCACCTCCATCCAAATATTGGCATCCTTAGACCTCTGTTTCCAAATCAGGATTCCTAGTTTTCAACCACAACATAATTTTTAAGGACTTCATTTTTGTGAAATTAAAAAAGAAATGTGTTAAAAAGATGGTTTTTAAGTTTTCTTCTCTCTGAATGTGTCTTTCATCAGTTGAACGTTTGCATGAGGAGAGAGGCATATTGCTGTAAAGGTGTGCTCAGCATAAACTGGGAAAAAGGACAGGCTCTGGAAGTAGTTTGGAAGACCTGTCAGCACTCCTTGGTAGCTCCCAGTGTAGAAATGTGATTGTGTGCACATGGACTGGGAGGGGGTGGGGCTGAGGAAGAAGGAGAGATTCTGCGTGAAGGAGCGGGAGTGAGCCTGAAGTTGGTCCCTTGTATGCTGAAGTGAGGCCCAGCGGCAGCTGCACAGCTTGTTGGAATGCTGGTTCTCAAAGACCTTGTCACTGGCCTGGTCAGTTGTACCTAAGTGGCCACCCACAAATGCAGACATATTATTTAAAGGGCTCAATATTTGTCAGGCATCATTGCATCTCTCTCCTTGAGGTCAGTTCAAACCAAATTCAATTTTCTTTTCAAGGTCCTCTCAGACCTATTGAAGCATCTTAGGCTTAGAAAGGCCTACATGGCTAAAAATTTCCCAACCGGAACAGGAGTTTCCACTACAACACCCCTAACAGGTGTTCCTTGGCCTTTGAATACTCACCTCCTTAACAAACAGGCCACTTCATATTTGGACAGTTCTCATTGTTACATATTTCACTTCCTTATACTGTAATGAAATCTGCTTCCCTGGACTTTTACCCCATTTTTCTTTGTTCTGCCCTCTGGAGCTATGCAGAAAATGTCTAATCCTTCAACATGATAGTTCCTCAGACATTTGAAGATAGTTGTCAGATCCTCCCCCCTAAATTCTCTCTTTCCAAGGTAAAATAGCCTCATCTTTAAATTGGACCTTTTATAAAGAATGCATTAATGTGGAGAATGTATGAACAATAGCCCTAGGCAGACCTGGGTTCTGTTAATTTGTTTATTCAATTGCTTTTTCCTTTTACATTTATTCCTACTAGTAAGTAAAATGAGTATGATAAATCCTACCAAGGAGAGGTACATGATTCACTGTGTGTATACACTAGGGAGGGATTTGGCCAAGGCAGGAGAAGTCAACCAAGGCTCTTGGGAGGTGAGGTTGAACTGAGCTGATGGATGGGTAGTAGTTTACAAGGTGAAGGGGCAAGGAAGTGCCTTTCAGGCAGAAGAGCAATATGTACAAAGGCCCTGTAGTGGGTGGGGCATGTGATGGAGGCATCATTTACTGTATTGATCTTTAATTTCTGTATTCATGCAAAGATGGATTATCATACCTTCTCCCTTAATTGAAAGAATTGTTCCAAGGTCCCCTGAAATGGATAGGAATATGCTTTAAAGTGGCAGAGTCCTGTGGTATCATTCATAATAGACTAATCCTTTAACCCAGTCAGGCCTGTTCCCTCACTGTTCCACCAACTGGCATTCCCACTTCTGTCCTTTCGCTTTTGCTCTTCCCTTCCTAGAAAGGTCTCTCTGCTTCTCCCATCCTTGTAACCTTTACTGCCCATCTCCAGTTCTTATTCCCCTGGGAAGCTTCCTGGGCACTCAGGTCCATTTCTGTAGTGTAATGGTTAAATGCAGGGCTTTGTAGTCCTGGGTTTGAGTCCAGGTTCAATTATAGACTACCTGGTGGCCTTAGACAAATTAATTTCTCTGACATTCAATTTCCTTATCTGTGCAAAAGGGGTAATAAGAGTAACTACTTCATTAAATTATTTGTGAAGATTCAGTGAGATTAATATATATATATTTATGATGGTTTTCACTTACTTGTCCTTTACCTCCTCTATGGCCCACACCAACTGGCTCCACAATTCTAAGGCTGACTCTAAGTATAGAGAGGAGTAGGATGGAAGCCATTTGCTTTGCTCCCGAGCATTTAAAGTCCCTGGTTCCCTGGCTATTGCTCCTGTACATCATTGGGAGTGCCCCCACCATGCACACAGGACCTCTGAGCCACCCACTGGTCAGCCAGCCCAGTTACTTTTAGAGCTCCCCAGACTCAGGGTCACCATGCATAACCAAAGACCTGCAAAAGTGTAGAAAGCAAGTTATATTCTTGCTTTAAATGGCAAGTAAAATAATTTTTCAGAATGTCATGTGCAAGGTTATTCTGGATTAATCATTCTTTTGAAGAATCCAGTTTCATAAATATAGCTTGAAATTTTTCAATAGAAAAACATTATTTAACTCATAAATAAATACATTTTTTAAAGTTCTTAATATTCAAATGAGGTTAATGGGGTAAAATTCTGGTATTATCTTTTAAAAGATTGCAACCTTTATGTCAAGACCACAGTCAAGTTTGTTGTAGTGGAAATATATTGAATTTCCGTCTCGGAAAAGGAATGGAAATGTGCTAAATTGAATTAAGTCCATTGATGTAGGGTTTTTATGTTTCCAGACTGCAGACAGTTGTAGTTCAATATTGCAAGTAAGTTTCTTCTTTGTAGACTTAAAACAATCTGCGAAATAGAAACTAAACAATTTTGCACTTGCAATTTAAAATATAACCCCTCACCAGCACCTCTCTGCATTTATTTCATACTTCAGATACTCTTCATGCTCTGCTAGGTCACGGACATATTAATGCACGTCTACTTCTGCAATCAATGAAGCTAATTTAAAATATCCTTTAACAGGTGAGGTAAAAGATTAGTTTTGAGGTTTGTAATTAAATAGGGATTCTTATTTCCTAATGGGGAAATAGGCCATTCTGTGATATCTTCAGGGACATAGCACTGTTCAGGGTTTAAGGCTCAAAGAAAATCTATTTTGAGAAAGGCACCAGTCAAATACTTCATTATGAACAGGCTTGTATCTCATCAGTGGTGATATCTCTATCTTCAGTTCTTGAAGTATCATCTCTGTATTGTGATAGAACCCTTCTTTCCCCCACCTACCTCAATTCTTTCAACTGAATTTTTCTGCCTTTCCCTTTGTTTTTGAAATGGAGTCTTCAGTCGCATTACCTTGATTACTGTGTTGACAGATACTAAAACCAAGGCCAGTAAGCCTATTTTTCTGTTGCAACTATTTTGACTTTAAGTATTCAAATAGTACATAAAATGTCAGTGAAGCACTTAATTCAGAACTTGAAAATGTATGCATAAAAACACCACTGCTGTGATTCTATGGAGTTCAAAAATTGCCATTTTGCTTCCTTATAAAATTGGTCAAAATGAAAATGTACACTTTGTTCTATTCATTTGCCTTTCCCTGTTCTCTTTAGTTCAGCTTTATTTCTATTGTTCTTTGCAGTTCCCCTACTCCACATTGATAGTCTTTCTGCAAATCCCTTGAATATGGATACAGACATCAATGTCCACGGTTTTAGCACCTTTACGAAATCTAATGTCTTTCATAAAAAGCCAGGCACACATTAGGGAATCAGGACCCTACTAAATGTTTGCTAACCTCATTTTATGGCCAAATCTCTCATATCCTATTGCTCTACATTTATTTTATCATTGTTATTATCTTCTGATCAAGCAACATACTAAGAAATACAATTGATGTCCTGTTTTCCTTTTCTTTCACCACCCAACATTTTATTTTGATAAATTTCAAACATACAGAAAGGTTGAAATAATTGTATGGTGAATATCCATACACTCACCCATACATATGTTACTATGAACATTTTTTGTATTTGCTTTATTACCCTTGGGCATTTATCCATTCCTTTATCCATCCATCAATTCATTTTACTTTTTGATCCAATTAAGTTACAGATACCAGTATACTTCATCTCTAAAGGCTTTAGCATGTGTATCATTAATTAGAGTTCTATATTGGTTTATAGTTCTTTTTATTCTTTCAAGTAATATGTCCATATAATAACCTATGCAAATCTAAAGCTTACCATTTTCTGGGTTTTGACAAATGTATATGCTTGTGTAACCTAAACCCCTACCGAGACAGAGAACATCACTATCACTTCAGAAAGTTCCCTCTTGCTTCTCTCCAGTAAGTCCTTACCCACCCTCCCTCTACCCCAGCAAGCCCATGTTCTAATTTTTTTCTGTCATTAATTAGTCTTGCCTGTTTTAGAATTTCATACAGATGGAGTCATAAAGTGTAAACCATTATGGGGAAGACTTCTTTCATTCATAATGTTGAAATTCACCCATGTCATGTGTGCAAATGAGGGGATAGAAGCAGATGATCCCAAGGTTTCTTTCCATCTGTTAGTTCCTTTTTACTTCTGAGTGGTATTCTGTTATATGACTGTAGCACAGTTGGTTTATCCATTCTCCTGTCAATACGATGAACACCTGAGTGGCTCCCATATTTGGACCACGATGAATAAAGCTGTTAGGAATATTTATGAACAGGTGTTTTTATGAACACGTGCTTTCCTTTTTCTTGGGTAAATATTTAGGAGTATAATTGCTGGGTCACAAAGTATGTGTGCACTTAATATTAAAAGAAACCACCAGACTCATTTCTAAAATACTAATCCCATTTTACACTTCTATCAGCAATGTTTGAGTTTGGGTCACCCCACATTCTTGCCAACATTTAGTGTTGTCAGTCTTTTGAATTTTAGCTATTTTGGTGGGTACATAATAGTATCTCCTTGTGGCACTCACTTACATTTCCTAATGACTAATGATGTTCAGTATTTTTCATAAGCTTATTGGCCATTCATAGGTCTTTCTTTGTGAAATGTCTCAAAATCTTTGTCCATGTTTTTCCTTAGGTGGTTTATGTTTTTGTTACTGACTTGTAGTTCTTTATGTATGCTGGATACCAGTCTCTTATCAGATATATCTGTGAACCCATTTCTTCTTAAATTTCATCCACCTTGGCCATCCATTCTGTAGCATAACTGAACCTGGGCCAAGTCTTGCCTGTAGCTTGTTATTTGTAAAATAACTACTTGCCAAGTGGGCTCTTTCTTTAGTGCCATAGGGAGGCAATAGTGGAGTCCCAGAAAACTGTTAAATGCCAAGTATTGTTTTTTCTATTCACCCTTCTGTAGTTATCAGGGGTTATTTTCAGGATGGAAACCAGTGCTTTCATAGTTTGCTTTAAAAAACAGTTTCCTCAAAGGGTCTGTTTATAAAGTAATACAAAATGAAACAAATATAAGAGTAACTGTAAAAAAGAAAACCAAGTAATGTTTTAACATTACTTTATTCATAGTTATCCAGGGGGAAAACGTAGCTAGCATTATCTGTGATATTATGGTGGTGGTAAAGTTGATGGTGATTTGCATATTTGTAAAGCCATCTTTTTTTTTCCAAAGTACTTTCACTCTGTTTATCTTTAAAATTAGGAAGTGAACTTTAAAGTTATCTTCTTCTCCAAGAGAGACCTAATACTGCAACTGGTGTAACTGTTGTGGCAAGTTATATTTAGGATCTTGTTCTTAAAACCAAGGTGTAAGCGAACATCTAGGGGCATTAAAGGACTCTTGCATCATGCATTGCTGTTGATCCAGAAGACTGGTAGCAGTTCCTGGGCCCACTTACAGGTGACCAGTTCAATAAATTATTTCAACCATACCATGGAATACTTTCTGCCTCCTACTGCTGGATATGTCACTTCGGTTGCTTTATTTTTTCCTTCATTATTTCATAACCACAGGGTTTTACAGATGGAAAGACCTTTGGGGTCATCTGGTTCTATCCCCACATTTTCTTCCTCACAGAGGAAGAAAAACTTCAGGTATTAAATAATATGCCCAAACCAATAGAACTCACAGTTTGGGGAGTTAGGACTAGACATGGATCTTCTGATGAGTAAGTTTTTAGTTTCATGTTTTTTACTCTGTAGTCAAGCCCTGTAAATTTGTGCTTTAAGATGACACTGGCATTTACCCCTTCCTTTCTACTGTGTTCGCCAATGTGTTCTCTAATTATATTTAAACTGGATTGTCATGAAGACTAATCTTTTTCTGTCAGGTCCATCCTGCACCCTTTTGTCTCATCAATTACTCTGGAAACGAGAGTGGTGGCCGCTGAATCAGCTCCTAAATTCTCAAGGATCTCCACACTCTAATCCCATCCTGCCTCTTCATCCTTATTTCCTGTTCTCCCCAACCTGCACCTACTCATCCGAACGTCTCACTATCCCCTGCCTGCTCAGAACTCCTTTGCGGTTCCCGTGTTGGTTCCTTATTCTGGGAAGCCGCCCCTCCTCTCCATGAAGTCACTTAGTACAGCTCATAATTCAAAATCCAGCTCAAGCTCCACCTTCTCTGTGAAACATTTTCTAATTTTTCTCAAGTGATTTTTCACTGCAAAGTCCCACTTAACAATTGACCCGTGTACTAGCCTCTATACCACATAAAACCCCAACTCTCAGTGGCTTAACATCACAGAGGTGTATTTGTTGTTGAGGAATGCCAGTGTGTAAGTATGTATGGATTGCTGATGGTGGTGAGGGGGGCTGTGTGCTCAGTGCAGCCATTTAGGAACCCGTGGTGATGGAGGCTCTGCCATCTTTAACACAAAGCTCCCTTCGTTGCGCAGGCATCAGAGCTTAGAGAAAGAGTGGAGAAGGCACATCTGCTTCTTACCTGGTTTGTGGAGTAGGGTAACACTCTTGCTGGAGAGACCCAGTCATAGGACTCTTTGCTAGGAAATGTCCCCCCTGACTGGCCATCTGCATCCCTGGAACTACTCTGTGCAGGGAAGCACAGATCTCAGGGTGGGGATCTGGTTGACTTTATTACAGTGTTATCCTGTACTGATTTCTAATTGCTCAGTGTCTGCATATCCCCAACTGGATTGTACACTGTAACTAAAATTCCACAAATTTATGCAGGAAAATGAGAACCTGGAACTTAGTGTATGCCTAGTGGATGTTTATTAAATAACAGAATAATTTGTGTAGTCTTTTTTTTTTTAGCTCTTAATTCCTAAATTAAACAAGAAAGAGAAGCAAAAAATAAAAAAACCCTAGGGGATCTGTGTTTGCCTTTTTTTTAGAACACATTTGCAATATTTTTACTTCACATGCTGAAAGTAAAACAGCTGGATTATCTTCAATTCAAGAATAATATTCTTTTCAGCTTCAAAAACTGTTTCCAATTGGTGCATCTTGTTTCCCTTTCTTTTTCTAAATCTTTTCTGTTATTGAAAAACTGATACATAAACAAAAAAATAGAGAGAATGTAACAGTGCAATTCCATGCACACCTCACCTGGCTTCAGTAATGATCGACTCATGACCAGTTTTGTTTCATTTGTATGCCCTACTCAACCTCCCGTGCTAAATTTTTGCAACTAAACCTAAATGGCATATTGTTTCATGTGTAAATATTTCCATTTGCATCACTAATAGCTAAAGACCTTTAAAAAACCAACAATACTGTAGCTCATTTACTAGTAACACTGAGTTTTTATAATCACTAAATAATCCCATTAGTAATGAAATTTTTCCCATAAAAAAAAAAAACTGGTTTGTTCAAATCAAGATCCAAACACTACCTTTTAGACATACCTCTTAAGTGTTTTAAAAATTGTAGTTCTTCTCCTTCTCCACTTTTTTCTTGAAATTTATTTGTTGATGTCTTGCAAATAAGTTGCAGCCCCAGGCAAGTTCGCTATAGATTCACTGTGAACAAAGAAATTTACAGCAAAGGGTTCTTGGGGTGAAAAGGTTATACCCAACTTTATTTCCAGGTGGCAGGTCAGTCACTAAAATCCCGTTCACTCAGAGCGAGTCTGTGTTATCACTGCTGCTTCGGATGCAGCAAGCCGGTCTTGGCCTCTGGGCCCCTCTGTCTGCACAGCCGACCCGCACAGACGTCCTCTGGGCCTCTGTCCTCGGCGCTGCCACCACTCCAGCCGCTGCTCCACTTTCCTACAGCCTTGCAGCCGCGCCCCTCGATCGCATGCAGAGCACTGGGCAGAACTCTTTATATTAACACAATAATGGCTTATTGCCTAAAGGTATGTAAGCGGTAGCATAGCAACAGGCCAGTTACATCATCAGGTGGTTTAAGTTCAGTGAGGATCCTGGCCATAGGAACCCCACTTTACCCACAGTTGAAAAAGCCATTATTTTTCTATAATGACTCACATTCTGGATTTGGCCTATTGCACCATTAGGGTTCCTTTAACAGTTTCAGTGTACCTGTGTCCCTAGCATTTCATGTAAAGTGGAGTTAAATCTAGAATCTTCATCAGATTCAGGTTTGATTTTTCATCATACATGGTTTTGCGTACCTCCATCAGAAGACATGTAATGTCAGGTCATCTCTCCTTTTGATGTCAGTAGTTCCCAGTGGGCTAGGAGCTGTCACCCTGATCCATCCATTGGATGGCTCTCCCTCAGCTTTTCACCTGCGGTCTTGGCTGCCACTGACGATCACCACCTAGATCTATTATTTCATTATGTACATCTTGTGCCTTTTTACAACAATGAGATCCTCCAAAATTTTGGAATATTTTATTATTCTTTTCCCTCTTATATTATTAAATATAGATAGTTAAGACATTCACACACCCCCCTCATAATATCGTAGTCACATACAGTCATATGTGAAGGGTAGAACTGCAAGACATATTTTATGTAATCTTTACTTTTAATTGTGGAGAAAATTAATTGTGTACAAAAATAGAATTGTGCAATGAATCCTTATGTACTCATCACTCAGCCCCAATATCCATTAAACCATCCCAACCCTTCCCGCATCCACTCCCCCTTTTATATTATTTTGAAGCAAATTAGACGTCATATCATTTCATCTTTAAATATTTGAAGCCTATTTGAAGACAATTCTTAAAAAAACACAGTATCAATTATTAATGTTTGAGATGCCTTAATATCAAATAGCATTCAGTTTTCTCATTGTTTTATAAGCATCAGGCTTTTTAGTTTCTTTCTTTTGAATCAGGATCTAATCCCCCACATTGTGATTATTTCTTCTTAATCGATATGTTAATCCTCTTTTCTCCTTGCAATTTCCTTGTCAAAGAAGGCAGATTTTTGTTATCTGGAGCTCCCCCCATAGTCTGGATTTTGCTGCCTACATGCCAATAGTGGAGTTCCAAGGCAGCCTTAAGCATTAAAGAAAATGTTCGTGTACATGGTTATCAGGTTTCACCAAATTGGGTGGTGTTATTTTGGGCGTTGATGATAACGGCCAGAGGTCAGAGGGAACGGAGGCGGCTGCGGGGCCTGGCTGGCCGTGAGCGCTGCGCCTGGGTGAGGAGCACTTGTCAGGGCCACAGCTGCCGTCAGGCTGAGGAGGCTTGTCTTGTGCCCCAGTCCCTTCCTGCTCCCTGATCTAAATTGGACATCCTGTTAGATGGTTTCAGAGCATCCTCTACTTTTCCTCCACTACAGTTGTCACAGTTTGTAACTGTAATGGGCTTCTACAATTTAAGATCAGAAAAGTCAGGAGTGTATGAGTGTAACTTTGTGTATAACTGAATTCTATGTAACACACAAACCATGGTTTCCAGCTGGGAAAATATAAATTTCACAATTCCTGATAATCATTTCCACATGAGAACTCTTTCTCTGGTCACCAAGTCACATTTAATTCTTCCTCCCTCTTCTCTCTGGAAAGGACTGAGTTCCTGGGCAGGGGTCATCTGTAAATATGCTGTTCTTTACTCAGTCCTCGCCTTTAACTGAGATTGGGGCTGTTTCTTCCTCCTGCATCCATCCAGACTTGATAGGCTTATTGTAAAAACTCTACGGTCAGTCGGTTCTCTAAACAGACAGGAGGAGGAGATTCAGAGGAGGCAAGAGTTGGGTAACCCTGTCGCTTACTGGGGCAAAACTGAGAGGTAATTGTAAATCTACCCAGATTTACATAGATGAGTCTCAGATTTGCAACAGCACCCAGCCAACAGGCCATCCGGGCAGCGAGGACTGAGTGAGTCCTAGCAGATGCACCGTGGGCAGCATTATAGAGCTCTGCATATGCCGGGATGGTGTGGGGAAGGTACTGAGAGGTTTTCAACTCCAGGAAGATTTGACAGTGGTAGAAAAAATGTTAAGAGGCCCAGGGAACCAGGAAAGACAGGGTGTGGACATGGAGGCTGGAAGCAGTGGCAGAGACCATGGACACCAGGAATGGGTGCCAGTACCATTTATGATAAACCGCACCTCAGCTGATGAATGCTTGTAACCTACTGAGGACCACGGGGATGCCCACACTACGAAAGCCACTCATCCCCTGATGCTTGGAGGGTAGCTGCTGCAACTTCCTGGGGAAGTCACCTCATCGTCAGGAAAAAGAGAAACAGGAGGAGGAGGAAAACTGAATCCGAAAGAATATTTATTAGTTTTAAATAGAAAGAGACTGAATCATCTTTAAGTGGCAAGACTGAGGAAAATCTTCTCTTGTTGTTTTTGTGGGAATGATTTAGGAAACTGAAGCCATGGTGTTTCTCTCCTTTGACCTACTCTGTAGCTGCAGGGTACCCTGGATACTGTGGCAGGACCCCAGCTGCAGCTGCTGGGGGTCCACTGTGTGGAAGATGCTAGCTGCTGGGCAGTGATTGCCCCATCACCAACACAGAACTCTCTCCTTTCCCCCAGCCTGGGATCCAGACTGTTCATATTCTCCTCTCCCTCTTTTGTGCCCACTGCTCTTGTCGGCCCCTCCCGAGGTACACCGCAATCTTCACCCCCTTTCAGGGTAGGCCCGGGTGGACTGGGGCCCTATATCCTGGGTGGTTCTCATTTCAGGTAGACTCATCTGCTTTTTTTGGAAAAACCAAAAAGGAATTTTATAAAATATGTCAACATGTAATTTAATATGTACTGATTTGTATTCCATCTCAGAAAACTATTTGAGGTTACTAAATGTATCTCAATAAAACATTTATTGTAAATATATTCACTAGCCAGTAAAAAAATCTGTGAGCTCTGATTTTGACTTTGGAAATGCAGACCCCAGAGTACAGTATTGCTTGGTAAGAATTAGTGCGCTGCTTCCTACATGCACGAATTTCCTCAGCTTTCCTCCTGGATATGGGTTGAGTGGGCTGAAAATCTTTTTCTTTTCTTGGTTTAAGTAATTTTCTTTCTGCTAAGTTTAAGAAAAATTGGTAAGGATTAGACATAATAAGGACTGTGTGAATGAAGACACATGAGGGACAGGACATAAATTGAGAAGGACAAATTTCTGAGTGGAAGGGAATTTCATCCAGCACTCTTTTTTCTTTTCCCAGTATGAGTATATCTGTGCGAATGCTGATAATAAACAAACAACAACAAAAAAACTCACGTCACTATGGAAAACTGATAATATTGATGATGGCAAAAGATACTGAACTATCATAGTAAAACAAAAACAAAAACTGTTGGTCAAGCTGTGTCAAATGGGACTAAGTACAGTCATTTCAATGATCTCCTTTCTGTTACGTGTTATTACTGTGCAGCACAGTTTACATCAAATGTGTCCAGATAACTAAACTACGTTTTATTTGATGAGAACAGTAACTCACCTCTCTCTGAATACCTATGTATATCTTTAAATAATTGATCTTCATATGTAGCTATATGTGAGCATGTTACCTTCTCAATTTAAAAATATTAGAAGGAACACACCTGCATAGATAAGTTCCACTCTACTCTGATTTTTTGTAATTGGAGGCAAACACCGTTTAGAATAGCGGGTTACCCATTTTATAGTCTCTGCCTCTTTTGAAAATTTTGTTCCTTCCCGACCCATTCCCTTTGAGTAGAATTCCACACTTCAACACTTACTCCACTTGGTAAGAACAGTACTTACAGAAAAGGAAAACCACACAGCTTGTACTTTGAGACCTCCACCCTCTTGGGGGCTGAGCACCTTGCATCCCTATGGTGGCAGGCTCACTGGGCTGGAGGCATCGGGGAAGGAGCACTTTCAGGGAGGTTGGTGAGTGTGAGGGATGGGAATGACCAGACCTGGAGAGCTGGGATGGGCTCCCGCTGCTGGAAGACCTCAGACACTGGGGATGTTGAAGGCCTTGTGGCAGTCTGGAGACTTCCATGCCAGCTGGTTTATGATCCTCTCGTAGAGTCTGTTGCTTATAAAGGGAGATTATTAAAACTAATAATTCCTAAAGGACATAGTTTCTGTAGAAGGAATATCTTCTTAATGCAACATGGCACAGTAAGAGAGAGTTCAGAGGGCAAGTTTTCAGGTCATTGGATTCTCCTCTCCCCAGAGCTTATGGCTCTGCTGTTTCATGTCAGCAGTCTGGCTTCTGGCCAGAGACAGCATATTTTCTAAGCCTGTTGCACTGAAAACTATTTCATTCAGAAAATTCCTGGTTGCTTAGTACTTCCAAAATGTTGGGTACTTTTAGAGGTTTTCAGCCTTGCAATTATGTCTGTTAGTTTAACATTACCCCCTTTTGCTTTTATGCAAATAACAGCCTGGTGCTGGCTGATAAGGTACTGATGGAATTCAGCATTGAAGGACCTTGATCATATTAATTAAATTGTGGTTTCTATAGACTTGCACGGCTGCCGCCTATCTCACCAGGCTCATCATTTCCTCTCCTTAGATGTCCCGACAGAGTTTGGGACACCATTAACGGATGAAAAAACAATGCCTTCAGAGGTTCCCATGACACATTTTTGAGAATAAAAGGAAAATGGCATGGATAGGCAAGGCAGATTATATTAGAATTATTTAGGTCCTTAGCTGGATTTCCTTCCTGTCTGATTGAGTCCCTTCCTTTGTGTCTGCCTGTCCATCTGTGAAGAGGGGACAATTACACCTGTCCCTTATTTGCCTCAGAGGGATATTAAGAGATTCATTTTAAAGTCTATAATGCTTTTTGAGCATGGAGAGGTATAATTACAAGAAAATACATTGTCCTTGCCTTGCTCCTGACAGATCTGAAGTAATTCCAGTCATCGATATATGGATGAATATGCGTCATTAGGTTTCATTACATAAAAGTTGGCTCTTCATGCTCTGTTTCCCCCGGAGTGTGTATATATCTATGAGGTGGGAGTTTGGAGAATGGATAATCAACCACAAATGTTAAGTTTAAAATAATCCATTTTCTTTGAACTCACTCATGTTCACTTGAGGCTGTATATAGGAGGTGAGCTAAACAAAGAAAGAACAGGACAGAAGCAGCAATCCTGAGCTCCACCGTGCAGACTCTAATGTCTTTCTGGCTTGTGATTGAAAGAAACACCTGAGCCAGCAGATTTCTTCAGGTCAGAAATGTTTATTTCTTTTTTGAAAAAAAAAGGTCCCTTGTTAGTCTTGGCAAATCACCTGGACCTTTTTAATTAACAAATTTTCCTAAAGATCTGAAAGGAAATCAAAAGTCAGTTGACATAACCCCTATAATGTCAACTGTCAATTATGCCAGGGGCATGGTTATTACAGTTATATGGGAAACACTAGTTTCTTCCAAAATATCATTTTACCTCTTAGTAAATATTCATTGTCTTTAAGGAGGAAAATTGCTAAAATTGCATCAATAGCATGAGAAACAGTGAGGAAAAGTACAATGAATACATATAAACCCAAAAATCCGGAATGAAGTGATCTATTTTCTTCTGCTCCATGGCTCTCATCCCTGGACTCCCATTATGAAAATGAACGATGAATATTAGCTAAGTATCTGCTACGAGTAGGAATAGTGGTTCTCAGGTGTGTTCCTCAGACCAGCAACATCAGCACCTGAGAGCTTGCTAAATGCAAACCAGGAACTCTGCGGGTGGAGCTCAGCAATCCCTGCTTTAACAAGCCCTCCAGGAGAGTCCCATACACAATAAAGGTGCGTCTTAGAACCGGAGTTTCACTGGGTAACAGGGAGGTGGGACTGGGCTGGGCATCCTTTGGCCGGTGTGGGAAGTGGCTGATCAGGAGGAGCACAGGGCTCACCCCTCTGACTCTTTAGGGGGTGCTCCTCTGTCTGAGCCTGCTCGGGACTTGTACTTTGGGAGGGGAGTTACTCTTCTCTGGGAGTTAGATCTCATTCCAGGTAAAATGTCCCGGTGGGAGCTATCCCAGCTTTTGGTTAATACTCTATGCCATGAAAACAAAGCTTTCTCTCTTGCTTTCACATTTGCTTACATACCTGGAGGAAGGGCCCATGATGGAGAGAAAAGGGACAGAAGGCCCTGAAAAGAATTTGATCCCTACCTTTACCATCCCTTGTCTCTACTACCCCCTCCCACAACCCTAGTACCCTTTTTCTCTTGACCCTCACCTGCAAGATGCTGGTTCCAAGGGGCGAGTTGCACCTTAGCTAACCATAGCTATCCAGTATCTGACCCCACTCCCATCTCCCTGTCCTCAGACAAAGCAATTCCTGGAAATGGAACCTGTCTGTTACTTAAACAGGATGTGACTATGATGTATGTTCCAATTTCAACTGGTGGCAACTGTCCTCCCAGTAGGGAGCCCATCCCCACCCCAGCCTGGGTGGGGAGTGCCTGAGAGTGTAGGCAACTTGCGAGGCCAGGCTGCAGAGCATTTGAGTCCTTCTCACACAGTCTTAGCTGTCAGATTTAGGGACTAGTCATACTTGGAACCAACATTCCCTGCAAGAAGCCTTCTCTTAGGCAGCTTTTGATCTTCGCAACATCAGAGAGACTAGGAGAGTGCAGGCTTTAGTTTTCACTTATGGTTTAAAATTAATATGTAAATATATGAAAAAGAGGAAACTGAGTGTGCTCAGCCACCTAGATATCTGGTTATTTATTTATTCCAATATTATTATTTTTAATGAGATGATTATTCAGCTGCATAAACTGAAAGAGACTTCCGACTGAAGGGCAGAGGATAGAGGTTGGTTTCTCTGGATTCCATATACTTAATACATAAGGGGTTAAGATTTTTCTAACACTGTAAGACACCTCGATGAAGCCTTTTTAAAACAAAAATTAGCAACATTGCCTAAATCTTAGGTTAAATAGAAGAGTTTACCCCCAAAGAACTGTCAGGCATTTATCCAGTAGTCAGTTGGCATTTTGAGGACGAACTGAAGAAGTGAACTGCTATTTTTAAAAACTCCCTAATATTCTTTAATCCTCGATTTCATTTTCCTGGTTTGCTTTATAGAATGTATCTTATCTTGCTATATTGGACATCTTCCACTGTTAAAATTTTTTTGTTACCTTAGTTACTTAACTTTGAGTTGCAGTTTTTCTCCTAAGCCTTTCTCTGCATATGAGCTCGGTGACAGGGATTGTGAGTGGATATCTTTTTTGGATTATTTTATTATTAGTATAGTTATGAATCATGGAACTGTTTATAACTAAAAAGGGACTTTGGGGATCATAGTCCAACATTTCATTTTACAAACAAGGAAACCAAAGTCCAGAAAGTTTGAGGGACTTGCCCAAGGTCACTGAGCCCCCTGATGCCAGGGCTGTGGCAGGAATTCAGGCTTCTTAACTCCTGTCAAGCACTTCGTACATCACCTTATTGCTTTGCTAGTCTTTTTTTTTTTTTTTTAATACCTGAAATTCTTTACCCTCTTGAGACTCAGCTGAGCATTTGGCCAACCTGGGGTAGATATCAAGCTTTTACTTAAGCATCTAGGATTTGATACCATCAAAGAACACCCAGACGGGAAAGTGTTCTGTCTGCCTCCAGGGGTGAACACAGATTAGACGGACATTTGGAAAGCTGGAGGCCCTGAAGAGGAAGGTGCCACATGACAGGCTTCAGGCTGCCATGAGCACTAAGCATTTGGATGGGGTTCTGATTCCCTGCAGGAGGCGAGATAGTTCTTTCTCTCATTTGTCTCCCTAGTTTCTCTTCCAGCAGACCCAGAGACCAATCTTGACTAAATGACAGAGATACAGATACAGACTATCCTTTTAAAGAAAAATTCTATGATGGAGGGGGTAGACTCAAAATTTGGAAATGGCTTGGATTCTTGAGAATGAAGAGAGTTTAAATGTATTTCAAAAAATTAAATGAACATAAGGGGGAACACTCATGGAAGCTTCAGTAAATTTTTAAAAATCAACTACACATCTCAATGATTTGTAACTTCCACAGATTACTTTCAGAAAATAATGGATTTTAAGAGGACTGATATATGGTCATTTTGGTGATTAACTGCTTGGCTCTTCTTTCAAATGTGCTGGGCTAGTTGCTAGTTTGTATTTCTTTCAAGTAGTCTGTATTAGTAGCATGTACAAAGAGTAGTTCAGGGGTTTACTTTTTTATTTTTTTGATACAGTAAAATCTTCAAAAAGATTTTCTATGGATACAATTTTTTTTTTAATATGTCAGGTCAAATCATGTTCTGTTTGTATATTATGATTCATGGTAAGAAAAATAAAAAGTAAATCACCATTGAGATTTAAAAAGAAGCTACTTAAGGAAGAAGATCTTTAAGTGGCTCCTGAGTCAGTGTGTATTCATAGAACTTTGATCAATGCTTGCGGGACTATTTTGTGTGGAGAACAAAGACACCAAAGAGATAGGGCCACTGGGAGAGAACCGCCAGAGAGAACAGGCTGCCAGGGAGTGCTGAGATCAGGGAATTCCCGGCCCGGTCACCGAAGCCAAGTGGAGGCGAGAGCCTCTGAGAAAAATTCAGAACCCACAAACAGGTGAAAAGAAGCACAAAACACAACGTTCTTAGCAAAGAAAAATATTTTTCACTTTCGATCAACTCCAACTTATTTTCAATGTAAAATCTTGTCCAAGAAAAGAGGTCTGACTGATTGGACAGCCAAGGACAGCTTTTCATTCCTCCCCCTTCCCCAACAACTGACACTCACTGGAGGGACATCAGAATACCCTGAAGCATTACATCTTACAATAAAATATTCCATTTTAATCGAATGTATTTTCCTAGGAGCATTCAAAAGAGCACACTAACCTGCCGCTTTCTAATGGTAATTTATTTACGTAGTTTTTGTTTATTCAAGCCCCTAGATTGGCTGACTTTCCTCCAGGAATTGCCCCTCCAAAAGCAGTGACAACAGGTCTTCTGTGGAGGGAGCTGCCGGGAGAACATTCAGCTTACTAAAAGGCGGTTTTCAGGGAAAGCAGGAGCTGAGGGTTTTGCTGCCAAGATTTTAATGAATTGCTTCAGATATTCTCTCTTGTGGCTTCCACTGTGTTTAGAAGCCTGAGAGAGAAAAAAATTTATGTACAGAACACATGGTAGTCGGACATTAAAAATCTGCTACACACACACATCTCTTACATGTTTCTCTTAAATAACTGTGTGCTGCTCATGAGATTCACGAAGAATTGAACTGCTATTTTAAAAAACTCCCTAATATTCTAAATTAATATTAAAACTCCCTAATACGAGCAATTTCACGAAGTCAGTGTGTACATTTTTAAATGAAAATCTTTCTGTAATAAATACTATTTATTCCTTGCCATCAATTTCCCTACGAAATAAGGTCAGCTGAAAAAATGTTTAATTTCAGTAATTTTTTTTTCTTGAAGCCAGTTAGTGGAAGATTCCTATTAAGGAAAAAGGCTGGTCATTCAGGAGTTGGAAATACAGTTTTCCATCATGCTTCTCTTTTTATTTGACTATGGTTTATTTTCAGTCGGTTTTGGAGAATTCACTTCATAGAGCACAAGTTTAATAAGTTCAGTAACTTTCTTTGCATTTCTTTAAATGCAACCTTATTTAAAGCTTTTGCATCTTCTGATAATTTAGTTTTAAATCACACCCACCCATAGTCAGTATTTAGTTTGCTCTTAACATAATAGAAAATGAGAGTTCCTTCTATGGAAAATAATTATTTTATGAGGTTTCTGAAACACCAATCATTCCGATAACATTTATATATATTTTTAATATTTTTCATCTTGAAACAATCACAAAACTTCAGAAAAGTTGGGAGTACCAAAAAACAAACACCACCTTTTTTTTTCTGAACCATGTGAGAGTAATTGCTGATCTGATGTCCCATTATCCCCCAAATACTTTAGTATGTATTTCCTGCAAAAAAGAACATTCTCCTACAACCACAGAGCAACAATCAAATTCAGGAAATTAACCTTGATCATCAGTACTGCCTAATCCTCAGGCCCATTCGGGTTTACTCAGTTCAGCCAATAATGAAATCGATAGCAAAAGTATCCAGGTGGAGCACTTAGCTGTCAAGTTTCTTTAGTTTCCTGGCTAGAACAGTCCCTCAGTCTTTCAGCGGTTTTCATGACCTTGCTGCTTTTGAAGATAAGAATCCAGTTATTCTGTAGAATACGCCTCAGTTGGGTTTGTCTATTGTTTCCTCATGGTTGGTTGAAGGTTATCATTTTTGGAAAAGGTTGTGTCTTATAATTTCTGTTTCTCCCATTACTGACATTGTTTACTTTGATCCCCTGTTTTAGGTGATGTAAGCCAGCCTGAATAAGCATTTATGGCTCAGTATTTGGAAACGAACTATCCTGTTCTGCATCAGGGTATGTATTATGTATATATATTCCTGTGGTTATCTGTTTTATTTAACAGGTTTGTGAAATCAATTAAATAAGGAGGCCATTTATTGTGGCCTGTGTAAGCAAACCAAAACCTAAGTCTGCAAGTACCTCAAGAAACCTAAGGACAATGAGTCACGCAGCGAACCAGGCTGTGAGCGACAGCCAATCAGTGATTTCTTCACTTTGCCTCAGGCTTTAAGCGACAGCCAATCAGTGATTTCCTTACTTTGCCTCCTGCTTTTCCTCTATAAAATTTTTCCGCGCTAGAACACTTCTAACCATTTACAGTTTGGCACTGCCTGATTTCAAATGGATTTTTGTTCAAATAAACCCTAAAAACTTTAATATTCTTCAGTTTATCCTTCAACAGTTCATAATCCTTTATTATAATTATTTTGATACTCAAACTGGCCCAGATTTGGCCAGGTCCAACCCACTGTCTCCTGTGTCCTTCTGACTTGTGCCCCTCATATGGGGAGCGTGTTCTTCCTTTCTGGCACTACGAGATGGGCCACGCTCATCTGGTTCCTGCCTTGTGTCAAGTGCATCAGTGGACAGACGCCGGAACAGAGGGGTGTGTGCACATGCATGTACACACACTTACATTACACTGACACTTCTGTTTATCATCATCTCTCTGTCTAATGAAAACTCTTAAGTTTACACCAACACCTCCAATCCAACACTACAGAATTTTTTTTAGCATTTTTTTCTCTTGTGACACCTTTGTCTGCCAGTGAGAAACATGGCTCACATTATTCCTAATATATTTACTTATCCAACCAATCCCCATGTAAGTAGCCAATTTCCCATCTCATTTGCCACTCCCACCCATGAGCAGAAGCCCTCCCCAAGTTCTGATACCCCATGCTGGACACCCACCCTCACCTACTACCCATGTGGACATCCAGCTCACCCTGGATTCTGACACCTCATGCTGGTGACACCCCCTCCGCCATGAACACCCTCTTTACCCTGCTTGGGCTCTGAAATCCAAATTTTGGCCAACACCTTGCCTTCAACCCCACCTGTACAGATGCTTTCTCTTTTTTTGCCCCACCTGATGGTTTTAGGAGGTAATTATTTAGTAACAGAAGAGGGGATAAGGAAAGAAATAAGGGACAAAAAGGAAGAAGGAGAAGAAGGAAGGGAGGAGAACATTTCAGTTTAAATAAATCACAAGTAAGCAGATGAAGTTTCTGTTAAAACGATAGTTTAAATAGGAAGAGAAGAATCTAAGGAGCCACTTGGAAATGGAGTGTGTTCTGGCTGAGATAGAATATAAAATTTTTTTCCTTGTCATTACAAGTGATACCAAAATCCAAATATTACAGATGGCAGCCCAATTTTCATATGAGTGTATATTTTCTTGGACAATCTTTTCATATTTTGTACATTGCACTGTTTTTCCTATTTGAGATATAGTAAGTCCACACAGTATTTACTCATCAGCTGAACTTCACAAGAAATTTGGAGAAGCATTCTTGCTGTCAGAAGGGTTTAGGAGCCTTGCTGACTGTTTCACCCCCATTCTTACCTACTCCATGATTAAATCAGGTATAATTCCTTTAGAATGGATTCAAAGTCTTGTCTAGTCCATCTTGTTAAATGTCAACCCTTTACCTCCCTCCAAATCATAGAGCTATTATTTTTTAGGGCCTTTCCTTAAAAGATCTATGTCAGTCTTCTTTTCAACAAGTTACAGGGAGAGTGCTCTCACACTTACATGGTAAATGATAAGCAAGCAGATTTAAACAGCCCTTTTATGAGTCACTGCTAAACACAGCATCGGCTCACTAAGAAAACAGATAAAAACAATATATGATGTCCCTTAGCATTCAGCCATCTCCACAACTACCCAGGACAAAAATTGGCACAAATTGTCAGGAAGATGGTCCCTTAAAGCTTGAACATTAATTTTATTACCAAAATCTTAGATAAATTAAAAAAAATTAAAGCTAGCTTTTGAAATGAAGAAATTAATATATGCCTAGGGTTAAAAAAACTTCCTCTAGTTACATTTCTCAGAGATAACTATTGTTAACAGTTGAGACAGTCTTTGGAATTCCATTTGTAACTGATAAGAGGTAAGGCTCTATCTTCTATTTTTAAACATCTAAATAAGACTCCTTTTTTAGGTGAAGAAAATGGATTATCAATGTGCTTCACTTGCATTCATAGAACAGAATTTAAAACTACTAAGAGATGACTGCAAAAACATCCTCACCATAACAGAACTTAGAATTGGTGGGGCAGATGGACCATCCACCTTGAACATCTTGTGTATCTTTAAAAATTCTCTAGAGAGGCCACATCTTTGTCCATCTTCTATTGTGTGGATCTCTAGTATTACTGGAATCACATTAAGTAAAACACTGAAAAGTGAACATAGGTAAAGAAGACATCATGATTTAGGATGCCCTGATTTTATCAGAACACTGTGCTGTGATGAGCACAGATTAGGTGTATTTTGGAGGACTCTTGTATTCCTACCCCTTTGCCTGCTGCATCTTGGAGTGAGGTCTCTGTTCTGCACCAAACCCACACAGGTTTAAAACTCAATAGCTCGGTCACAAACAGAAAGAAAGAAGACAACTCTTTTGTAAAACATATGCTAGCTAGAACAGTGCTTCTAAATTTCCATGTGCACATGAATCATCCACGGATCTTGTTAAAATGCAGGTTCTGATTCACTGCCTCGCTTCAACTCTTTTCTTGCCTTGTGTTTGTATCTCTCCTATAAAGTGCCAGTGCTTCAATCTTTGTCCAGGCTCTGCTTTCTAGAAGTCCTGGGCTAAGAACCTTTTCATTTTCGTAAAACCTGCTCCCTTTAGTTCCTGATTTTCTGTGATCACCACAGGTAGCCCATCCATGCCTATCTCTACCTGGTCTTCTCTGTGATGAGAGGAAGGTAGCAATGCACAGGTGGAAAGAGTCTTGCATTAAGTAGCAGAACCCTGCTATTCAAACTGTCATCCATGAACCAGCAGCGTCAGCATCATGTAAGAGTATGTGAAAATGTGGACCCACCTACTGATCAGAATCTACAACTTAGCAAGATCCTCAGGTGATTTGTATGCTCATTAAAATTTAAGAATCCCTGATTCAGGATGCTTTAACAGAAGTAACTGAAGATACTATTCAAACTGGCTTAATTAATAAAGGAAATCTGTGTCTCATGTGATCGAAAAGTCTGCTGACAGAATGAATTTCAAGTGTGATTTCATCCATAGGTTCTTAAATTGTTGAGACTCTGGAATGAACTCTTTTTGCTTATCTGGGCTTCTGCTTCTCTCTCCCAAAACTTAGCCTTAAGATGATTTCATTTTATGTTAATAAGAACAACACAGAAATATAGAACAATGTGTTCTATTAAGTGTTCAAACAAAAACCTATTATGATCATAGCACTTTTTGTTGGAAGCTCTGAAAATTTTGGAACAACAGCCCTTAAAATTAAGATGCCGGAAGTAAAATAAAAGTCTGGCTTGATCTTGTTAAACAATAGGGAAGGTTGTTATCTCTAATGTGAAAAAGGCCAGAGGTAGGGCTGACGCCAGCAGTGACATGTCAGGGTTCCTTCTCTGTGCTTCTCTGGGCTCTGCTCAACTCTATCTGTTGACTCCATCTTCAGACTGGTAGCAAGACTGGTGAAGTTTCAGGAACCATATCGAGGCCTTGAAATATATAAAGGCAGAAAAGTACCTTCTTTTTCAAATCTCTTTCTTTTAGAAATAGAGAAATCTTTCCCAGAAATACCATAGCAGAGGTTTCCTTACAACCCATTGTCTAGAACTGGGTTTCATGCCATGATAGAGACCTCTAGATGCTTGGGAGTATCTGTTCTCTTCACCTTCTAAGTAGTATTATCCTGACTTTTATCTGGGCACATGGATGGCCAGCTAAAAGATTGTATTTCCTTGCTTCCCTGGCATCTATATTTGGCTACAGAACTAAATTTTACTCACTTAAGTAACCTAAGTAAAAATGTTGTGTAGAACTTTCACGAAGTATTAAAAGGGAGGCAGCACCCTCTTTTATCTCGCTTCTTCTTTCTGATTTCTGGAATGCAGACAACATAGTTGAGGCTTTCACAGTCATCTTGGACCATGAGGGCAAGGCTGTACTCCAGGAGCAGGTGGAAAGTAAAGCTGGAAGAAGCCTGGGTCCCTGATGAGTTCAGGGACTTGCCTTTATAAGCACTGGACTGCCTATTCCCTGGTGAGAAAACAAAACCTTGTGTGTTTAATTCACTGTTAATTTGAGCTTGAATTAACTTCTTATGAACCAAATCCTGACTATGTACATGCTCATTCCCAAATCAGTTACTGGCAAGAGGAAATACTATGATCTGACTAGGAGCAAATGGATTCAGGGGAGTCATAATGATTTCCACATTAAATAGTTCCACTAAAAATAAGTTACTGTAGGGGAGGAGCATTCTCAATATCTACATAAGAAGGTACTTCATTGTAAGTGCTTTAGCATCTTAGTTACAAAACTTAAATGATTACTTCTGGGAAGTGCAGAGGAACCTTACTTACATACCAGTTACATTCTAATTGATTTTCTGATAACCTCTATTAGTTTTCTTTTCTTTTTTTTTATTTTGGCATCATTAATCTACAATTACATGAGCAACATCGTGGTTACTAGATTCCCCCCATTATCAAGTCTCCACCACATACCCCCTTATACTCCCTGTCCATCAGTGTAGTAAGATGCTATAAAATCACTACTTGTCTTCTCTGTGCTATACTGCCTTCCCCATGCCCACCCCCCCTTATGTGTGCTAATCGTAATGCCCCTTTTCCCCTTATTCCTCCCTTCCCACCCATCCTCCCCAGTCCCTTTCCCTTTGGTAACTGTTAGTCCATTCTTGGGTTCTGTGAGTCTGCTGCTGTTTTGTTCCTTCTGTTTTTGCTTTGTTCTTATACTCCACAGATGAGTGAAATAATTTGATACTTGTCTTTCTCCGCCTGGCTTATTTCACTGAGCATAATACCCTCTAATTCCATCCATGTTGTTGCAAATGGTAGGATTTGTTTTCTTCTTATGGCTGAATAATATGCCATTGTGTATATGTACCACATCTTCTTTATCCATTCATCTACTGATGGACACTTAGGTTGCTTCCATTTCTTGGCTACTGTAAATAGTGCTGTGATAAACATAGGGGTGCATATGTCTTTTTCAAACTGGGCCTCTGTATTCTTAGGGTAAATTCCTAGGAGTTGAATTTCTGGGTCAAATGGTATTTCTATTTTGAGTTTTTTGAGGAACCTCCATACTGCTTTACAGAATGGCTGAACTAGCTTACATTTCTATCAGCAGTGTAGGAGGGTTCCCCTTTCTCCACATCCTCACCAACATTTGTTGGTGTTCGTCTTTCGGATATTGGCCATCCTAACTGATATGAGGTGATATCTCATTGTGTCTTTAATTTGCATTTCTCTGATGATTAGTGATGTGGAGCATCTTTTCATGTGCCTGTTGGCCATCTGAATTTCTTCTTTGGAGAAGTGTCTGTTCAGATCCTCTGCCCATTTTTTAATTGGATTATTTGCTTTTTGTTTGTTGAGGTACGTGAACTCTGTATATTTTGGGTGTCAGCCCTTTATCGGATATGTCATTTATGAGTATTTTCTCTCATACTGTAGGATGCCTTCCTCTATTAGTCTTCATGAAAAGAATTCTCAGCTGTGCTTTCAAAGGATGAGTCTCAAAAAATGGGAGGTTTGGTTTTTGGTTGATTGATTCACTTGTACTTAATTTCACACACACGCACTTACTAATGAAAATGTTGTTTTAGCACATTTATTGTTCCACTGAATGCAAGTTTCAAACCTAGTATCTTTAGTCCTTTCCTTAGATACCTTGCAGTTTTAGACTTTGGATTAGATTTGTTAACTAGGTCATTTTCTACTCCTTCAAAATCAAGTTGCAGTTTTCCATTTCCTAGGAGCTCTTCTTGGTTAAGAGAGTGGAGTATAACTTTTCATTTTAGTATATCCACTAAATAAACTATTTTAATTTACAGATGATTCACTCATCCCACATTTCTAATTTCTTTGGTTTCTTTCAACTGTAAAACTCAAGATAAAATTATAAAGAAGGTAGTATTTTGAGGAAACCGTATGAATCAATCCTTGTGGTTTCTCACTGTGGTCCCAGAATTCTGTCCCAATCACGGTGTGATTTGGATAAACAGAAATCCTCAAGTTGTCAGGTAATTTAAGAGTCCTCTAACTCAGTTCATTGGACATAAACAGCAGTGGCAAGAGACTTGTGTTCTGAGCTCAACTTTGTGGTGAAATAGCTTTGCTACTTTGGATAAGACATTCATCTTTTTGAGCCTCAGTATCCTCTTCTATAAAATAAAGGCCTTGATTATAAGAAATTTGTCTCCAGCTCTATCCCATGCTCTGATTTTTACAGAAGACAATAGTTTATTCTTAAAATACCCAAGAAACAGAAATATTTCTACTCTATCCAAAAGCCAGTTCAAGTGCCTAATGGTTCTATAGAACAGCTTTATTTTCCTTTTTCTAGCTTTACAGAAGTATAATTGACTAATTAAAATTGTATATATTCAAAGTGTACAACGTCATGATTTGATATATGCTGTGAAGTGATTACCAGTTAACAGTCAAGTTAACACACCCATCAATGAAGCAGCTTTTTAAATAAAGATGTGCCAGTCTCCACATCTGTCTGGAGTTGAAGGATAATCCCTCAGCATTCTTTTTCTATTAACTCTTCACAAATTTTAAGCGGTTTACTCACCATTCACCATTCTTTTTCCTTAGCAAATGATCTCCAGAGCTCAGTCATTCATATACCACCTTTAGGGTTTTGGCTACATCTTTCTGCTATGTTGGTTATTATTTCTCACCTTCTCTATATTCCTTTTGACTTACTTTTGAAGAGAATTTCTATATAATCACTGCTTGATAGGATTACAAAATCAGTCTTGCCTGACAAAAATGAGGTCGACCTCAATACAACACAACAGAAACAATTTTTAATAGGCAATTGAAGACGTTTCTGTATGACAAAGGCAATAAGCTTCATGTGGTCTGGAATATTTATGGTAGTAGCTCCCTGACTTCAGTGGCTTTCCTTTTATGCATTATCAATAGTAGCAGCCTCATTAAGCATTAAATCTTCATGCACTTTACACTCAGGAGGATTTTCCTGTGTATATGGTGGTGAGCAGTGAAGTCCTACCTGAAATCATCCACTGTCTCAACTGGAGAAACGTCTCCAGGGAAAAATCAGAAGTTTCCTTTACCTTAACTTAGTTTTCAAGCTTTAACACGCCTGAGAATCACTTGCTGCTCTGGCTAAAATGTACCTTTCTGGGCCTTGCCCAGGTCTAGACTAGAGCCCTGGAGTCCGAATTGCAAAGCAGCTTCCCAGGTGACTGTAATGCGGGTGGTTTCAGATCCTAACTTTGGAAAACATGACCAAGAGTTCTTTAGTCTGTGACTGTATTTACTCATTCTTTAGAAACTGTTGGGTACCTTCCAGGTGCTCTGTTTGTCTCTGGTGTGAGGCCAAGGGGCAAAGTGGTGTGCCAAGGCTCAAGATTCAATACTCATATCTCAAGGTAGTGTATGATTGTCAAATGAGGCTCCCTAGCAATACCTCTCTAGGAGTACAGGGTTGGGGAAAGTTGCTGTAGGCTGAAACTGTGGGAAGGCTTTGTGGATACAGACTGGAAGGACCTGGTGATTTTTTTGGAGGAAGGCATGGAATCAGAAGAGGTCTGGAAGTCAGGTCAGCCTGGAGCTGAAGTTCTAGAGCAAAGTCTGTTAGGGTCAGGTCAAGTGGAGGCAGTTAGCTGCACCTCAAGGTCTTCTGCATGCGGGCAGGAGGATGGCTTTGTTTTAGGGAGACTAATTACCTGGCATTGATGTTCAGGATGGGTTGGATCTGGCAGAGCAACCAATAAGCTTACTGATGGTGCCTGCGTGATAATGAAAAGCAAACTGAGTGGAAAGATTAAGAAAACACTGGACTTACTGGTGGTAGAGATAGGGATAAGGCACCCCACACGCCGGTGACCCTGGAAGAATGAGAGCACGTTTTAAAGATTCATCACAGAGGGAATCCTCCACAATTCAGCTTTGGAAGCCAGGGTAGGGAGCCCAGTCAACAGCCAGCGAGGACGCTTTTGTGTTAAGCCGATTACCCCGTTTTACTGTTGCCAGTGTCTCTTAAAATGGAATCATCTTCACATGCTCCCCTCTGCTACCTAATTACTAATAAAACACCATCACCCTGAAGCTGGGTGAAACAGGTCCAAGTCGCTGCCTGCTTCTGCCCCTGAGTGAACTTGAATCTTCCCAGGTGACCCAGCAAACGAAGTGGTTCCAAACTTTGCTGCACAGTAGATTCAACCAAGGGATTAAAACAAACAAACAAAACAAAACAGCGCCACATCTAATGTGCCTCGCAGTTTGGAAGCCGTTGCTGTAGTCACATCCCCACGGCTCTAAGACCCCAATCCTCCCACTCCTGTGTCCTACGCCCGAGGGGTGCGTTGAGGGGGCCGGGCTGGGGTGGCCTGTCCCGGCGCTTCCGTCCCCTTCCCCCAGCCCGGCGGGCCGGCTCGCGCTCCGGGGCCGGGAGGGGGCGGTGCGCGGGCCGGGAGGCGGCAGAACCGAAAGCGGCCGCTGCGGGAGGCGGGGGAGGAAGGGCGGCGGGTGCGGGGGGAGGCGAGGTGGCGCAGAGGGCCGGGAATGCCTGCGGCGCGGGGCGCAGAGCCACCCGGTGGCCATGGCTCTCCGTCTGGTGGCCGAGTTCGATCTCCACAAGGACGTGCTGGCGTGGCTGCGGGCGCAGCGTGCGGGGGCGCGAGGCGGCGGCCCAGGTGCTGGAGGTGCGCGTCGGGGTGACGAGCGGGGGTGTCCCCGCGTACCTCGGGGCTCCCCGGCTGGGCGGGCGGGCGGCACGGGGCCACCACCAGACCTACGGGTGCCGCCCGAGGCCCGTGCCGAGCTGTGAAGGTTGGTGCCGGAGGGGTGAGCTTCCCTATTTGGAGCCCCGGCTTTGCCACCCTGACCCCCGGCCACTGGGTGAAGGTCGGAGGGGCAGCCGCTGGGCGAGGTCGCGACCGGGCTGCGCTGCCGCTTCCCGCGAGTCCTGCAGCTCCGGCGTGCTTGTTGCCTGCAGAAATTCCCCCTTGGCAGGAGGGCGGGGACACCAGCGGCACCCTCAGCATCATCTCCTCCGGGAAGGGCTGGAGGAGCAGCTGCCCGGAGCCGCGGCAGCGGGGAGCGGGAAGGGGTCGTTCTCCACGTCGCGTCCGCATTTCACCTCCTCGAGAACGGTCGTCGCTCTGGCAGGGGCTCAGCCGAGACTAAGGGCTCGCGTTATGAGAAGGAAAAGGTGAATCGCGGCCTCCGAGAAAACTGCCCTCTACTGAGCAGTGCACAGTTTGTCCCCGCGTTTGTGAGATATTTCTGTGTGAACAGTGTCCGTGATTTAAGGGACACACTGCTTCGGCCGTGCGTGCGAGAGGGAGGGGTCTACTTTCAGGCTGTGAGCAGTGGACCGACAGCCGGCTGTTTTCAGAGAAGCCCAGGCTAGCCGCCCCCACCCAGAGCACGCGCGTACCTGTGCGGGCCAGGACCGCGGCGGGACAGGCAGTGATCTCAGGGTGAACCGGGGTACATTGCTGGCTTTGAGGCTTTGGTTCTTTCCCATCTGTCACAAAAATTCTTTGTTTTGATTGTGTTGAGGGAGTGAAAAGTGACTTTTGAGCCATCTTAGCACTGATCAATCAAAACTTTAAAGAAGGGGAACTGTGATTTCCCAGGTTCCTTCTTTTTCTTTTTCTTCTTCTTCTCTAAGAGAGGCTTATTGTCAGTTACTGACATTATTAGAACAGCTTCATTTTAAGTCCCCTGGATGTCTAAAGATTTTATGCAGCTTTAACTCTTTAAAATACAGCAGACAGCTCCAAATCTGCTTTCCACCACTAAGGAGCCCTTTATCTAAACTTCCAGCTTATACAGCTGAATGTCAGGTGGCTGCAAATGAGGAGTTGGATGAAGTGTGAAATGCCACGGTCTTAGGTTTCAGTAATGTGTGTTCTGCTGGAAAAGCTGTGTGTGAGCCAGTTAAATTTTGGCTTCTTTGTGTCTTTTATTTATCTGCGAAGAAATATAAACTTGTTTATTGATATTCCTCTAAGCAACAGATAACCCTAGGTCCTCAGAAGGTAAACTTAATGAAATACCAGCCTTTTCTGATATCAGTAGTATTTTTGCTCTTCCAGAGCACCTTGGCAAGGTATTAGCCGTTACAGGAAAAGAAATTGTTATGTCTGATAGTCACCCCGAGTGAGCTGTGGGTGGTAGCTCAAAACAATGCAAGTTAATTCCTCATCTACTTTAATTTGTAGTGCTGGCAGGGGAATCTGGGATTCTATTTTATTTCTAGCACAGCTATTACTCCACCCATTTGTGCAAATTATTTTCCTTTGAAACTCTCAGCTTTTCAAATGTAAATTATGAATAATTATACCATTGTATTGTCTCTCTGCACACTTGCTATCTAAATTTGAAGCCTTAATGCTTTTCCATCAACAAATATAATTGAAGATTTCTTAGTGGTGCTAAGAAATACTCATGAAGTATGACATTCCTGGCAAAATAGCCACGGAGCTGGGCTAAGTCAGCCATGGAAATTTGTCCCCATAGGACAGCATTTTAGTTAACCTGCAGATAATAAGGAGGCCAGATTTGGTTACTGCATCTGCTCCTTGTTTTGGGTTGAATTTTGAGAAAATGGTCTCTTCTGAAATAAATGCAGGAAAGATTTGTTCTTTTAAAAATTAAAACAATTACATACAAGTATGTTTAAACACGTATGCTATTAAAAAAAACAAAAAACCAAATCATACCACCTTAAAAAAAGAGAACAATTTCAAGACTTTGGAAGGCTCTTGGGTCTCCTTATCTGATCCTATTCCTCTTTCTCACCCAGAGGTAACAGCCATTTAAACTTACATATTTTAGCATTCCTCTGATCTTATTTGTAGTTTTAATCCATATGTGCAATCTCCCTAAGCAAAATATTATTTCACTTTGCTTGTTTGTAAACTTTTAAGTAAATGAAAGAATATGCATTCTTTTTGCTTTTTTCCTTTTTCAATGTTGTGGACTTCATCCGCGTTGACTGCTGTAGCTCTAGGCCATTAAGCTCACTACTGTATGGTATTCCATTGTGTGAATATACAATAATGTGGTGGACACGGAGATGCACCGCTTAGATCTTCCTTCCTTAGGAGGGCTTGTCCCAGGTGCTGCGAGTGTGATCAGCAGATGTTCTTCACCTTCACCCCTCCAGGGACTGCCCAGCCTCAAGCTGCCTCTTCCAACTTCATGGCCTTTGGGCATGGCCCACATCTAATTAGGGGTTGAGATGGGGGTCTGAAGACCTGGCCATTTTGACTCAACATGGGACAACCATTTCGGTTCTAGAGCTTCTCCAATGGGGACCCCGAGGTCAGTGAGGCTACTGGGCCTGCATTACAGCTTGACTTCTTCACCTGCTGGGTCCTACTTCCCTCACCTTCCTCCCACAGGTGTTAATTCCACTTAACTAAGCAATTCCTGGTTAAACACCTTGGATACTAAATGTCTCAGGGTGCTTCCTAGGGAACCTAACTTTACTTATCCTTTTTCCATGGTGACATTTGGAAGGTTTCTGGGGGTTGCTATTACTGTCAGCGTTTTTAACGACCTTTGCATGTCTCCTGGTACACACACGCAGACTTCTCTAGGATGGGTGTCTAACAGTGGAGTTGCCAAGTCAGAGGCGATACATATCTTCACTTTTCCTGGGTAGTGCTAAATTGTTTTCCAAAGTAGTTGTACTTATTAACACCCTCACTGTGGTGTAGAAATGGTTTTGGTACTCTATCTTCACAAGTGCTTAATATTTACAGATTCTTTTTATTTTGCCAAACTGGTGGGTCTAAATGTTATTTCATTGTGGTCTGACATTGAGCATGTCTCTGTATTGATTGGCCTTTTGAGTTTTCCCTTCTATGAGAATGTCTGTTCATCTTTTGTCCATTTTTCTAATGTGCTTGTTTCCATATTGGTGTTGAGGTGTTCTTTATGTATTCTGGATTCTAGTCCTTTGCCCATCTTCTGTGTTACAAGTATTTTCTCTCAATCAGTTGTTGTTTTCAGTTTCTGATGGTGCCTTTGATAAACAATAGTTCTTAATTTTAATGGAGTCTAATTCATGAGTCTTTTCCTTTATAGTTTGTGCTTTTTTTTGATATTTTAAAGAAATTGTCCCTGATTTAGAAACCATAAAGACATTCTTATGTTAACTTCTAAAAGCTTTATGGCTTTGCTCTTTGCATTTTGTTTGTAATCCACCTAGAATTAGTTTTTGTGTGTGATATGATGTGCAAATGAGATGGGGGACATGAGAGATTCCAAAAGTCTTGATGTTCTATTTTTAAGGTGGGTGGTAGATACATGTTTTTATAATTATTTATAACTTACATGTACTAAAGTATTCTTTTATAAATTGTATTGGTTTTCTGTATCAATAACTAGTTGGTCTAGTATCACACTGACAGCAAAGATACTTCCTTCACACATCAAATTTCCATATGTGTGTAGGTCTGCTTTTCTGGGTTCTTAATTTTGTTCCTTTGCTTAACTTAAGATGGAACCATCTTAATAGATATCTTTATGATAAGTCTTGGTAACTAAGAGAGTAAGTCTCCTCACCTCAGTTGTCTTCAGGACCATCTCATATACATATGCCTTTTCATATACATATTTTGGAATCAGCCAGTCAGATTTCACCAAAAAGTCTTTTGGAATTTTGATTTAAATTGCATTGGATCTATAGAACAGCTTGGGGAGAATTGTCATCTTTACAATATTAAATCTTTCCAACTGTGAACAAAATGTAGCTTGCTATTTATATTTAGCTCCCAATGAGTTTTAATAAATCTTAGACTTCCTCCATGAATGTTCTGTGCACTTTTTGTCAGTTTTATTCCTGGGCTGTAGTTATTTTTGGTTGCTCTCATAAATGGCACTTTTAAAAACATGACATGTTCTATTACTGGTATATAGCAATATAATAGGTTTTATATATTAATTTTCATATCTAATGCTTAATCCCCTGTTGGGGTGTGTCGCATCTTCAAGAAACTGAAACGATGTCTGTGTTATATAAGTTGTTTAAACGTTATGTATACTTAAAACCAGAATGAGTGTCAGCTTTCTTGTCTGATTAGTCTTTGATTAATCTTGGATTTATGATATACCAGATTGATTCATTTTTCAAATATTGCAATCATTCATGTTGGCCATGGAAGTAACATATTTTACCAGGTTACTGATTCAAAAGTAATGATGTTTTTTTGTTGCTGCCTTCTAAACACCCAGATTCAGGGAGCAGGGGATTGGCTTAGTTGCACTGTTTTCATTTATTGTTTCCCTTTCCCTTGGCTGCTGTCCTTTGTTCTCACTTCTTCCCCTACTTTCCTTATCTCCTTGTCTAATTCTCATCTCTTTTTATTGCTTAACCCATCACCCCATCCTTGCTTTTTCTCATTTTATTCAGGACATGAAATACAAATCACATGATGTTTATTTCATAAGTTTAGAAATTATATTTGCTCATGTTGAGCCTGAGGATTTATGTGAATTATTTTCAGAATAGAAATGTCATAGGTATAATCATATTAGTACCACTTGATCTATATTTTAGGAACAAGTTCAAATCTTTGTATAAGGCTGCGAGACTGCCCCTGGCCCCCCACCCTAGTCTAGTCACTAGAAAGACAAGAAATACTTTTATTAGACTTTTATCTCATAGCAGTGGGGAATACAGTTTATGCATTTGGCAGACATCTTCCTGTAAAGTGAATTCACTTGTATTTGGCAAAGAATAGATTGAAATGGGTGAGAATATCTGGCCAACCAGCTTAATTTTACAGGAGCTGTGACTTGCCAACACCCTTAATATCTGGGTACATTCCTTTTCTGTATGTAATACATTCACTTGTGCAAGTATCTTACCTATCAAAATGTTGCATTTTTTCTTCATGAGCTCTCAGTACACAGAACTGTAACATTAAACCACATTTCCTCATTTGAATGCTAAACTTCCTCCTCTGGACTTTCCAGTAATAAGCTACTGGAAGAAGAGTCAGAATGAATAAGCAAAAGGTTCCTGAAGACTTCTTTTTAAAGGGTGTGTCTAAAACATGAGCAATTAATCCAGGGAGGAAGGGCTGATGGGTTAATAGTGTGTGGTGAGACGTTGGTCTCTGGATTTCCAACATTGCCAAATATGTCTAATTCAAATGTTCTTGAGATGAGAACCATGTACACAATTACATGGATTATTTAAGACTGCAATTACTACTTAACAGACCCACAAAGGCATTATTTTGATCATTTATTTTAACTCTGTCTACCATAGTTGCATTATAAACTGCTCCTGGTTATGCCAGCTGCTGAATATATTGTTTAATATATAATATAAATATGTACCAGAAACTGGGCTGCTCACCATCCCAGTAACATCAGAATATTTTGGGTAGGGCTTGGACTCCCTTGATGATGCTAATGCACAGCCAGAGTTGAGCACCACTGGTTTAATGGAATAAACATTATATCATTTGTTGTAATCTTCACTTGTTGGAGGATTTTTTTTCTTAAATTTTTTAGTGATTTGAAAATGAATGTGCTTTTACAAGGAAATTGGATTTTCTTAGCATAATTTTTTTTTGTAAAGGTGTTTCTTATCCTAGCTGAAACCTTTTAAGTGTACTTTTGAGAGATCTCCCATCATCCTTATAATCTTGAGAGAAAAAAGTACTTCTCAAAATATTGACACATTGCATTCCAGAAGTTTTGAGGCATGTGCAGGATGAAAAGGAAACTCACTGAAATCCTCTTTAGATGCCGAAAAATATCTACATTGAAAGGATTTTTCAGTAATTATACATTTTCCCGTTGTAAGTTTGATACGGGAAACTTCATTCATTCTGTTTACCTTTTTCTAGGTTTGAGATTAATCTGGTCCACTTTTTTGATATATGATATTGGCCAAGTAGCTTAACCTCATTGAAACTCCATTGTTGTATAGTACAATAGGCCTGTGATACCTTACACAGTCTAGATGCGCTAGAAATGAAAACTCTGAAAATTGTTAAGTGCTAATTGGCTGTAAGCTCATTGATTCATTTTATTCTCCTCAGAGACCAAGTGATTATCCTTATTATTATTTTTAATCAGTGGGAAGTGTGTCTGACAGCTCAATATGTATTGAAAAGTACACATCCTCTCGTCCTTTGCCCTGCCCCGGGAAGATCCAGGAAGCTTTTTCCTATGACGAATGGGAAAGAAAGATCTCAGGGTCCTGATTCCTAATTCTCAATGGAACCTGCTCTTTGTCTCTGTAAATGTTTCCCTTCCCCAGTTCCAACACAGGAGCCAGGTCACTAGTGATCCTTTCTTGTTTATCCTGTTTTTTTCCTTTTTAATCTGGAATACAAACTGAAGTCTGCCCTGAGTTATAGGATATAGTGAATAGTTTTGTCTGGATATTGGACCTTGTCATAATCAATATAATATTTTAACATTTGAAAACACTATTCATGTATAGGCAAAGTGAATCAAGCTCAGCCAATCTAATTTTGAGAAAATTGGGGATATAGCATATTTCTCTCTAATTAATGATAAGTATCAATGCTGTGTCTACCAGTGTTTAAATCCTTTAACTGTAGAATTGAGAGAAAGACCCTAAAATTTTAGAAGAACGATGATGGTAACTTCCTAGTTAAATGGTTTGTGTACAGGATGAAGGATCATTATATCCTTCATCAAAATATGGCTTTCATACAGAAATGTACACAATCGTAAGCACACAGTTAATTTTCACAAAGTGGAACACACCCATGTAACTTGCACTTGGAGCAGGAAAGACATTAATAGAATCCCAAAGGTCCCCGTCCTGCTCCTTTCAGAAGTCACTCATCCAGCGCCATAGATTCATTTGCCTGTTTTTTAAACTTGCATGTAAATTAAATCATACAATTTTCACTCTTTTGTGGAGGTGGGAGAATCTGGGTTTCTTTTGCTTCATTATGTTGTGTGTTATAGAAAGTTAATTTATTCTTATTGTTGTACAGTATTCCTTTGGATATACAACAATTCTTCCTTTGCTTGATGGATATTCTAGGTTTCTGGTTCTGGCTGTTATTATGCATAGTGCTACAGACTTATATGTGTCATTTGCCAAAATACGCATGTATTTCTATTGGGATACATATATATGTGCAATTGTTGAGCCATTTATGTCCAGCTCTATTAGATGCTACCAGTTTTTCAGTTTATGCCCCTGTTAGTGGTGAATGAGAGTTTCCATTGCTTCACATTTCTTGGCACTGCAAAATATTAAAACCTAGTAAGTTAAGAGTTCATGCTGTAATCTTTAGGGTAACTCATAAAAAAATAGCAAAGGAAAATATAGCTGCCTGAAATGGATGAAGTATAAAATCCAGAAGAGAGCAAGAAAATAGTGAAACAGTTGAGTGACATAGAAAATAAATAGTATATATAAAAGTAAATATATCAATAATTACATTAAATGGGCTACATACACTAATGAAAGGATACTGCTTTTGAGACATGTATCTTAAATATTTGATGGTACAGGAAGATTAATAATAAAAGGAGAGAAAAAGCTATATAATGTAAGTACTAACCAAAAGGAAGCTGATGTAGCTATACTGCTCTACTTTTAGCAAAGTAGATTTAAAAATAAAAATAATTATTAAAGATAAAGGACACTTTATAATCATGAAAGAGTTGAGTAGTCCAGCTCCTGGTTAAAAACCTATGTGTAATTTTTCAGGCCCAACCATGTGCAGTTACAAAAGGCTTACATGGCAGGGCTCATGGGGTGAAGCTGCCCTCCCCAAAGCAGACTGGGGGCCCAGCCAGTGCAATGTAGTCCCTGAAGGGAGTGGCTGTCAGGACTCAGGGCCCCCCTGGCTGGCCTGTATAACCTTGTACACAGTTTACAGAGCTGCATCCCCAGCCTGGTGCCTTTATCCAGAGGCCTCTTTATCAGGAGCCCTCAGCAGACATATTCCTGTGGTACCTCTGCCAAAACCACTTTAGCAGGTGAAGGAGGGGAACCTTGAAGGTACTTTATATCCACTTGACTCAGTACTTTTCTACTCTCAGCCCTTCTCCCTGTCCCTCTCTTGAGCCCCTGGGTCCACAATACTACAGGAGCTTTGTGGGGGGCTCCCTTGCCAGTGAGAGGTTCCACAACTCCACTGACCTACCGCCCCTCCATCAGCACGCCGTTCCACGGGGGGAAATGGCCTGGGAAGTTGGTGCTTTCTCTGGGCTGGCCTCTAGCTTATCCTGTCACAGTAAGTGATAAAAAGCCTGACTTTGATGGCATTTTTTAGCTTGTTGCTTTTATATACTGCTCTGGACACCTGGAGCTCTGCTGAGTTCCTAACAAGTTAGTTCACCAGGAAGCTATCACAATTCTAAAATTTTATTCCCCTAATAAATAATGTATCTCAAAATACATGAAACAAAAACTAATAGGTATTTAAAAGTTATTGAGGTATAACATACATGTGAAAAAGTATACAAATTAAGTTATTGCAAAATGAGTGTATCAGTACACCTAGTCAGTGCATCAGAAGCACCTTAGGAGGCTCTCTTGGGATACCTCCCAAGCGCTACTCCTTGCCTTGGCCCTAAAAGTCACTACTGTTTTGACTAGTATAATATATTAGCTTTGCCTGTTTTTAGACTCTATATAATGGGCTCATCAGTTTGTATTCTTTTGTACTTGGATTTTCACTAATACTGTATTTGTCAGATATGTTTTAAACATCTACTGCTAAGAATTAACTTGCTATCATTACCTTATTGTTTCAGGTGTTTTAGAAAATAATTATGAAAGCTTACGTGTACTAAATGTTGAAAGAAATGGAAATATTATTTATACCTATAAGGTATGTCTATAGTCTCTCTTTTATTGGTCATAAAATATACATAACGTAGAATTTACTATTTCAATAATTTATATTCTCTTTTTACAGGATCTTATGCTTTATCTTATTGAGGGGTAATGAATAAGACTTGCAGGGTTTAACCTTTAACATAAGCCTTTTATTTTGTAAGATTGAAGAGGGTGATTGAAATTCAGTCTTATGAAATATTTTTTCTTTTTTTAATAAGACAAAACTGTACACAATGTCTGACATAGTGTTCAAATATTTTGAATAAATGATCAGTTCTCTTTTCTAGAGGAAAAGTAACAAGTAAAAGATCTAAACCTAGTTAATATGTTAAATTTTTATCTTTGGGAAAATATTAAATGTGATTTCCCTACATCTGTTACATCTGTCCAGACTCAGATATACTCATATTTTTGAGGAATTATTATTGAACAATGGTGTTTTCAATATTAAGCATTCTAAGGAAAGATATTTAACTTTACTGATAACTTTACTACAGTAGGGAAACATGAGAGAATAATTTCAGTGGCTCATTTGCTTTGTACAGTTGTATTATTGTATTTTTTTTTGCTTAAAAAGTTATTTTTAAGTTGTATCTGTAAGTGTGTTGAATTTAAAGAATTGTATGATTCAAAAAGTAAATAAATATCATGGACTTGTCCTAGGCACTCCCAATATCTGTCATCTATATTCTCTTGAAGAAACAAATGGAAGAACAAAACGATTCCCTGCTTCACTATGCTCAGTCCTAGTAGACAGGGTCCCCACATTCACTGAGCTGTACACACTTAATCCATTTCAGTCATCGGCCTGTACGATGAGCTGAAACAGGTTCAGTCCTTTCTGATGGCACAGCAAGCTCTCTGTACAGTTCTTGTTGCTAATATTGGCTAATTATTGTGGGTTTGTTTTAAAACTAGTAACGTCTTAACTTCCTGACCAATGGCATTTAATAAACACCTGGTTAATTTTTTTTAGGATGATAAGGGAAATGTCTTCTTTGGATTATATGATGGCCAAACCAGACAAAATGAGGTAAAAATCACCATAAGAGATACAAATTCTCATTTCATTTCCTAAAGATTTAGTATTTATTTCTTTGACTTCTCTCTTTTGCCTTCTCTGTCTTTGGGACCACTGACTTAAAAAAAAAAAAAGCACAAGGACTGTTGGAACAAACTGTCGACTGAAGTCTCTCAGTCTTTTGAAATTTAGGTAAAATCGGCTCAAACCAATTGTCCAGTGTTCTGTAGAAATGCAGGTGGTCCAAGGCTGTCCTCAGCGCCTCCCCTCCACCCCCAGAAGCCGAGGAGCTCATGACTGACCTCTGGCCCTGAGACCTGCTTCTGCTTAACCTCCGCTGACCTTGCTTCTCGTTCCTTCTCAACGATCCATGTGTAGAACTCAGCCTCCTTTTCTTAAACCACTCACGTAAGGCACTGGC
The DNA here is from genome assembly GCA_032199065.1 of Smutsia gigantea. Classification (NCBI taxonomy): domain Eukaryota; kingdom Metazoa; phylum Chordata; class Mammalia; order Pholidota; family Manidae; genus Smutsia; species Smutsia gigantea. Next base: position 212,496 of record JAVSCE010007762.1, read on the forward strand.
TAATGGGACAGTCTTGTTTACTCCTTGGGGCAAATGGGAGGGAGTCATTTTGTGCCTATGTAAAAACAATTCACAATTATTAAGAGATCAGAAAGTCTATAGATGTACACTGGCACAGGCTTTCCAAAATACCTTGTCACATGAAAAAAGCAAGTTGCCAGAATAATACATCCCATCTATGTTTTTAAAAAACTTACAAGAAAACTAGGCAATGTATGTGCATAAATATATATCAACAACTCTGATTTTTAAAGATCCAGAAGGCTGTAGAGCAAAATACAGACATGAGGGAGCTGGGACTGGGAGGGCACAATGAGAGCTTTGACTTGTTATTTGGTAGTGTTTGCATGTTTTAAACTCCAAGACTGTGCTCATGTGTTATTTTATAATTAAAAGGCTTAAGACACTAAAAATTAAGTGTATACATCCATGATTCTTCCTATTTATAAATTAGAATCCCTCAGTGAGAGCAAGGGTCAAAGGAAAACAAAACTTCTCACATGACTTCAGAGCCTTCCTATTAACTCACATTCACACTCTAATTTAAAACATGTTCTCTGAAAGTGTTTCTTAACTTCCCAACATTTTTCATCAACTTCTGGCCTAGGAGTCCAGTGTGTTCTTAGTGCTTTTTTAGTCTGCAGTCACTAATGACCTTCTTAATACTTCTGTTTCTCACTGTTTCTCTCAGCCTGTCTCCTGACATCTAAGACCCTGCCTTTCCTTACCCTGTGGGTGTATATGCAGAGAGTTTGCCTAATGTAACTCTGATTGTTTCCAGTTCCTCAATCTGCACATCACATCCTCCTTCTGCATGGCCATTTTAATTTTCTTTAATATTCAAGGAAATGGAGTCTTGCAACATCTCAATCAAAATGCAAGAGAAAAAAAATAAAGTTCAAATAAAAATAGATGATTTTGCCAATGCTCTCAATGAGTCCTATGAGGGATACCCTTGTGACACTCTCTTAGACATAGTTCATGATGTCATGGTTATGTAATTTGATTGAAACTTTACTTGCCTCAATACTTAGAATTGTTAGCAGTCAAATGCTTATTATGTGTGACAGACATTGCAATAAGTGTTTTGTATGAATTATCTCACCCAATCCTTCTACAGATCTTGGGAAGTAGGTATTATAATTCTTATTGTACTGGGCAGAAGAGAGGCTGAATAATCTGTCCAGAGCCACAGAGCAAGTAGCAGAGTCAGAATTTGAACCTGGGTCTTCCTTAGTTCCAAGGTCTATGCTCTTAACTACTGTACTGCATTGCCTTACAGTTAGGGATTGGTGTGAAACACAGCCTACAATAGCAGATTTGTTTCTTAAAAAATAATTAGAAACTTCCCAGTATGGATAAACTGATGCATTGATGGTTCTTTATCAAAATGTTTTGCCACAGTGATACTTGGTAGAGAGCTAGATGGGAATTTGTATTCATAAAACTATTTCATATGAAATTCTAAATTAAAAACATAATTTTGTTTTAATAGCATCTCTATACATTTGAGAAAGACTTGCAAGTTGTCAGTTGCTCTGTCAACAACGAGAGAACTTTGCTTGGTAAGTTGAACTCTCATTGCTACGTGTCAAGAACTGAGTACATTTTTTGAGTTTTAAAGTATTGGATTTTTACAATATTTGATTGTTCTACAACAATGATTTTCTGAGAAGAGATTCTCTTGGGAGATTAGAGTTGAAATAAAGAATCTGTAGAGTCTACCTACAAAAAAAGAAAGCTTTGTATTTAACCATCATCATCAACTGACAGATCCTTTGAGCTCTCACTTATTTCAGGTATTAAATGGTAAACTGTAATAAGCCACTGTATGGATCATTTGCTAATGGAATATTTTTCTTTTTCCATTAGCTGCAAGTTTAGTTCAATCTACTAAAGAAGGAAGAAAGAATGAGTTTGAACCAGGTAATGAAATTATACTTTTCAGTGCCTATTGCTAGATGAAGATTTACTGAACTACTGAGTCAAATTTCAAGCATTTTTTCAAATAACTTTATCTCTGAACAAAAAGGCAAAGGTCATGTCAAACATAAAAAAGTTTCTAAATTATTTTTTTAAGCAAATAAGAAAGCACAGAAAGTAACAGTGAATAGCAGAAGTATTAAAATGACAATTAGCATTTTCAGACTAAATATGCACACACCAGAACCCTATGGTCAAAAGCTGGTTTAAAAGGTTTTTTAAAATATCTGATGAATATCTGGTGAATGCATTATGAATAGTCCACCAGTTCTAAATAAAAATCAGTTCTGTTCATTTGCCTAGGCCCATTTCAAATTTATTATGTACACGATTCAGCGCCCCACCTTTTAACATTTTGTATCATCCATCTGTCCAGAGCTCAACAAATACTGAGTGCCTGCAGTGGGTCAGGCACACTCACAATGCTGGGGATACAGTGATACGCCAGAGTTGTGTGATTACCCTCATGCTGGACCATAGGGATCAGGGGTGGGTGGGACAGCCCCATGGGCGTGTGTCCTGGTGTCAAGGCCAGGCAGTAAGCCCAGGGGGCCCAACTTTTGAAATTTTACTCAGAGAAAATTATGGACTGTTATATAAAAATTTAATTTTTAAATGTTGGCTCAAATATTTTTTAAAAATTCTACTCAGGCAATGATAACCACCTATGACTGAATCCAGCCCCTGGACTACCATTTTTCAACCTCTGGTCTAGTAGATCTCATTCCAGTCCCTTACTATTCCCATCCTGAGTTCTCTTTCCATCTGTTCTATTTATTTGGCACTGAAGCTCCTTCCTTTGTTCACATAGTTACCACTCAGATTCTCCACAGTCGCATGTGATGGAAAAACCCTTTGTGCATACTTTCCACAGGAAGCTTAGAGTGGCAAGGGAACCCTGGATGGTACCTTCCCAAGGACCTCAGCAGAAAAGATTATGGGAGGTGTTGGTGGGCAGGTGGCTTTCCCCGAGAGACTTTTGTGTTACTCCTTACTTCCCTCTTGCCACATGTTTCTGAAAACCACACCGCCATCTTCCATCTGCGTACCGTGTCCTCCTCTTAGCATCCTCTGCTCCTCTTAGAACTCGGTGTGATGCTCACTTCAGGCAGGATGGATCTGGACTAGCTTTAGAGAAATAGGATCTCTGTAACAAAGTTGCGGGCAAAACCAGGATATGACTCCGATCTACTGGGGCAATAAATCCCTTTATCCAAAAAGAGAAAGGCCCAGTTGCTTGTGTTCCTCCCAGTCAGTGAGGCTGGACATCTATCCAGAACTCGGGATTAGCAACGTTTGCCTACCAGTTCTCCTTGAGCTTTGAGCCTTTTAGCCTTAGGAATTCTTTATTATGCTGGTAAAGCCAGTGAAACCTTTACATGATGTCTGCCACCTATGCCTGACTATCATGCAGAACAGTGGCGATCATGTGTATTATAAAATGCACTTTCAGACCACTTTTATTGTATAAGTTTGCTACAGCATTAAGTCCTATTCAGGTATGCTTATTCAGCTGAAAGTTGAATACCCGTCTAGTGCAGCTACCTGTTCACATCTTTAAAAATATTAGAATAAACAATTGTTAATGATTGTACTGGATACCTCATACTTTGTATCTTCTGAGCTTGCCTTTTATGCCAGCCATGGCAGTGAGAACCCAATTGTAAGTGGATAGCCAGTGCCTCAGCTGCTCTGCCTGCTTCTTGATTTTGGCCCAGAGCCCTTGGGAAACTCTGTTCTCCCTGCATGTGTACCACCTGGAATATGGTTAGAAAGGATTCCTTACAGGGTAAGCCCTGAGCAGCGAGGGGCAAGGAGCTGAAGGACAAATACTGCCCCTTCCAGCCCTAACGTGGGTGATTCAGGTGTACACCATGCAGCTGCAGTCCCCAGTGTGTCACTAACGGCCTGATTCCTGGTATGTTCTTCCCTCTCTTGTTCTCCCCACCCCGCCATGCCAACCTCTCACGGCTAACGTGATCCTGACCCGTGAGATTATGTCTTGTCTTAGTTTGGGTTTCCCTTAAGTGGATTCTGATGCATGTGTTTGAGTGCAATTAGTTTATTCGAGAGATGATCCCAGGAAACACTATTAGAAGAATGTTTAAACAGAAATGAAGGAAGGGAGAGAGCAAGCCAGTGGCTATGAGGAACACCCCTTTTCTGGCACAGCCAACAGCCAGCACGGAAGGCCCTGAAGCCAGAGCGTAGTCGGTAGACTTGCTATTCAAGGACACTGAGGTCAGTGAGGCTGGAGGGGAGTGAACAAAGGGTAAGGTGGCAGGAACTGAGGCCAGAGGCAAACACGGATGAGGTGCAGACAGATCATGGAGACCCGAGGAAGCCTTTTGCTTAGTTAGGATTTCAGAAGTGATGTGACCAGAAAGCACTTTGTGCTTTGAACAAATATTTTGGAAAGGCTTATTTTATCTGTCCATGGATGACCTGATACTCCATTTAATTATAAAATGTAGTTTGCCTCAAGCTGTTGTTTAACACTCAGTTGCTTAGAATGAGATTTTTCAATTGCAAATGAGACAAACTGTAATATCTTTCATATGAACAAGATAGGGTTCCTTGGTCCACAAACTTTACAACACAGTTTTTATCAGCAGAGCATCTCTTCTTGGCTGTGATCATGGCAGAGTTGTTTTATTAAGAAAGTGGCCTTCCGTAGAAAGAACCTAGCTTTCCCCTTCACCTCCTGTGTGGAGTTGGATTTACCCCAAGGCACAGAAGATACCCTTCAGGCAGCAATTGGGACGACCACAGGGTGTGGGGCTCCACTGCTGCTGAGATTCTCCAGTACCCCACACACCCTTGTAGAGGTTGTGGGTTGGTCCCAGAGCACTAATGACCAGAGTGGCTCAGAACAGGCCCTACTGGACTTCTCCAACCTTGTTAGCATCCCACAGCATGTACCTTCACCTGCCCACTATCCACCCTCCCCATGCCATGCCCTATCCCTGTACTTAAAAAAAAAAATCAATATTCAGTTTATCTAAACTAAAAACAAGAACAGAAAGAGTTCACCCATTTCTCCCACCCCCTGCCTCTTGCAACCACCAATTAGCTCTCTCTATCAATGAGCTCTTTATTTTTGTTTCTTTGTGTTTGTTTTGTTTAAATTCTATATATAAGAGAGATCATGCGGTATTTATCTTTCTCTGTCTGACTTACTTCACTTAGCATAATGCCCTCAAGGTCCAGCCCTGTTGTCTATTTCGATCCTGCTGTCTCTACATCCTGCAATATCCACATCCTGTCTGGACCTATCTTGTCCTTCAGTGCTGCCCTCCCAGTCTCCTTTGCTATCTGTATCTTCTGAATTCCTAGAACAACTTCATGGAACTGTGGGATTTTATAGCAGAAAGTGGTTATAGAAATGATCTGATTCTGTAGTTTTCATTTTATTTTATTTTTTTAGTAACAAAGCTCTGAGGCCTGGGAAAGCTTTGTGATCTGCTGAAAAGGAAGCTTCATAGTGGAGTTTAAAGTAGAACTGATGTCTCTAGAATCCCTAAGCCAGAGTACTTCCTGGTGCACTATGAAAGCACAGGGTATATTATGGAGAGAAATCCTGTTTACATGATTACTTTTCTCATTAACGTAATTAGACTAATTACATTAAGCATCTAGGTTGCTCTAAAGGGGAAAATTTGAATAGGAAGATGGATTCTACCCTTGAAAATCATGTTCCATTTTAAAGGCATGTGAATTCAGCTGATAGGTGGTTATCTCATTGGGGTACAAATTCACTGCCAAAAAGGCCAAATATAAGGTGATATATTATTTTTCCTGCCCGCTCCCCAAAAAACTTTTGCTTTTTTTCCAATTGGAATTGATAAGCTTTTAGGGCAAGAGAGGTAACAGTCAAGTGTCAGCTTATACTACTTAATTTAGTCATGTACACTTACAATAGCATAATAAGGAAAATTGTTTTTTTAATCATTCTCATAGTTCACAGAACATTTCTATTTTATTTTTCTTCATACGTTTCTTTGGCACCAATGTCTTCCCAAAGCACCTCACCTTTACCTCTGTTCCAGTTATTAAAACACAGCCCTTTGGATTGGTGTATGATCCTGTCATTGGGCTTTTTATCCTAAGCTACAAATATGCATTGACCAAACAACATTTGACCTTCATTGTTCTGTCATTGTATATTTTTGATTCCACCTAGTAACTCACTCAATATTTTCAGTAATTTTTAGAAGGCAGAGATACAGATACAGCCAGTTCTTGCAATCGTGAGGCTATATCCCAGAAATTGTTTTTTGACTTAAAAAAAAAAATTAAGTAGTGCGGTCAAGTTACCTTCTTAAATAGTGAAAACTGGCACTGATTCAATTCCAGTCTGCTGTGCCATCCCCTAAATTGTACATGATTATTCAAAATAAAGTCATTGAGAAAGCACCTGAGCATATTGGTCTCTTTAAGACCTCAAATAAAGGCAACTCCTTCTTTTCTGACATTTGATCTTGGCGGAGGAGAACTTTTGACCTAACTCTGGTTAACCGTGGTGATCCCATGCTAGCCCGTGTCCAAGGATTTGCTCCCGATCGCTATTCTGTCACGACGTTTGCACAGATGCAGCACTGAGGAAACAAGTGGGTCATCGGTGCAGCTCCACCACCATTCCTGAGGGGGAGTCAAGGCCTGTCCTACTGATGGGTACTGTCCACCATGACAGGCTCATGCAGCGGAAGTATCTTATATTGTCGTACATGAGCAATATTTGCCACTGTGCTGCAGAATTGGAGTGTTGCTGAGTGGAGCTGTACTTGCTTAGACTTAGAACCAAGAGGGACTGTGAAGTTCTGCTGAAAATGGCTGAGGAATGGGCAGAAATGTGTTCCCCACTCCATGCACATTGACTTCTCCTTTATGATGCTTTCTATATTTTGGGTCTTAAGAGAAGTCATAGTCCTTTTTGAGAAAATTACTTATCTTTGTGGAATAGCTAGTCCAATGGGCAGCACGTTTACATTTTCAAAGTTCAGACCTATGTGGACAATTGGACAATGGGTGATCTTCTGGTTTTCATTAGTAAAAATCACCTTTACTTTGTAGGATCAAAGTGCTTAACTTTGCTGATCGAAATCCACCCCATTAACAATGTGAAGGTTCTAAAAGCAGTGGATGGCTGTATTTGGGTACAGGTAAGTGAGCCTGCCCTTTATCACTTAACCTCATTCGTCAGAAGGCATGAAACCTCCAGGCAATGTATTTACAAAGTGCTTACCCTCACGTGGTCACATTTAATCCTCAAAGCAACCCGATATGTGAGTGTGGCTGGAATTATGAGCTTTTCTTTTGCAAACATGGAAATCAAAAGTCAAACCTCGCTCCTCTGCCTCCATTTTATGGTGGTATGTCTGATAGTAATGTAATGTTTTTACTTGATAAATACTGATTGTCAAAACACATTTAAGGTAAGCTCAAAAATGGCTTTTTACTGTATTCATATAGTTGATTAATTAACTTAAAAGGACTTAATCCCTGACTTTTTCAATTCCTTAAATTAATGCAGAAGTGCTGTGCCTATAATGCAAGTGGACGATAGTCACTCATTAATCGGACATTCTGAATTTGCTAATTCTACTACTCACTAAAATTTATTTGTAACTCCAAAATCAATACTTGTGGCACTTTCACAGGCATTTTCAGACATGTGCAAAGCAGTGAAAAGTTTGCCACCCAATGTTCATGTTCCCAGCTGAGGTAAGAAAAGGGGACGCTGCCTTCTTGATGCAGTCCTCATACTGTAAGCAAATATTGTGTTCCTGGTCTATTTAGTGCCATGTTTTGCTCATTTGAGGGCTTCAGGTTGGTGATTTCACTCCAGATGTTTAAAATGTCCCCCAAGCATCTTGCTGACGTCCTCACTAGTGGAGGGCTAAGTGCAGGGTCCCTAAGTGTAGGGACAGAGAAAATCGGTGTGTGTGTTAGATGAGCTTCGTTCAGACCTGAGTGTATAGCACTATTGATTGCTGTGAGTTCAGTGCTAATGAATCAACAGTATATATAAAATAAGGTATCTTTAAAATAAGGTATCTTTAAATAGAAACACACATGAAATAAAGTTAGGTAATTCGTTTGTTGACAGACATGTGAGTAGAGGCTCGCAGGAGCTGCTCCTTGTATTTCCCCTGGGGACAGTGGTCACTGTCTGGGCTCCAGTGTTTGTGATGACTTCACAGAACATAACTACCACTGATTACAAGAATCAGCTATCCGTGTTGATGCTTTGTTGCAGCATAACTTCTTTGTGTAACTTAAACTATCTGCCTCATCTATTCCCAGCCTCCTGCCAGTGGGTGTCCCTCTCATGTAGTTGTGTGTTGGGAGAGGCGACTGTCACCCACCAGCCCTGAGCCCTCCACTGTCAGCCAGTCTTCCTGCTTGTGCACTTTGGCCCCCCACTCCTGGCTTCCCTGTGGGCCACTGCTCGCTGCCAGACCAGGCCTGGCATGGGGTTCCTCAGCAGCCCTGCCCCTCCCCCCCCCCCCAGGAAGTCTGTTTACACTTTCATGCATGTCGGCATGACTGTGGGGCGGAGCACACTTCCCTTTTCTGGCCTACTTTTTGGCTTCCTTAGCATGTCCACCCAGGGCTGTAAAAGTGGTGGAAACATTGTGGAAGGATTGGGGCAACTAAGAGGAATTAAAGCACAGGAAAAGGAAAAGTGTTTATAAGTATGTGGTTGCATAACCTTGTAAATATAATAAAAACGACTGAATTGTATGCTTTAAGATACTTAAAATGGTGAGTTTTATGTTATGTGACTTTTTTTTCTCAATTAAGAAGTATATGAAAAGTACATGATGCATGACCACCTCCATAGGCCACAGGAAAAGTCCCCAACCATTAAAGGAAAACTTCCACTCATCTTGAGAACCCACCTCAGTTCCTAGCCCTGCTCCCCGCTCCTCATGCCTATGCGTCTGGAGAGAGAAACTCCTTCTAACCTCCATCCATGGCAAATCCCCCCTTCTCCTCCTGTAGAGAAATACCATTCACCATCCTCTGAGTTAACTTACCCTGCAACCTATATCCCTGTTTTAAAGTGAAAACATCCATGGTGATCTGCAGTAGTATATTTCCCTAAGTTTACACATGCAGTCTTGACCTTTTTCAAAGTAGAACTACAGCAAGACGGTAGTGGGCAGGGTTTGGATCCTGATCTGGCGTCCTCCAGATATTTCCAGTGGATAACTAGACTCCCTCTACACAACTGTAATGTATACCTTCCAACAATGAATATTAATAGTCAGAATCTAGCTCCATGTTTATGAAGACACCTATTTCCTTAACAGGATAGAGTCTATATAGATTCCTACTCACAATGCAAAAAAAAAAGAGAGAGAGAAAGAAAGAAAGACAGAGAAAGAGAGAGGGAGAGAGAGAGGGAGGGAGGGAGGGAGGGAGGGAGGGAGGAAGGAAGGAAAGAAAGAAAGAAAGAAAAGAGAACCTTGCATGCTATTGTAGAGCTGTGTCTGGTGCCATCTATTTATATTCTTACTTCCAGACCTTGGTCTAGGGCTGACTCTTAACAGAAAGAAAAAAAACCACCACATAAGTGGGACTTTTAAATCGTGCTCTTGTTGTTGCCACATAAGGATAGGCAATGGTTTAGAACTCACCAGCACCTTCTCCGGGGCACTGTGAGTGTGCGCAGGCCTCATCTACAGACCAGAGAAGGCTCTGTCACCTTCTGTAGGGGCAGCCCCTGATGTTAAGGCACTGAGTGCTCTTCCATTACATGTGGTGTCATTGTCTTTGCTTCTCTTCAGTCCCAGCACACAAAGTAACCCGTATGATGTGTACAAATCAGGAGGTAGTAAGTTCCGTATTATTTTCATAGCTGAATTCTGCATTGTTATGTATTTTGTAATTTTGAAGTTACTGCTATGAGAAGAATGGTATGTAGTTACTGTTTTGTTTTTTAGTTCTAAAGGGGAAACTCGACTACAAACACTTTAAAAAATTGACCAGTTCTATTTCCAATCATCATTGTGAAAAGTTAGGGCACCAGGTTATATGTTTTATCAAAATGTTTCCTAGTCTTTAGAATTAAAGGAGGAAATAGAAAGCAGTACATTCATTTTAGGAGACTTCCACACACCACTCACTCCAAAGGAAAGATCAACCAGACAGAAAATAAGTAAAGACACAGAGGCACTGAACAACACACTAGAACAGATGGACCTAACAGACATCGACAGAACTCTACACCCAAAAGCAACAGGATACACATTCTCCTCAAGTGCACATGGAACACTTCCCAGAATAGACCACATACTAGGCCACAAAAAGAACCTCAGTAAATTCAAAAATATTGAAATTCTACCAACCAACTTCTCAGATCACAAAGGTATAAAACTAGAAATAAATTGTAGAAAGAAAACAAAAAGGCTCACAAATACATGGAGACTTAACAACATGCTCCTAAATAATCAATGGATAAAAGACCAAATTAAAACAGAGATCAAAAAATATATGGAGACTAATGACAACATTAACACAAAGCCACAACTGTGGGACACAGCAAAGGCAGTTCTAAGAGGAAAGTATATTGCAATCCAGGCCTATTTAAAGAAGGAAGAACAATCCCAAATGAATAGTCTAAAGACACAATTATTGAAATTGGAAAAAGAAGAACAAATGAGGCCCAACGTCACCAGGAGGAGAGAAATAATAAAGATCAGAGAAGAAATAAATAAAATTGAGAAGAATAAAACAATAGAAAAAAATCAATGAAACCAAGAGCTGGTTCTTTGAAAAAATAAACAAAATTGATAAACTCCTAGCCAGACTTATTAAGAGAAAAAGAGAATCTACACACACACACAGAATCAGAAATGAGAAAGGAAAAATCACGACGGACCCCACAGAAATACAAAGAATTATAAGAGAATACTATGAAAATCTATATGCTAACAAGCTGGAAAACCTATAAGAAATGGACAACTTCTTAGAAAAATACAACCTTCCAAGACTGACCAAGCAAGAAACAGAAAACCTAAACAGACAAATCACCAACAATGAAATTGAATCAGTAATCAAAAAACTACCCAAGAGGACTTCCGGGAAGATGGCGGTGTGAGCAGGGCAGCAGAAGTCTCCTCCCAACACTATATTTATCTACGAAAACACAGAAAATACATCTATTCCTAAAAGAGAGACAAGAATACACAGGAAAGCGCACAGCGTGCAGCTACACCTGAGAGGACTCGGCACCCCAAGAGGCGGGTAAGATACGGAGCCGCGACCCAGCCGGACCCGAGCCCTCCCCCACCCCAGCGCACCGGCGGGAGGAGAGGATTCAGAGCCGGGAGGGGGTGGAAGTACACCCCGCAAAGTAGCCAGCCCCGGTGATCAGCGCGGGGAGCGCTGACCCACATTGCGCAGTGCAGCGGAGATTGGAGTGACAGAGCGGCAGGATCTGAGCAGGGAACGCGCCAGGGTGCTTGCAGCTGGCTCCCGGGAAGGAAAAAAAAAAAGCGCGCGCTTTCTTCAGCGGTCTTAAAGAGACAGGAGCCCAGCGGAGGAGCCGGATCGCCCCAGCACACTCAGCCCAGCAGGCTGGGAGTCCTGGGGACTTTCAGACACCTTAGCTGGCGACTGAGGAAGCGTAGCCATACTTAACACTTCTCACTGAGATCAACAGCCTCCCATTCGTTCCCACCCCTGCCAGAGTGATAAAGGGCCCTGCGGAGCGGCAGAGTCACAGCTGTGGAATAGTGGGGCAACAACGCCACCTAGAGCATTCCCACAGAATCTACGTCGGTGGGCATTTTTTTTTGTTTTTTTTGTTTTCCGTTTTGTTTTTCGTTTTGTTTTTGTTTTTTCTTTTCTTTCTTTCTTTCTTTTTTTTCTTTTTTTTTCTCTTTTTAAAGTCTTAAAGAGCCCAGCTGACATACGTGGCAACTATCAGTGACCAATTCTATAGCCATGAAAAGACAGAGGAATATGGTTCAGACCAAAATCAACCAGACAACCCCAGAGAGGGAGTCTGAAGAGAAGGAAATGCACAGCCTCCCAGAAAAAGAATTCAGAATAAAAGTCATAACCATGCTGATGGACCTACAGAGAAATGTGCAAGAGCTGAGGGAGGAAGTGAGGGAACTGAGGAAAGATAATACAGAAATCAGACAAGCGATCGACGGGCTTAACAGCAGAATGAATGAGATGCAAGAGACTGTTAATGGAATAGAAAACAGAGAACAGGAGTACAGAGCAGCTGAGGCAGAGAGAGATAAAAGGATTTCTAGGAATGAAAGAATATTAAGAGAACTGTGTGGCCAATCAAAACGGAACAATATTCGCATTATAGGAGTAACAGAGGAAGAAGAGAGAGAAAAAGGGATAGAAAGTGTCTTTGAAGAAATAATTGCTGAAAACTTTCCCTCGCTGGGGAAGGAAGTAGTCTCGCAGTCCACCGAAGCTCATAGATCTCCCAACACAAGGGACCCAAGGAAGAAAACACCAAGACACATAATAATTAAGAAGGCAAAGATCAAAGATAAAGACAGGGTATTAAAGGCAGCTAGAGAGAGAAAAAAGATCACCTACAAAGGAAAACCCATCAGACTATCATCAGACTTCTCAACAGAAACCCTACAGGCCAGAAGAGAATGGCATGATATATTTAACGTAATGAAACAGAAGGGCCTCGAACCAAGAATATTGTATCCAGCACGATTATCATTTAAATATGATGGAGGGATTAAACAATTTCCAGATAAACGAAAGTTGAGAGAATTTGCGTCTCATAAACCACCACTACAGGATATCTTAAATGGACTGCTCCAGATGGAAGCACACCTAAGGCTAAAAAGATGTCACCAGAGAAAAAAAAATCATAGCAAAGAAAGCAGACCATCCAAATACCAACTAAAGGCAAAGAATAAAACACCTATTATAGAAAGAATGGAGGAGGAGGAATAAGAAGGGAGAGAAAGAAACATCAGACTGTGTTTACAATAACTTAACAAGAAAGTTAAGTTACATTGTTAGACAGTAAAGAAGCAACCCTTGAACCCTTGGTAACCACGAATCTAAAGCCAGCAATGGCAATAAGTACATACCTATCAAAAACCACCCTAAATGTAAATGGACTGAATGCACCAATCAGAAGACACAGAGTAACAGAATGGATAAAAAAGCAAGACCCATCTATATGCTGCCTACAAGAAACTCACCTCAAATCCAAAGATATACACAGACTAAAAGTGAAGGGATGGAAAAAGATATTTCATGCAAACAACAAAGAGAAAAAAGCAGGTGTTGCAGTCCTTGTATCAGACAAAATAGACTTCAAAACGAAGAAACTAGCAAAAGATAAAGAAGGACATTACATAATGATAAAGGGGTCAGTCCAACAAGAAGATATAACCATTATAAATATATATGCACCCAACACAGGAGCGCCAGCATATGTGAGACAAATACTAACAGAATTAAAGGAGGAAATAGACAGCAATGCATTCATCTTAGGAGACTTCAACACACCACTCACTCCAGAGGACAGATCAACCAGACAGAAAATAAGTAAAGACACAGAGGCACTGAACAACACACTAGAACAGATGGACCTAACAGACATCTACAGAACTCTACACCCAAAAGCAACAGGATACACATTCTTCTCAAGTGCACATGGAACATTTTCCAGAATAGACCACATACTAGGCCACAAAAAGAACCTCAGTAATTTCAAAAATATTGAAATCCTACCAACCAACTTCTCAGATCACCAAGGTATAAAACTAGAAATAAATTTTAGAAAGAAATCAAAAAGGCTCACAAATACATGGAGACTTAACAACACTCTCCTAATTAATCAATGGTTAACGACCAAATCAAAACAGAAATCAAAGAATATATGGAGACTAATAACAACAACAACACAAAGCCACTTCTGTAAGATGCAGCAAAGGCAGTTCTAAGAGGAAAGTATATTGCAATCCAGGCCTATTTAAAGAAGGAAGAACATTCCCAAATGAATAGTCTAAAGACACAATTACTGAAATTGAAAAAAGAAGAACAAATGAGGCCCAACGTCATCAGAAGGAAGGACATAATAAAGATCAGAAACGAAAAAAATAAAATTGAGAAGATAAAACAATAGAAAAAATCAGTGAAACCAAGAGCTGGTCCTTTGAAAAAATAAACAAAATAGATAAACCCCTAGCCAGACTCATTAAGAGAAAAAGAGAATCTACACACATAAACACAATCAGAAACGAGAAAGGAAAAATCACGATGGACCCTACAGAAATACAAAGAATCATAAGAGAATATTATGAGAATCTATATGCTAACAAGCTGGAAAACATAGAAGAAATGGACAACTTCTTAGAAAAATACAACCTTCCAAGACTGACCAAGCAAGAAACAGAAAAACTTAACAGACCAATCACCACTGAGGAAATCGAATTGCTAATCAAAAAACTACCCAAGAACAAAACCCCTGGGCCTGATGGATTCACCTCTGAATTCTACCAGACATATATAGAGAAGAAATAACACCGATTCTCCTTAAAGTTTTCCAAAAAATAGAAGAAGAGGGAATACTTCCAAACTCATTCTATGAAGGCAGCATCTCTCTAATACCAAAACCTGGCAAAGACCTCACCAAAAAAGAAAATTACAGACCAATATCCCTGATGAACGCAGATGCAAAAATACTCAACAAAATATTAGCAAACCGAATTCAAAAATACATCAAGAGGATCATACACCATGATCAAGTGGGATTCATCCCAGGGATGCAAGGATGTTACAACATTCGAAAATCCATCAACATCATCCACCACATCAACAAAAGAAGAACAAAAACCACATGATCATCTCCATAGATGCTGAAAAAGCATTTGACAAAATTCAGCATCCATTCCTGATTAAAACTCTCAACAAAATGGGTATAGAGGGCAAGTACCTCAACATCATAAAGGCTATATATGACAAACCACAGCTAACATCATACTTAACGGCGAGACGCTGAAAGCTTTTCATCTAAGATCGGGAACAAGACAAGGATGCCCACTCTCTCCACTGTTATTCAACATAGTACTGGAGGTCCTAGCCACAGCAATCAGACAAAACAAAGACATACAAGGCATCCAGATTGGTAAAGAAGAAGTCAAATTGTCACTATTTACAGATGACATGATACTGTACATAAAAAACCCTAAAGATTCCATTCCAAAACTACTAGAACTAATATCTGAATTCAACAAAGTTGCAGGATACAAAATTAACACACAGAAATCTGTTGCTTTCTTATACACTAATGATGAACTAACAGAAAGAGAAATCAGAAAAACAATTCCATTCACAATTGCATCAAAAAGAATAAAATACCTAGGAATAAACCTAATGAAGGAAGTGGAAGACCTGTACTCTGAAAACTACAAGACACTCCTAAGAGAAATTAAAGAGGACACTAACAAATGGAAATGCATCCCATGCTCTTGGCTAGGAAGAATAAATATTGTCAAAATGGCTGTACTACCTAAAGCAATCTGCAGATTCAATGCAATCTCTATCAAACTACCAACAGCTTTCTTCAATGAACTGGAACAAATAGTTCTATAATTCATATGGAACCACAAAAGACCCCGAATAGCCAAAGCAATCCTGAGAAGGAGGAATAAAACAGGGGGAATTGCGCTCCCTGACTTCAAGCTCTACTACAAGACCACAGTAATCAAGACAATTTGGTACTGGCAGAAAAACAGACCCACAGACCAGTGGAACAGAATAGAAAATACAAACATTAACCCAAACATATACAGTCAATTAATATATGATAAAGGAGCCTTGGATATACAGTGGGGAGATGACAGCCTCTTCAGCAGCTGGTGTTGGCAAAACTGG